>JARHVA010000068.1:6455000-6467500 GCA_037957365.1 Torreya grandis
TGATGTGATAAAAAATATGAAGGATGTTTAGATAATTTTTAAAAAAAACTTGACCCTTGATGGCCATGGTTGAAAAACCATAGCAATAAACGTGAAATTTAGTGAATAAAAAAGAATAGACTAGGAATAATTTAACTAAGATAAGGTTGCATAAATCAACCACTGTTGAGTGCCTTATTTGTGGAGGGACATACTATGTGTGAGAGTGTTCATAGCATTCATAACCATAATTAGATCAAGATCAATATAGTAGTACAAAAGATGATATTCCTAATCACTAATTTGAAACAACAGTTTAGAGTTACCACAGTGATCACCAAACCACAGTGGTCGAGACTACATTTAATATTGGTTCCATTATTATATCTATATTAATAGACCAAGGTGATAATTGTTTTAATATTTCACCTATGATTTTAGAAAGGAATTTATTTTCAAGAATGTAGAAATAGGAATTATGCATTTTAGAGATGGCCTCAAGAGCAAAGTAATCTATTTTCTTGGTATTAATGTATTGACACTTATGTTTGGGAATCATTATAACCAAATGAACATTTTAATGTGCTGCTCTAGGATAATATGATGTGGTAAAAGGAATAGAATTGTTCAATAACCATAAGATAGCGATTAATATATTTAAAAAAAAATAAGTATGTTTGGTTGACGATGGTCAGGCCACAAGGATTTAATGGATTAAAAAACCCATTTCATCAGGATTTAGCAAAACCATGCATCTTATGTGATCAATAACCCAAAAAATAAACTCTCAAATTTATGCTATCAACATTTTTAGAGGATGGTGATGGACCATCTTTGAGTGATTACATGCCATTTATTAAGCATGTGGTTACATATCGTTCATGTGTGCTTCAATCTTAAGCAAATTTATTACGGGGATCTCGTTATATGTGACATTACTCCAGGGTTTGAATTTTATATTTTAGATTTATGCCATTGTGAATACATATATGTTGAAGGATTTGATAACCATTTATTTGTTTTATTTTATATTACTCTTAGCGATTTCCCCTTTGATCCTATTATTGTTTCTTGAATAGATCCATGTATGATCTTTCCCCATTTAGATCATTAGTTATAGTTGAATTAGAATAATGAGTTATAAGAAAATTTGGTATCAGTTTGGGGAAAGAATATTGAGGTAACATTCAATGAGTTGTTTAGTATGATCTTAGTAGGGTAGTTAGAGGATTCCTCACTTTTATTTTATGGACAATTTTCATTCACCATGATGGTGGTCAAGCAGGACATGAAATGAAAACATCTCCTCGTTTGGTATTTATTTGAATCAAAAAGATATCAACCAAAGAAAAATAAAACTTTTGGTGTCATAGTACATGCATTATGACTTTTATTTCAATTTTTAATAAATTGAAAAAAAAAATTAAAACTATTATAGTTTGATATTTACTTGCTTAAGAGTTAAATTATGTAGTTCCCTATAATATATTTATTTCATTAAGTTCTCTTAAATAATTTAAAGATATGAAGAACAGAAAATAACAACTTTCTAATTATTAATATATTAAAAATCATTGTGATTATTGTTTAATCTTGTTTCTATTTCAAAAGAAATACACATGTTGAAGTATTGAAAAAATCTATAATAATAATAATATAATTTACTCATTATATAAATATATTTTACATTTATCTATACACATATTAAGCATCAAATTCATTCAATCCTTGTTGACTTCTCATCAACATCTTTATTCCCCTCTAACTATTTTTGCTAGCTTATCTTTCACTTTCATTTAAAACATTAGCTTCAATTAATATAATATTACATACATATAAATTTTTAATCGATAATATTATAAAATTATTTATATTGATATATATTTTAGATATATTTATGTAAAAGACGACGAGATATATTATTTTCAATGCATTTATATTATATTAGATTTTGTGATATAAATGGAATAGATGTATATTGAGAATGATATCTCTTTACATATTTTACATATATTTATCTAAAATATGTATACTCTAAACTTTCCACTTTTTACATATAATAAAAAAAAGAAAATAAAACTAAAACATTATTAAATATTTATATACAATTCTTTTTGACCAAAAATTTGAGATGTATATCTCAATCCAAAAAGTTAAAGATTCAAATTCTATTCAAACTAATAATTTTATCATACGATTCATTTTCAAATATGATTACATTATGAAAAAATTAAAAATAAATCCAAACTCAAAATGTTAAAATAATTACCTACAAAATATATCGTAAAAATGAATAAAATCCTATAAATTATATATATATATATATAAATAAAATTAAAATGATATTTATTTATAATAAATATTTATAAGTATATTTAAATACGAAAGTCTTCCATTGAAACTTAGCTAAAGAGTATAATAGGAAAAACATAATATTAAATCATAACATTTATTATTATAACACTTTTGAAAATGTTATAAAATCTTTTTATCATCCATTTCACTTATAAGAATGATTTTTAATTGTGTTTGGATATGATAATTAAAAAAAAAAATTAAATTAATTTCAATATTAACAATATAATTTAGACCAACAAAATATTCTCATCGTGTTCACATAAATACATTAATCTTTCAAAATAACATACTGTTTTAGGAAGACATTAGGTATTGAATGTTGGATCTCCAATCCCAAATTTTCTGATTTTTGAATGTTCGTATGCAGCCCAATAATTTATGTTTATGGGTTTACAGTGATTAGAGGCCTGCTGGAAGACAATGTTTGAGGAATATTGAATGTGGCATATCCAACATAAAACAATTACTCCTAAAAATGATCTTAAATTAATGTAGTGCAATGAAAAGTTAAATAAAAATATAATTAATAAAACATAATACGATTGATAACATTTATTATAATAACACTTATGAACAATATTACAATTATCCTTTATCATCCACGGCACCCATAAGAACTGTGTGCAGTTGTGCTTCGGGATGATAACATCGATCTCCTTCCCTTATTTAAATATTCTTAAAAACATACTGAATTAATATAAAAACATAAAACTACATATATTAAATTGGAAAGGAGGAGTAGGAGATCAACAGTCGCAGCCCAAATCTTGCTTAATCTTAAGGATCAAGCTTTCCTTCTCAGCCAGACGCTCTTCAACCTCCTTAAACTTATATAACACAAAGTATACGACTTCAGTGATTTTATCGTCGACTGTTAATAACAGAGCGACTTCTCTTCCTTTAGCGTTCAACTCAACTCCAGCATACATTTCTGGATTGAATGAACCGTCTGCAGAAATTCAATTAACAATTAGCGAAGATTATTACCCAATTAAATCCAGAAGAACCTATTATTTATTTATTTTCTAAAATGAGCGAGATTAACTTACCTGATGGTCTTGATGCATTCGTTTTAACTAGTAGCATTTCCCCCATATTCCTGTATTCTTGAGCAACGTTATATCCATAGCCGCTGCCATCCACGGATCCATCCAGAAGGCGTAGGATGGTCCACGTTTGAAGGATATTTTGCTTTTTAATCTCTTCAAGATTGCTTCTCACTTCATCCACAGAAGCCAAACGCCACTGATCCGATATTTTGCTTGCATCCCTACTAGAGACCTTCTGAAATTCCATTCTAGCAATTATGTTCTCAAACAACACGCAAATCACAATGCATGAGTTGGCATTGTTTGCAGCGAATTTATAGAGATGAATGAAGTGTACTGCAGCCAAGCATTTACATTTACACCAGGTTACAGCAAACCTTCGATTCTGTCATACAATTTACATGTGAATTCCACAGAATATTAATACGCTCACATGTTTGAAACGTGATCCAACTTCACTTTGTCCTTTTTTTCCATTACAAAACAAAACAAAACAGGGTGGCTTTTTTGCTTTGGATCACGTGGATTTTGATTCAGACGTACAATTTACACGCGAATTCTACACATTATTATATATGCTCGAAACAAAATTGAGTTGAAAGGTTCTTGGCTCATGTGCTGTTTTCCTGAAATTCGAATATAAGGCCCACAAAACTGGACCACATACGGGTTTGGTGTTATTTGAATCTACAATTTCTTATTGCCTTAAAGTATAAGGCCCACAAAATTTTTCACATGTTCTTTTTAAAATTAATATTATAGATTTGAGATAATGGTTTATGTCTAGTAAACATTTTTGCACATGCACATGAGAGCTCTTGGTTTATATGGTCCCTTCACAAAAATTTTATGGATCAGCTCATGACATGTGGAGTACCTCTTAAATAATTGAATTTAAAGATTTTTAGTTATGTGGTACTTTCACAAAAAATAATCTAAAGCTACCTAAATGGAACATCTAGAGGCCTACGAAATTTTCCACATGTGTTATTTGATCACTAATATCATAAATTTTAGATAATAATACATTTCTGAGCAATGTCGCTATTCTTGTACATTACATTATTGGGCTTATGTAATGCCTCCAAAAAATTTAAATGGAATGGCTCTTGGCTCGTGTGGTGCCTCCAAAAAAAATAAAATTGAAAGGTCCTTGGCTCATGTGATGCCTCTACAAAAATTGAATCTAAAGCTATCCCATTGGACCACCTCGGCTTAGTGCTATTTGACCCTACAACTTGTTGTCTTAAGGTACATTGTCCACAAAGTTTTTCACATGTTTTTTTGAACATTAATGCCATGGATTTTAGTTATTGGTAAATATGTGAAAAATGTGTACAAGCATTTAGTATCTAATGAGTGCACAAATATTCAAATTATTCACAAATGTATTTTAACAACATTTTGCTTTAGATCATGTGCAATTTATTAAAAAAAATTCATGCTAGTGATAAAAACATCCTATTATCCATCAATGCATATGCCAAGCCTCACCTAACATCACCTTGGATTAGGCCCATGGTTAATTATTAATTGTTCTTGGACCATTTAATTGATACATTATCTGTGACATGGAATTGTGTTTTGTTTCATGTGCCCTTTGATAATTTCACATTGGATCGCAAGAAAAGAGAAATATATTCTTGTGATGAGTAAGAATTTGGCTACTCCACTGGAACACCTAGGCTTAGTGACCTTCTGAAATTCCATTCTAGTAATTAGGTTCTCAAACAACACTCAAAACACAATGCATGAGTTACGATTATTTGCAGAGAATTTATATAGATGAACGAAGTGTACTGCAACCTAGCATTTATGCTAGGTTACCTAAAACCATGGATTCGAACCCTCAATTTACATATTTTACACCATGTTACAATAACGCTTTGATTATAACTTGTAATTTACACACGAATTAATACGATCAAATGTTTGAAAGCAAAACACCACCCTATTTTACAAATAAAAAGGATGAAGTGAAGTTTATTTTCATGATAGTGGACCATGTAGACTTGGTGTTATTCGAACCCACGTTTTACTAGTTACTTGTACTTATTGAAAGTTTCTTGGCACATGTGGTGTCTCCAAAAAACATGAAACTAAATGCACTCTATTGGACCACCTGGGCTTATTGCTATTTGAGCCTACAACTTGTTGCCTTAAGGTACAAGGCCAACAAAACTTTCCACGTGTTCTTTTTAGAATTGATTTTATGGATTTCACATAATCGTACATATCTTAATAATGAAAATATTCTTGCACATAAGGGATCTTGGATTGTGTGGTGTCCCCACAAAAAAACAATTTAAATATATTCCACTTAAACACTTAGGATTAGTGTTTTTTAACCTAAAATTTGTTGCCTTAATATACAAGGCCCGAAAAAATTTCCATGTGTTCTTTTGATTACCAACGCCATGGATTTAGTTTATAATACATCTCCTAGTAATATATATTATTTCTCATGAGGCATCTAAAATTATGTGGTGCCTACCCAAAAAATTATTCGGATGGATCTTGGCTCATGTGGTACCTCGGAAAAAAATGAATCGAATGGTTTTAGGCTAATGTGGTGATGAAATTAGAAACTAGAAGATCAAACTTTCAATAGCTCTAATTTTCTTAGAATTTATTGAGTACTAATATCTATTGATTTTTTCATGAATGAGTGAAAAGCATCACATAAAATTATTTAAATAAAACTCAATTTAAAATTGGAGTTGACATGTAAAATTAAAAAAGTTAGATAAATAAGAAATATACCTAGAGTTAATTAACCCTCTTATTTTTAGATGTTTATATTTTTAAAAACTTTTACACGTTGTAGCAAGCAAATATTTTTGATGTATATTCATTAATAGAGAATGTGAATATGTATAATATAAAAATAGTTGAATAGTTACCAACTGCATCAACTATAGTTACCTAACAATCAAACCTTATATTAACTAAGTTATTTATTATTTTTAAAAAATGCAATATATTTCAAACTACGCTAACTTTCCCCTATTTATTACATTGTTTTTACAAATTTACCCCCAAAATAGATCAATTTTCACCTTGTTAAGTGACTTGGTGAGTATATCTATTATCTGTAAATCTATTGGGTAGTACTGGAATTGAAAGTGGTGTTTCAAGACTTGTTCTCAAATGTAATGGCATTGGACCTCAATGTGTTTAGTTCTTTCATAAAAAAATATATTCTTGACAAGCTTCAAAATACCATGGTTGTCACGGAAAAGGATCGGTGGCTGATCTTCAGGAATTTCTATGTCATACAAAATGTGACATAACCAAATTACTTCTCACATACTTCCTTGTGTGACATGCTATTTTACCTCTATAGATGATAGAATAATTGCATATTCCTTCTTAATAATCCATGAAATTAGTCTAAATTTGAGATGAAAGATATATCATTAGGTTGAGTTCATGTCATCAACAAATCATGCATTGTCCAAGTCTGCATAACCCTATAAGAATAAATGTGAGTTCTTCTTGTAATCTAGACCATAATCTCTTGTACCTCAGACGTATCTCAAAACTCAATTTATTTCAACCTAATGACATTTATTTATACCCTATATAAATATCAAAAGATAGATGACAACAAACATATGTCTGGTCTTGTATATGTCAAGTAGATAAGACTCCCAACAAGTTGCTTGTATTGAGTTCCAGCTACTTGAGGTGAAACTTGAAATCAATAAAGTTGTAAACCTTTATCCATGGTAGTTTACAATGGTTTATAATTTGTCATATCATATTTCTCAAGTAGTGCATTGGCATATTTAATCTATGAGATAAGAATTTAATTATTCTTTTGCCATATCTCCAAGCCAATATAGTAATGAAGTAGCCCCGAGTATATCATGTCGAAGGATTTATTCAAGTCATTGTTTACTTCTTTAATGAGATCATCCGAGATGCCTGTGATCACAAGATCATCCATATACAGAACAATAGTTATAATATCTATTCCTACCTTCTTGATATACAAATTATCTTAAAAAGTAGTGCAGTACAATGATTTGACATTGAAACTTAAATAAGCATATAATTAATAAAACATAATATGATTGATAACAATTATTATAATAAGAATTTTGAACGATATTACAATTATCCTTTTTATCATCCACCTCACCCATAACATCAATCTCATTTCCTTAAAATATACTAAATTAATATAAAAACATAAAACTGGATATATTATATTGGAAGGGAGGACGAGGAGATCAATAGTGGTAGCCCAAATCTTGCTTAATCTTAAGGATAAATCATTCCTCTTATCAAGTCACTCTTCAACTTGCTTAAAATTATATAACACAAAGTATATGATTTCAGTGATTTTGTCATCAAATTTTAATAATAGAGTGACTTCTCTTCTTTTACCATTCAACTCAAGTCTAACGTACATTTCTAGATTGAATGAACTGTCTGCTAGAAAATCAATTAACAACATTCTACTTTAGCTCATGTGTAATTTCTTAAAATTTTCTCATGCTAATGATAAAAACATCATATTGTCCATCAATGCATATGCAAAGCCTTGCCTAACATCACCTTGGATTAGGACCATGGTTAAGTATTAATCTCTATTGGACCATTTAATTGATAGATTAGATGTGATATGAAATTGTGCTTTGTTTCATGTGCCCTTTGATTATTTCACATTGGATCCTAGGAAAAGAGATATATATTTTTGTGATAAATAAGAATTTGGCTACTCCACTAGAAAACCTAGGCGTAGATACCTTCTAAAATTCCATTCTAGTAATTAAGTTCTCGAACAACACTCAAAACACAATGCACGAGTTACAATTATTTGCAAAGAATTTATACAGATGAATGAAGTGTACTACAACCTAGAATTTTAGCTAGGTTACCTAAAACCTTGGATTCAAACCCTTAATTTCCACATTTTACGCCATGTTACAACAAAACCTTTGATTATAACCTGCAATTTACACATGAATTCCACATAATTTTAATTTGCTCGAATGTTTGAAAACAAAACACCACCCTATTTTCTAAATAAAAAGGATGAAGTTAAGTTTATTTTCATGATAATGGACCACGTAGACTTGGTGTTATTTGAACCTTCTTATTATTAGTTACTTGTACCTATCGAAAGGTTCTTAGCATATGTGGTTTCTCCAAAAGAAAATTGAAACTAAAAGCACTCTATTCGACCACTTGGGATTAGTATTATTTGAGCCTATAAATTATTGCCTTAAGGTACAAGTCTGACAAAACTCTCCATGTGTAATTTTTTGAATCAATTTTATGAATTTTAGATAATGGTACATATCCTGACAAAGAAGATATTATTTCACATAAGGGATCCTGGATTATGTGATCCCTTCAAAAGAAAATTAATCTAATGTCTCTTGGCTTGTGTGGTGCCTCCAAATAAGTTAAATTGAAATATTTTTAGCTCATGTGATGTCTCCACAAAAAAAAATTAAATCTATTCCACTTGAACACCTAGGATTAGTGCTTTTTAAACCTACAATTTTTTCCTTAAGGTACAATGCCCACAAAATTTTCCACGTGTTCTTTTGAACAGTAATGTCATGTATTTAAATAATAATGCATATCCTAGAAATGTATATATTATTGCTCATTATGGAGCTTGAATTATGCATCACCTCCACAAAACATTATTTGTAAGAACTTGGCTCATGTGGTACCTTGGAAAAAAATGAATCAAATGGTTCTCGGCTCATGTGGTGATAAAATTAGAAAATAGAAAATAAAAACTAATATCTACTGGTTTTTTTTTTTAATGAATGAATTAAAATCATCACATACAATTTTCTAAATAAAACTCAATTCAAAATAGCATTTAACATGAAAAATTAAAAAAGCTAAATAAATCAAAAATATATGTAGAGTTAACTGACCCTATTATTTTTAGATGCTTCTATTTTTAGAAACTTTTACATGTAAGCTTAGATGGGCCTAAAAATATCCACTTATGCCATACACACCAAATTCACAATAATGGACGAATTTTCAACTCAATTTTAATTCTATTTTCAAATATATCTAGTTTTTGAAATTTTAAAATTATCAAAAAATACTAGAATGCAATTTTTTATCCTTATATGGTCACTTATCACCTTCAAACTATATGGAAATGTAGCACAAATTTCTAAGGCGAGTGTAAAAACTAAAATTTGATCAATAAATGCTTGACAATGATTTAGGGTATGTTTTAAGGAATGGGAATTTTTTGGAAGTGTATAATTGTAGGAAAATATTTTAATATTGAAATATATGGAACATAAGTATGATAGGAAAAGTTTAAGGAATAACATAGAATCTACTAGTAATTAATGATTTTTTTGGAAATCTAACAATTTTAGGGATGTTTTATAAGTAAATTTGGTGAATATTTTTTCGAAAACTTCTTCATTAGTGAATCTAAAATTTTCAAAATTTGTCAAAAAATAGTCAGTTGGCAAAAAATAGCCCCTAAAAATTACCCTACAATGTTTGTCCTTGACATCTATACCTTGATTGGCCAACTCATTATTATGATCATCATTTATCTATTTAAAATCCATCAAAGTCTTAAAATTAATAAGAACATCTTCTAGACCTGCCTAATTTATTCCTATTCAATAAATAATCCACTATTAATTTAGTCTTAAAAGCCTCTATCCATTTTGGATAAGTGTGCAGTATGAAAACATGGATGCACTTCTTACTTTTCCACTAGTGCATACTTTTCTCCCTTGCTTCAAAGGCTATTTTTAAAAATTTACACACTTCTTAATGGCTTTCTCGGACACAACAATATGGTAATTATTAAAAAAAATGAAATATTATTATATAAAGGCACATCAAGTGTCTCATTTGAAACCCCTAACAACTCTATCTCACACTCTCTTACAAAGGTAAATTCAAAAGCGTCCATATATTAAACAAAGAGACCTAATGCAATTTTATTAGATTACTACAATCATTGACCAAGTTAATATTGTTTTGTTATAGGTTGAGGACATCTTTTGTCAAGCACTCTAATCAAAATTTATAGTTACATTAATATGATATTCCCTAAAGGGAAAACTACATTGCCTGAGGTTAACTTATATTATGTACCTAACACTCAATAAACAAGGGATTTTATACAAATATCTTAGTCATATCCCACTTCCTCATTCCTTCCCCCTTTTCATTTGATCTTGTGTAGGCTAGGGTTTTGATTATGTAGGTCATTAGTGCATCAAAACATGATTTGAACGTAATCAATAAATATATAGATAAAAGTAAACCAACCTAGAATTATAGTTTTAATACACAGTCTAGATAGACAAAGTTTCATTAGTAAATAGTGACACACTACGACCTTGTCTACGTACAACACAGTTTTCTTAGGATACAACTAGTCACTTTTTCAATTAACTTTGTGTTTTTGAGTTTTCATTGATAGTTATAGACAACCATAGTTACCAAATGAATAACAAAATTTGAAATAAAAAAGTTTTCAAGGACATGTCTCTAACCCAATCATTCTCTTCTAGTTGAGAATAACTCACCTCTTGTGAGTTACCCTTATTATACTCATACAATTTATACGCATCAATATTATTCAAATCCTATTTTTTATAGATAATTTAGGGTTAATTGTACTTCTTCCAATATAAATGAATCAATTACAAAAACCACACATCTAGGATAACATCCACAAAAAGGTGATTGAGTATTAAAATGTCCTAACCAGTCGATAATGAACCAACATAAAGCATAATACATAGAACCACTGCCCAAAGGGGATAAAACATAACCAAAAACTAACTAGGGGGAAATGATCCTAGGAAAGGAAATCACCATAGAACATAAACTGAGATAAACATAAAAACACATGCACATAGATAAGATACATGCAAGAAAAAAAGAGTCCTTCATCTAATCATTGGGCTACACCAAGGTGCTCACCATTGAATTGTCTCATTATTTTCCACTTGGGACTATATCTTGACACCTACATTAAAATATTTACCTATTTATCCTTAGCAAGGGGATCTAAATGATTTCCCAAAATAAGGGCTCACATGTTGGACTCAAGCTGATCTCGCATGGTCAAAGAAGTTGCCTATTGAAAATGAGCCACCATAGTCCCATTAGGCCTTACATCCATGGTATTTAACGAGGGTGGAAAATGATGGCCACTCCAACCATTTAATCTAGCAACCATGTAGTAACAAACACATGACATGACTGAGACATCCCCATGATAAATGAAAGGGAGTGTAGGGGAGCCTGCTGGGAGCTCACATCCAAAGAGACAATCATTCAACCAGTCAAAGAGGGGGAGAAAAGGTGAACCTATAATTTATGCACATAATCCAACATAGTGTTAAACCACTCCTTCATATCTTCAAAGATATACAAGGGAATAATGCCATAGTTATACTTCCTAGAGAGGGGCTTTGACGATGGGATTTTGGCCAGAAAATCCTTAATTATTGTTTGTTGTCTAAGCATGTATCAAGGTTTTATCATCTATTTCATTATCTCCTTCATCATTTCCTTCTCCTCCATAGAGAAGATCATGTTGACAATAAATAATTAAGTCTCCAAGAAAACTAGGCCAACTATGGCCTCCAATACTAGCCTAAATTGAATATAAAAACCTTCTTCATATGGGATTCACTAATGCTTCCCTTGAAAGACATTTTCATCATGTTAGAATAAACACACAACAAAGGCTAACTAATATAAATTTAAACCATGTATAATATCTAAATAGTTTTAAATTATCCAACACCCAACCCAAGTACATCACTCAAATGGAAGGCCTTAAACTTGAAGTATTCATATTAGCATGTACAGACAAATGATTGGTTCATTGATGTATCTAGTTAATACTAGAATAGATATTTGCTATGCAGTGAGTGCTCTTAGTCAGTTCATGTGTGAACCAAGGCAAATACATCTAGTTGCAGTGAAGCATATCTTGAGATACTTACGTGGCACAGTTGGATATGGCTTGAGATATTCTTCTAGTGTAGATTTGAAATTGCATAAATATACTGATTATGATTGGGCAAGATGTGTCTCTGATCAGAAGAGTACCTCTGGATGTTGCTTCAGTTTGGG
>JARHVA010000068.1:6477500-6487500 GCA_037957365.1 Torreya grandis
TATTATAGTTTGATATTTACTTGCTTAAGAGTTAAATTATGAAGTTCCCTATAATATATTTATTTCATTAAGTTCTCTTAAATAATTTAAAGATATGAAGAACAGAAAATAACAACTTTCTAATTATTAATATATTAAAAATCATTGTGATTATTGTTTAATCTTGTTTCTATTTCAAAAGAAATACACATGTTGAAGTATTGAAAAAATCTATAATAATAATAATAATATAATTTACTCATTATATAAATATATTTTACATTTATCTATACACATATTAAGCATCGAATTCATTCAATCCTCGTTGACTTCTCATCAACATCTTTATTCCCCTCTAACTATTTTTGCTAGCTTATCTTTCACTTTCATTTAAAACATTAGCTTCAATTAATATAATATTACATACATATAAATTTTTAATCGATAATATTATAAAATTATTTATATTGATATATATTTTAGATATATTTATGTAAAAGATGACGAGATATATTATTTTCAATGCATTTATATTATATTAGATTTTGTGATATAAATGGAATAGATTTATATTGAGAATGATATCTCTTTACATATTTTACATATATTTATCTAAAATATGTATACTCTAAACTTTCCACTTTTTACATATAATAAAAAAAAGAAAATAAAACTAAAACATTATTAAATATTTATATACAATTCTTTTTGACCAAAAATTTGAGATGTATATCTCAATCCAAAAAGTTAAAGATTCAAATTCTATTCAAACTAATAATTTTATCATACGATTCATTTTCAAATATGATTACATTATGAAAAAATTAAAAATAAATCCAAACTCAAAATGTTAAAATAATTACCTACAAAATATATCGTAAAAATGAATAAAATCCTATAAATTATATATATATATATATAAATAAAATTAAAATGATATTTATTTATAATAAATATTTATAAGTATATTTAAATACGAAAGTCTTCCATTGAAACTTAGCTAAAGAGTATAATAGGAAAAACATAATATTAAATCATAACATTTATTATTATAACACTTTTGAAAATGTTATAAAATCTTTTTATCATCCATTTCACTTATAAGAATGATTTTTAATTGTGTTTGGATATGATAATTTAAAAAAAAAATTAAATTAATTTCAATATTAACAATATAATTTAGACCAACAAAATATTCTCATCGTGTTCACATAAATACATTAATCTATCAAAATAACATACTGTTTTAGGAAGACATTAGGTATTGAATGTTGGATCTCCAATCCCAAATTTTCTGATTTTTGAATGTTCGTATGCAGCCCAATAATTTATGTTTATGGGTTTACAGTGATTAGAGGCCTGCTGGAAGACAATGTTTGAGGAATATTGAATGTGGCATATCCAACATAAAACAATTACTCCTAAAAATGATCTTAAATTAATGTAGTGCAATGAAAAGTTAAATAAAAATATAATTAATAAAACATAATACGATTGATAACATTTATTATAATAACACTTATGAACAATATTACAATTATCCTTTATCATCCACGGCACCCATTAGAACTGTGTGCAGTTGTGCTTCGGGATGATAACATCGATCTCCTTCCCTTATTTAAATATTCTTAAAAACATACTGAATTAATATAAAAACATAAAACTACATATATTAAATTGGAAAGGAGGAGTAGGAGATCAACAGTCGCAGCCCAAATCTTGCTTAATCTTAAGGATCAAGCTTTCCTTCTCAGCCAGACGCTCTTCAACCTCCTTAAACTTATATAACACAAAGTATACGACTTCAGTGATTTTATCGTCGACTGTTAATAACAGAGCGACTTCTCTTCCTTTAGCGTTCAACTCAACTCCAGCATACATTTCTGGATTGAATGAACCGTCTGCAGAAATTCAATTAACAATTAGCGAAGATTATTACCCAATTAAATCCAGAAGAACCTATTATTTATTTATTTTCTAAAATGAGCGAGATTAACTTACCTGATGGTCTTGATGCATTCGTTTTAACTAGTAGCATTTCCCCCATATTCCTGTATTCTTGAGCAACGTTATATCCATAGCCGCTGCCATCCACGGATCCATCCAGAAGGCGTAGGATGGTCCACGTTTGAAGGATATTTTGCTTTTTAATCTCTTCAAGATTGCTTCTCACTTCATCCACAGAAGCCAAACGCCACTGATCCGATATTTTGCTTGCATCCCTACTAGAGACCTTCTGAAATTCCATTCTAGCAATTATGTTCTCAAACAACACGCAAATCACAATGCATGAGTTGGCATTGTTTGCAGCGAATTTATAGAGATGAATGAAGTGTACTGCAGCCAAGCATTTACATTTACACCAGGTTACAGCAAACCTTCGATTCTGTCATACAATTTACATGTGAATTCCACAGAATATTAATACGCTCACATGTTTGAAACGTGATCCAACTTCACTTTGTCCTTTTTTTCCATTACAAAACAAAACAAAACAGGGTGGCTTTTTTGCTTTGGATCACGTGGATTTTGATTCAGACGTACAATTTACACGCGAATTCTACACATTATTATATATGCTCGAAACAAAATTGAGTTGAAAGGTTCTTGGCTCATGTGCTGTTTTCCTGAAATTCGAATATAAGGCCCACAAAACTGGACCACATACGGGTTTGGTGTTATTTGAATCTACAATTTCTTATTGCCTTAAAGTATAAGGCCCACAAAAATTTTCACATGTTCTTTTTAAAATTAATATTATAGATTTGAGATAATGGTTTATGTCTAGTAAACATTTTTGCACATGCACATGAGAGCTCTTGGTTTATATGGTCCCTTCACAAAAATTTTATGGATCAGCTCATGACATGTGGAGTACCTCTTAAATAATTGAATTTAAAGATTTTTAGTTATGTGGTACTTTCACAAAAAATAATCTAAAGCTACCTAAATGGAACATCTAGAGGCCTACGAAATTTTCCACATGTGTTATTTGATCACTAATATCATAAATTTTAGATAATAATACATTTCTGAGAAATGTCGCTATTCTTGTACATTACATTATTGGGCTTATGTAATGCCTCCAAAAAATTTAAATGGAATGGCTCTTGGCTCGTGTGGTGCCTCCAAAAAAAATAAAATTGAAAGGTCCTTGGCTCATGTGATGCCTCTACAAAAATTGAATCTAAAGCTATCCCATTGGACCACCTCGGCTTAGTGCTATTTGACCCTACAACTTGTTGTCTTAAGGTACATTGTCCACAAAGTTTTTCACATGTTTTTTTGAACATTAATGCCATGGATTTTAGTTATTGGTAAATATGTGAAAAATGTGTACAAGCATTTAGTATCTAATGAGTGCACAAATATTCAAATTATTCACAAATGTATTTTAACAACATTTTGCTTTAGATCATGTGCAATTTATTAAAAAAAATTCATGCTAGTGATAAAAACATCCTATTATCCATCAATGCATATGCCAAGCCTCACCTAACATCACCTTGGATTAGGCCCATGGTTAATTATTAATTGTTCTTGGACCATTTAATTGATACATTATCTGTGACATGGAATTGTGTTTTGTTTCATGTGCCCTTTGATAATTTCACATTGGATCGCAAGAAAAGAGAAATATATTCTTGTGATGAGTAAGAATTTGACTACTCCACTGGAACACCTAGGCTTAGTGACCTTCTGAAATTCCATTCTAGTAATTAGGTTCTCAAACAACACTCAAAACACAATGCATGAGTTACGATTATTTGCAGAGAATTTATATAGATGAACGAAGTGTACTGCAACCTAGCATTTATGCTAGGTTACCTAAAACCATGGATTCGAACCCTCAATTTACATATTTTACACCATGTTACAATAACGCTTTGATTATAACTTGTAATTTACACATGAATTAATACGATCAAATGTTTGAAAGCAAAACACCACCCTATTTTACAAATAAAAAGGATGAAGTGAAGTTTATTTTCATGATAGTGGACCATGTAGACTTGGTGTTATTCGAACCCACGTTTTACTAGTTACTTGTACTTATTGAAAGTTTCTTGGCACATGTGGTGTCTCCAAAAAACATGAAACTAAATGCACTCTATTGGACCACCTGGGCTTATTGCTATTTGAGCCTACAACTTGTTGCCTTAAGGTACAAGGCCAACAAAACTTTCCACGTGTTCTTTTTAGAATTGATTTTATGGATTTCACATAATCGTACATATCTAAATAATGAAAATATTCTTGCACATAAGGGATCTTGGATTGTGTGGTGTCCCCACAAAAAAACAATTTAAATATATTCCACTTAAACACTTAGGATTAGTGTTTTTTAACCTAAAATTTGTTGCCTTAATATACAAGGCCCGAAAAAATTTCCATGTGTTCTTTTGATTACCAACGCCATGGATTTAGTTTATAATACATCTCCTAGTAATATATATTATTTCTCATGAGGCATCTAAAATTATGTGGTGCCTACCCAAAAAATTATTCGGATGGATCTTGGCTCATGTGGTACCTCGGAAAAAAATGAATCGAATGGTTTTAGGCTAATGTGGTGATGAAATTAGAAACTAGAAGATCAAACTTTCAATAGCTCTAATTTTCTTAGAATTTATTGAGTACTAATATCTATTGATTTTTTCATGAATGAGTGAAAAGCATCACATAAAATTATTTAAATAAAACTCGATTTAAAATTGGAGTTGACATGTAAAATTAAAAAAGTTAGATAAATAAGAAATATACCTAGAGTTAATTAACCCTCTTATTTTTAGATGTTTATATTTTTAAAAACTTTTACACGTTGTAGCAAGCAAATATTTTTGATGTATATTCATTAATAGAGAATGTGAATATGTATAATATAAAAATAGTTGAATAGTTACCAACTGCATCAACTATAGTTACCTAACAATCAAACCTTATATTAACTAAGTTATTTATTATTTTTAAACAATGCAATATATTTCAAACTACGCTAACTTTCCCCTATTTATTACATTGTTTTTACAAATTTACCCCCAAAATAGATCAATTTTCACCTTGTTAAGTGACTTGGTGAGTATATCTATTATCTGTAAATCTATTGGGTAGTACTGGAGTTGAAAGTGGTGTTTCAAGACTTGTTCTCAAATGTAATGGCATTGGACCTCAATGTGTTTAGTTCTTTCATAAAAAAATAGATTCTTGACAAGCTTCAAAATACCATGGTTGTCACGGAAAAGGATCGGTGGCTGATCTTCAGGAATTTCTATGTCATACAAAATGTGACATAACCAAATTACTTCTCACATACTTCCTTGTGTGACATGCTATTTTACCTCTATAGATGATAGAATAATTGCATATTCCTTCTTAATAATCCATGAAATTAGTCTAAATTTGAGATGAAAGATATATCATTAGGTTGAGTTCATGTCATCAACAAATCATGCATTGTCCAAGTCTGCATAACCCTATAAGAATAAATGTGAGTTCTTCTTGTAATCTAGACCATAATCTCTTGTACCTCAGACGTATCTCAAAACTCACTTTATTTCAACCTAATGACATTTATTTATACCCTATATAAATATCAAAAGATAGATGACAACAAACATATGTCTGGTCTTGTATATGTCAAGTAGATAAGACTCCCAACAAGTTGCTTGTATTGAGTTCCAGCTACTTGAGGTGAAACTTGAAATCAATAAAGTTGTAAACCTTTATCCATGGTAGTTTACAATGGTTTATAATTTGTCATATCATATTTCTCAAGTAGTGCATTGGCATATTTAATCTGTGAGATAAGAATTTAATTATTCTTTTGCCATATCTCCAAGCCAATATAGTAATGAAGTAGCCCCGAGTATATCATGTCGAAGGATTTATTCAAGTCATTGTTTACTTCTTTAATGAGATCATCCGAGATGCCTGTGATCACAAGATCATCCATATACAGAACAATAGTTATAATATCTATTCCTACCTTCTTGATATACAAATTATCTTAAAAAGTAGTGCAGTACAATGATTTGACATTGAAACTTAAATAAGCATATAATTAATAAAACATAATATGATTGATAACAATTATTATAATAAGAATTTTGAACGATATTACAATTATCCTTTTTATCATCCACCTCACCCATAACATCAATCTCATTTCCTTAAAATATACTAAATTAATATAAAAACATAAAACTGGATATATTATATTGGAAGGGAGGACGAGGAGATCAATAGTGGTAGCCCAAATCTTGCTTAATCTTAAGGATAAATCATTCCTCTTATCAAGTCACTCTTCAACTTGCTTAAAATTATATAACACAAAGTATATGATTTCAGTGATTTTGTCATCAAATTTTAATAATAGAGTGACTTCTCTTCTTTTACCATTCAACTCAAGTCTAACGTACATTTCTAGATTGAATGAACTGTCTGCTAGAAAATCAATTAACAACATTCTACTTTAGCTCATGTGTAATTTCTTAAAATTTTCTCATGCTAATGATAAAAACATCATATTGTCCATCAATGCATATGCAAAGCCTTGCCTAACATCACCTTGGATTAGGACCATGGTTAAGTATTAATCTCTATTGGACCATTTAATTGATAGATTAGATGTGATATGAAATTGTGCTTTGTTTCATGTGCCCTTTGATTATTTCACATTGGATCGTAGGAAAAGAGATATATATTTTTGTGATAAATAAGAATTTGGCTACTCCACTAGAAAACCTAGGCCTAGATACCTTCTAAAAATCCATTCTAGTAATTAAGTTCTCGAACAACACTCAAAACACAATGCACGAGTTACAATTATTTGCAAAGAATTTATACAGATGAATGAAGTGTACTACAACCTAGAATTTTAGCTAGGTTACCTAAAAACTTGGATTCAAACCCTTAATTTCCACATTTTACGCCATGTTACAACAAAACCTTTGATTATAACCTGCAATTTACACATGAATTCCACATAATTTTAATTTGCTCGAATGTTTGAAAACAAAACACCACCCTATTTTCTAAATAAAAAGGATGAAGTTAAGTTTATTTTCATGATAATGGACCACGTAGACTTGGTGTTATTTGAACCTTCTTATTATTAGTTACTTGTACCTATCGAAAGGTTTTTAGCATATGTGGTTTCTCCAAAAGAAAATTGAAACTAAAATCACTCTATTCGTCCACTTGGGATTAGTATTATTTGAGCCTATAACTTATTGCCTTAAGGTACAAGTCTGACAAAACTTTCCATGTGTTATTTTTAGAATCAATTTTATGAACTTTAGATAATGGTACATATCCTGACAAAGAAGATATTATTTCACATAAGGGATCCTGGATTATGTGATCCCTTCAAAAGAAAATTAATCTAATGTCTCTTGGCTTGTGTGGTGCCTCCAAATAAGTTAAATTGAAATATTTTTAGCTCATGTGATGTCTCCACAAAAAAAAATTAAATCTATTCCACTTGAACACCTAGGATTAGTGCTTTTTAAACCTACAATTTTTTTCCTTAAGGTACAACGCCCACAAAATTTTCCACGTGTTCTTTTGAACAGTAATGTCATGTATTTAAAAAATAATGCATATCCTAGAAATGTATATATTATTGCTCATTATGGAGCTTGAATTATGCATCACCTCCACAAAACATTATTTGTAAGAACTTGGCTCATGTGGTACCTTGGAAAAAAATGAATCAAATGGTTCTTGGCTCATGTGGTGATAAAATTAGAAAATAGAAAATAAAAACTAATATCTACTGGTTTTTTTTTCATGAATGAATTAAAATCATCACATACAATTTTCTAAATAAAACTCAATTCAAAATAGCATTTAACATGCAAAATTAAAAAAGCTAAATAAATCAAAAATATATGTAGAGTTAACTGACCATATTATTTTTAGATGCTTCTATTTTTAGAAACTTTTACATGTAAGCTTAGATGGGCCTAAAAATATCCACTTATGCCATACACACCAAATTCACAATAATGGACGAATTTTCAACTCAATTTTAATTCTATTTTCAAATATATCTAGTTTTTGAAATTTTAAAATTATCAAAAAATACTAGAATGCAATTTTTTATCCTTATATGGTCACTTATCACCTTCAAACTATATGGAAATGTAGCACAAATTTCTAAGGCGAGTGTAAAAACTAAAATTTGATCAATAAATGCTTGACAATGATTTAGGGTATTTTTTAAGGAATGGGAATTTTTTGGAAGTGTATAATTGTAGGAAAATATTTTAATATTGAAATATATGGAACGTAAGTATGATAGGAAAAGTTTAAGGAATAACATAGAATCTACTAGTAATTAATGATTTTTTTGGAAATCTAACAATTTTATGGATATTTTATAAGTAAATTTGGTGAATATTTTTTCGAAAACTTCTTCATTAGTGAATCTAAAATTTTTAAAATTTGTCAAAAAATAGTCAGTTGGCAAAAAATAGCCCCTAAAAATTACCCTACAATGTTTGTCCTTGACATCTATACCTTGTTTGGCCAACTCATTATTATGATCATCATTTATCTATTTAAAATCCATCAAAGTCTTAAAATTAATAAGAACATCTTCTAGACCTGCCTAATTTATTCCTATTCATCCCTATTCAATAAATAATCCACTATTAATTTAGTCTTAAAAGCCTCTATCCATTTTGGATAAGTGTGCAGTATGAAAACATGGATGCACTTCTTACTTTTCCACTAGTGCATACTTTTCTCCCTTGCTTCAAAGGCTATTTTTAAAAATTTACACACTTCTTAATGGCTTTCTCGGACACAACAATAGGTTAATTATTAAAAAAAATGAAATATTATTATCTAAAGGCACATCAAGTGTCTCATTTGAAACCCCTAACAACTCTATCTAACACTCTCTTACAAAGGTAAATTCAAAAGCGTCCATATATTAAAAAAAGAGACCTAATGCAAATTTATTAGATGGCTACAATCACTGACCAAATTAATATTGTTTTGTTATAGGTTGAGGACATCTTTTGTCAAGTACTCTAATCAAAATTTATAGTTACATTAATATGATATTCCCTAAAGGGAAAACTACATTGACCTGAGGTTAACTTATATTATGTACCTAACACACAATAAACAAGGGATTTTATACAAATATCTTAGTCATATCCCACTTCCTCATTCCTTCCCCCTTTTCATTTGATCTTGTGTAGGCTAGGGTTTTGATTATGTAGGTTATTAGTGCATCAAAACATGCTTTGAACATAATCAATAAATATATAGATAGAAGTAAACCAACCTAGAATTATAGTTTTGATACACAATCTAGATAGACAATGTTTCATTAGTAAATAGTGACACACTACGACCTTGTCTACGTACAACACAGCTTTCTTAGGATACAACTAGTCACTTTTTCAATTAACATTGTGTTTTTGAGTTTTCATTGATAGTTATAGACAACCATAGTTACCAAATGAATAACAAAATTTGAAATAAAAAAGTTTTCAAGGACATGTCTCTAACCCAATCATTCTCTTCTAGTTGAGAATAACTCACCTCTTGTGAGTTACCCTTATTATACTCATACAATTTATATGCATCAATATTATTCAACTCCTATTTTTTATAGATAATTTAGGGTTAATTGTACTTCTTCCAATATAAATGAATCAATTACAAAAACCACACATCTAGGATAACATCCACAAAAAGGTGATAGAGTATTAAAATGTCCTAACCAGTCGATAATGAACCAACATAAAGCATAATACATAGAACCACTGCCCAAAGGGGATAAAATATAACCAAAAACTAACTAGGGGGAAATGATCCTAGGAAAGGAAATCACCATAGAACATAAACTGAGATAAACATAAAAACACATGCACATAGTTAAGATACATGCAAGAAAAAAAGAGTCCTTCATCTAATCATTGGGCTACACCAAGGTGCTCACCATTGAATTGTCTCATTATTTTCCACTTGGGACTATATCTTGACACCTACATTAAAATAT
>JARHVA010000068.1:6495000-6507500 GCA_037957365.1 Torreya grandis
GAATAGAATTGTTCAATAACCATAAGATAGCGATAAAAAAAAATTAAAAAAAAAGAAGTATGTTTGGTTGACGATGGTCAGGGCACAAGGATTTAATGGATTAAAAAACCCATTTCATCAGGATTAAGCAAAACCATGCATCTTATGTGATCAATAACCCAAAAAATAAACTCTCAAATTTATGCTATCAACATTTTTAGAGGATGGTGATGGACCATCTTTGAGTGATTACATGCCATTTATTAAGCATGTGGTTACATATCATTCATGTGTGCTTCAATCTTAAGCAAATTTATTATGGGGATCTCGTTATATGCGACATTACTCCAGGGTTTGAATTCTATATTTTAGATTTATGCCATTGTGAATACATATATGTTGAAGGATTTGATAACGAATTTATTTGTTTTATTTTATATTACTCTTAGCGATTTCCCATTTGATCCTATTATTGTTGCTTGAATAGATCCATGTATGATCTTTCCCCATTTAGATCATTAGTTATAGTTGAATTAGAATAATGAGTTATAAGAAAATTTGGTATCAGTTTGGGGAAAGAATATTGGGGTAACATTCAATGGGTTGTTTAGTATGATCTTAGTAGGGTAGTTAGAGGATTCCTCACTTTTATTTTATGGACAATTTTCATTCACCATGATGGTGGTCAAGTAGGACAAGAAATGAAAACATCTCCTCATTTGGTATTTATTTGAATAAAAAAGATATCAACCAAAGAAAAATAAAACTTTTGGTGTCATAGTACATGCATTATGACCTTTATTTCAATTTTTAATAAATTAAAAAAAAAACTAAAACTATTATAGTTTGATATTTACTTGCTTAAGAGTTAAATTACGAAGTTCCCTATAATATTTTTATTTCATTAAGTTCTCTTAAATAATTTAAAGATATGAAGAACAGAAAATAACAACTTTCTAATTATTAATATATTAAAAGTCATTGTGATTATTGTTTAATCTTGTTTCTATTTCAAAAGAAATACACATGTTGAAGTATTGAAAAAATCTATAATAATAATAATATAATTTACTCATTATATAAATATATTTTACATTTATCTATACACATATTAAGCATCAAATTCATTCAATCCTCGTTGACTTCTCATCAACATCTTTATTCCCCTCTAACTATTTTTGCTATCTTATCTTTCACTTTCATTTAAAACATTAGCTTCAATTAATATAATATTACATACATACATATAAATTTTTAATCGATAATATTATAAAATTATTTATATTAATATATATTTTAGATATATTTATGTAAAAGATGACGAGATATATTATTTTCAATGCATTTATATTATATTAGATTTTGTGATATAAATGGAATAGATGTATATTGAGAATGATATCTCTTTACATATTTTATATATATTTATCCTAAATATATATACTCTAAACTTTCCACTTTTTACATATAATAAAAAAAGAAAATAAAACTAAAACATTATTAAATATTTATATACAATTCTTTTTGACCAAAAATTTGAGATGTATATCTCAATCCAAAAAGTTAAAGATTCAAATTCTATTCAAACTAATAATTTTATCATACGATTCATTTTCAAATATGATTACATTATGAAAAAATTAAAAATAAATCCAAACTCAAAATGTTAAAATAATTACCTACAAAATATATCGTAAAAATGAATAAAATCCTATATATATATATATATATATATATATATATATATATATATATATAAAATTAAAATGATATTTATTTATAATAAATATTTATAAGTATATTTAAATACGAAAGTCTTCCATTGAAACTTAGCTAAAGAGTATAATAGGAAAAACATAATATTAAATCATAACATTTATTATTATAACACTTTTGAAAATGTTATAAAATCTTTTTGTCATCCATTTCACTTATAAGAATGATTTTTAATTGTGTTTGGATATGATAATTAAAAA
Organism: Torreya grandis; assembly: GCA_037957365.1. NCBI lineage: Eukaryota > Viridiplantae > Streptophyta > Pinopsida > Cupressales > Taxaceae > Torreya > Torreya grandis. Next base: position 6,496,956 of record JARHVA010000068.1, read on the forward strand.
AAAAAATTAAATTAATTTCAATATTAACAATATAATTTAGACCAACAAAATATTCTCATCGTGTTCACATAAATACATTAATCTATCAAAATAACATACTGTTTTAGGAAGACATTAGGTATTGAATGTTGGATCTCCAATCCCAAATTTTGTGATTTTTGAATGTTCGTATGCAGCCCAATAATTTATGTTTATGGGTTTACAGTGATTAGAGGCCTGCTGGAAGACAATGTTTGAGGAATATTGAATGTGGCATATCCAACATAAAACAATTACTCCTAAAAATGATCTTAAATTAATGTAGTGCAATGAAAAGTTAAATAAAAATATAATTAATAAAACATAATACGATTGATAACATTTATTATAATAACACTTATGAACAATATTACAATTATCCTTTATCATCCACGGCACCCATAAGAACTGTGTGCAGTTGTGCTTCGGGATGATAACATCGATCTCCTTCCCTTATTTAAATATTCTTAAAAACATACTGAATTAATATAAAAACATAAAACTACATATATTAAATTGGAAAGGAGGAGTAGGAGATCAACAGTCGCAGCCCAAATCTTGCTTAATCTTAAGGATCAAGCTTTCCTTCTCAGCCAGACGCTCTTCAACCTCCTTAAACTTATATAACACAAAGTATACGACTTCAGTGATTTTATCGTCGACTGTTAATAACAGAGCGACTTCTCTTCCTTTAGCGTTCAACTCAACTCCAGCATACATTTCTGGATTGAATGAACCGTCTGCAGAAATTCAATTAACAATTAGCGAAGATTATTACCCAATTAAATCCAGAAGAACGTATTATTTATTTATTTTCTAAAATGAGCGAGATTAACTTACCTGATGGTCTTGATGCATTCGTTTTAACTAGTAGCATTTCCCCCATATTCCTGTATTCTTGAGCAACGTTATATCCATAGCCGCTGCCATCCACGGATCCATCCAGAAGGCGTAGGATGGTCCACGTTTGAAGGATATTTTGCTTTTTAATCTCTTCAAGATTGCTTCTCACTTCATCCACAGAAGCCAAACGCCACTGATCCGATATTTTGCTTGCATCCCTACTAGAGACCTTCTGAAATTCCATTCTAGCAATTATGTTCTCAAACAACACGCAAATCACAATGCATGAGTTGGCATTGTTTGCAGCGAATTTATAGAGATGAATGAAGTGTACTGCAGCCAAGCATTTACATTTACACCAGGTTACAGCAAACCTTCGATTCTGTCATACAATTTACATGTGAATTCCACAGAATATTAATACTATCACATGTTTGAAACGTGATCCAACTTCACTTTGTCCTTTTTTTCCATTACAAAACAAAACAAAACAGGGTGGCTTTTTCGCTTTGGATCACGTGGATTTTGATTCAGACGTACAATTTACACGCGAATTCTACACATTATTATATATGCTCGAAACATAAATGAGTTGAAAGGTTCTTGGCTCATGTGCTGTTTTCCTGAAATTCGAATATAAGGCCCACAAAACTGGACCACATATGGGTTTGGTGTTATTTGAATCTACAATTTCTTATTGCCTTAAAGTATAAGGCCCACAAAATTTTTCACATGTTCTTTTTAAAATTAATATTATAGATTTGAGATAATGGTTTATGTCTAGTAAACATTTTTGCACATGCACATGAGAGCTCTTGGTTTATATGGTCCCTTCACAAAAATTTTATGGATCAGCTCATGACATGTGGAGTACCTCTTAAATAATTGAATTTAAAGATTTTTAGTTATGTGGTACTTTCACAAAAAATAATCTAAAGCTACCTAAATGGAACATCTAGAGGCCTACAAAATTTTCCACATGTGTTATTTGATCACTAATATCATAAATTTTAGATAATAATACATTTCCGAGCAATGTCGCTATTCTTGTACATTACATTATTGGGCTTATGTAATGCCTCCAAAAAATTTAAATGGAATGGCTCTTGGCTCATGTGGTGCCTCCAAAAAAAATAAAATTGAAAGGTCCTTGGCTCATGTGATGCCTCTACAAAAATTGAATTTAAAGCTATCCCATTGGACCACCTCGGCTTAGTGCTATTTGACCCTACAACTTGTTGTCTTAAGGTACATTGTCCACAAAGTTTTTCACATGTTCTTTTGAACATTAATGCCATGGATTTTAGTTATTGGTAAATATGTGAAAAATGTGTACAAGCATTTAGTATCTAATGAGTGCACAAATATTCAAATTATTCACAAATGTATTTTAACAACATTTTGCTTTAGATCATGTGCAATTTATTAAAAACAATTCATGCTAGTGATAAAAACATCCTATTTTCAATCAATGCATATGCCAAGCTTCACCTAACATCACCTTGGATTAGGCCCATGGTTAATTATTAATTGTTCTTGGACCATTTAATTGATACATTATCTGTGACATGGAATTGTGTTTTGTTTCATGTGCCCTTTGATTATTTCACATTGGATCGCAAGAAAAGAGAAATATATTCTTGTGATGAGTAAGAATTTGGCTACTCCACTGGAACACCTAGGCTTAGTGACCTTCTGAAATTCCATTCTAGGAATTAAGTTCTCAAACAACACTCAAAACACAATGCATGAGTTACGATTATTTGCAGAGAATTTATATAGATGAACGAAGTGTACTGCAACCTAGCATTTATGCTAGGTTACCTAAAACCATGGATTCGAACCCTCAATTTACATATTTATACACCATGTTACAATAACGCTTTGATTATAACTTGTAATTTACACACGAATTAATACGATCAAATGTTTGAAAGCAAAACACCACCCTATTTTATAAATAAAAAGGATGAAGTGAAGTTTATTTTCATGATAGTGGACCATGTAGACTTGGTGTTATTTGAACCCACGTTTTACTAGTTACTTGTACTTATTGAAAGTTTCTTGGCACATGTGGTGTCTCCAAAAAAAATGAAACTAAATGCACTCTATTGGACCACCTGGGCTTATTGTTATTTGAGCCTACAACTTGTTGCCTTAAGGTACAAGGCCAACAAAACTTTCCACGTGTTCTTTTTAGAATTGATTTTATGGATTTCACATAATCGTACATATCTTAATAATGAAAATATTCTTGCACATAAGGGATCTTGGATTGTGCGGTGTCCCCACAAAAAAACAATTTAAATCTATTCCACTTAAACACTTAGGATTAGTGTTTTTTAACCTAAAATTTGTTGCCTTAATATACAAGGCCCAAAAAAATTTCCATGTGTTCTTTTGAGTACCAACGTCATGGATTTAGTTTATAATACATCTCTTAGTAATATATATTATTGCTGATGAGGCATCTAAAATTATGTGGTGCCTACCCAAAAAATTATTTGGATGGATCTTGGCTCATGTGGTACCTCGAAAAAAAATGAATCGAATGGTTCTAGGCTAATGTGGTGATGAAATTAGAAACTAGAAGATCAAATTTTCAATAGCTCTAATTTTCTTAGAATTTATTGAGTACTAATATCTATTGATTTTTTCATGAATGAGTGAAAAGCATCACATAAAATTATTTAAATAAAACTCAATTTAAAATTGGAGTTGACATGTAAAATTAAAAAAGTTAGATAAATAAAAAATATACCTAGAGTTAATTAACCCTCTTATTTTTAGATGTTTATATTTTTAAAAACTTTTACACGTTGTAGCAAGCAAATATTTTTGATGTATATTCATTAATAGAGAATGTGAATATGTATAATATAAAAATAGTTGAATAGTTACCAACTGCATCAACTATAGTTACGTAACAATCAAACCTTATATTAACTAAGTTATTTATTATTTTTAAACAATGCAATATATTTCAAACTACGCTAACTTTCCCCTATTTATTACATCATTTTTATAAATTTACCCCCAAAATAGATCAATTTTCACCTTGTTAAGTAACTTCGTGAGTATATCTATTATCTGTAAATCTATTGGGTAGTACTGGAGTTGAAAGTGGTGTTTCAAGACTTGTTCTCAAATGTAATGGCATTGGACCTCAATGTGTTTAGTTATTTCATAAAAAAATAGATTCTTGACAAGTTCAAAATACCATGGTTGTCATGGAAAAGGATCGGTGGCTGATCTTAAGGAATTTCTATGTCATACAAAATGTGACATAACCAAATTACTTCTCACATACTTCCTTGTGTGACATGATATTTTACCTCTATAGATGATAGAATAATTGCATATTCCTTCTTAATAATCCATGAAATTAGTCTAAATTTGAGATGAAAGATATATCATTAAGTTGAGTTCATGTCATCAACAAATCATGCATTGTCCAAGTCTGCATAACCCTATAAGAATAAATGTGAGTTCTTCTTGTAATCTAGACCATAATCTCTTGTACCTCAGACGTATCTCAAAACTCACTTTATTTCAACCTAATGACATTTATTTATATCCTATATAAATATCAAAATATAGATGACAACAAACATATGTCTGGTCTTGTATATGTCAAGTAGATAAGACTCCCAACAAGTTGCTTGTATTGAGTTCCATCTACTTGAGGTGAAACTTGAAATTAATAAAGTTGTAAACCTTTATCCATGGTAGTTTACAATGGTTTATAATTTGTCATATCATATTTCTCAAGTAGTGCATTGGCATATTTAATCTATGAGATAAGAATTTAATTATTCTTTTGCCATATCTCCAAGCCAATATAGTAATGAAGTAGCCCCGAGTATATCATGTCGAAGCATTTATTCAAGTCATTGTTTACTTCTTTAATGAGATCATCCAAGATACATGTGATCACAAGATCATCGATATACAGAACAATAATTATAATATCTATTCCTACCTTCTTGATATACAAATTATCTTAAAAAGTAGTGCAGTACAATGATTTGACATTGAAACTTAAATAAGCATATAACTAATAAAACATAATATGATTGATAACAATTATTATAATAAGAATTTTGAATGATATTACAATTATCCTTTTTATCATCCACCTCACCCATAACATCAATCTCATTTCCTTAAAATATACTAAATTAATATAAAAACATAAATCTAGATATATTATATTGGAAGGGAGGATGAGGAGATCAATAGTGGTAGCCCAAATCTTGCTTAATCTTAAGGATAAATCATTCCTCTTATCAAGTCACTCTTCAACTTGCTTAAAATTATATAACACAAAGTATATGATTTCAGTGATTTTGTCATCAAATTTTAATAATAGAGTGACTTCTCTTCTTTTACCATTCAACTCAAGTCTAACATACATTTCTAGATTGAATGAACTGTCTACTAGAAAATCAATTAACAACATTCTACTTTAGCTCATGTGTAATTTCTTAAAATTTTCTCATGCTAATGATAAAAACATCATATTTTCCATCAATGCATATGCAAAGCCTTGCCTAACATCACCTTGGATTAGGACCATGGTTAAGTATTAATCTCTCTTGGACCATTTAATTGATAGATTAGATGTGATATGAAATTGTGCTTTGTTTCATGTGCCCTTTGATTATTTCACATTGGATCGTAGGAAAAGAGATATATATTTTTGTGATAAATAAGAATTTGGCTACTCCATTAGAAAACCTAGGCGTAGATACCTTCTAAAATTCCATTCTAGTAATTAAGTTTTTGAACAACACTCAAAACACAATGCACGAGTTACAATTATTTGCAAAGAATTTATACAAATGATTGAAATGTATTAGAACCTAGAATTTTAGCTAGGTTACCTAAAACCTTGGATTCAAACCCTTAATTTCCACATTTTACGCCATGTTACAACAAAACCTTTGATTATAACCTGCAATTTACACATGAATTCCACATAATTTTAATTCGCTCGAATGTTTGAAAACAAAACACCACCCTATTTTCTAAATAAAAAGGATGAAGTTAAGTTTATTTTCATGATAATGGACCACATAGACTTGGTGTTATTTGAACCTTCTTATTATTAGTTACTTGTACCTATCGAAAGGTTCTTAGCATATGTGGTTTCTCCAAAAGAAAATTGAAACTAAAAGCACTCTATTTGACCACTTGGGATTAGTATTATTTGAGCCTATAACTTATTACCTTAAGGTACAAGTCTAACAAAACTTTCCATGTGTTATTTTTAGAATCAATTTTATGAATTTTAGATAATGGTACATATCCTAACAAAGAAGATATTCTTTCACATAAGGGATCCTGGATTATGTGATCCCTTCAAAAGAAAATTAATCTAATGTCTCTTGGCTTGTGTGGTGCCTCCAAATAAGTTAAATTGAAATATTTTTGGCTCATGTGATGTCTCCACAAAAAAAAATTAAATCTATTCCACTTGAACACCTAGGATTAGTTCTTTTTAAACCTACAATTTTTTTCCTTAAGGTACAACGCCCACAAAATTTTCCACGTGTTCTTTTGAACACTAATGTCATGTATTTAAATAATAATGCATACCCTAGAAGTGTATATATTATTGCTCATTATGGAGCTTGAATTATGCATCACCTCCACAAAACATTATTTTTAAGAACTTAGCTCATGTGGTACCTTGGAAAAAAATGAATCAAATGGTTCTTGGCTCATGTGGTGATAAAATTAGAAAATAGAAAATAAAAACTAATATCTACTGGTTTTTATTTTATGAATGAATTAGAATCATCACATACAATTTTCTAAATAAAACTCAATTCAAAATAGCATTTAACATTCAAAATTAAAAAAGCTAAATAAATCAAAAATATATGTAGAGTTAACTGACCCTATTATTTTTAGACGCCTCTATTTTTAGAAACTTTTACATGTAAGTTTAGATGGGCCTAAAAATATCCACTTATGCCATACACACCAAAGTCACAATAATGGACGAATTTTCAACTCAATTTTAATTCTATTTTCAAATATATCTAGTTTTTAAAATTTTAAAATTATCAAAAAATACTAGGATGCAATTTTTTATCCTTATATGGTCACTTATCACCTTCAAACTATATGGAAATGTAGCACAAATTTCTAAGGTGAGTGTAAAAACTAAAATTTGATCAATAAATGCTTGACAATGATTTAGGGTATTTTTTAAGGAATGGGAATTTTTTGGAAGTGTATAATTGTAGGAAAATATTTTAATATTGAAATATATGGAACATAAGTATGATAGGAAAAGTTTAAGGAATAACATAGAATCTACTAGTAATTAATGATTTTTTTGGAAATCTAGCAATTTTATGGATATTTTATAAGTAAATTTGGTGAATATTTTTTCGAAAACTTCTTCATTAGTGAATCTAAAATTTTCAAAATTTGTCAAAAAATAGTCAGTTGGCGAAAAATAGCCCCTAAAAATTACCCTACAATGTTTGTCCTTGACATCTATACCTTGCTTGGCCAACTCATTATTATGATCATCATTTATCTGTTTAAAATCCATCAAAGTCTTAAAATTAATAAGAACATCTTCTAGACCTCCCTAATTTATTCCTATTCAATAAATAATCCACTATTAATTTAGTCTTAAAAGCCTCTATCCATTTTGGAGAAGCGTGCAGTATGAAAACATGGATGCACTTCTTACTTTTACACTAGTGCATACTTTTGTACCTTGCTTCAAAGGCTATTTTAAAAAAGTTACACACTTCTTAATGGCTTTCTCGGACACAATAATAGGTTAATTATTAAAAAAAATGAAATATTATTATATAAAGGCACATCAAGTGTCTCATTTGAAACCCCTAACAACTCTATCTAACACTCTCTTACAAAGGTAAATTTAAAAGCATCCATATATTAAACAAAGAGACCTAATGCAATTTTATTAGATTACTACAATCATTGAACAAGTTAATATTGTTTTGTTATAGGTTGAGGACATCTTTTGTCAGGCACTCTAATCAAAATTTCTAGTTACATTAATATGATATTCCCTAAAGGGAAAACTACATTGACCTGAGGTTAACTTATATTATGTACCTAACACTCAATAAACAAGGGATTTTATACAAATATCTTAGTCATATCCCACTTCCTCATTCCTTCCCCCTTTTCATTTGATCTTGTGTAGGCTAGGGTTTTGATTATGTAGGTTATTAGTGCATCAAAACATGCTTTGAACATAATCAATAAATATATAGATAGAAGTAAACCAACCTAGAATTATAGTTTTAATACACAGTCTAGATAGACAGAGTTTCATTAGTAAATAGTGACGCACTAGGACCTTGTCTACGGACAACACAGTTTTCTTAGGATACAACTAGTCACTTTTTCAATTAACTTTGTGTTTTTGAGTTTTTATTGATAGTTATAGACAACCATAGTTACCAAATGAATAACAAAATTTGAAATAAAAAAGTTTTCAAGGACATGTCTCTAACCCAATCATTCTCTTCTAGTTGAGAATAACTCACCTCTTGTGAGTTACCCTTATTATACTCATACAATTTATACGCATCAATATTATTCAACTCCTATTTTTTATAGATAATTTAGGGTTAATTTTACTTCTTCCAATATAAATGAATCAATTACAAAAACCACACATCTAGGATAACATCCACAAAAAGGTGATAGAGTATTAAAATCTCCTAACCAGTCGATAATGAACCAACATAAAGCATAATAAATAGAACCACTGCCCAAAGGGGATAAAACATAACCAAAAACAAAGTAGGGGGAAATGATCCTAGGAAAGGAAATCACCATAGAACATAAACTGAGATAAACATAAAAACACATGCACATAGATAAGATACATGCAAGAAAAAAAGAGTCGTTCATCTAATCATTGGGCTACACCAAGGTGCTCACCATTGAATTGTCTCATTATTTTCCACTTGGGACTATATCTTGACACCTCCATTAAAATATTTACCTATTTATCCTTAGCAAAGGGATCTAAATGATTTCCCAAAATAGGGGCTCACATGTTGGACTCAAGCTGATATCGCATGGTCAAAGAAGTTGCCTATTGAAAATGAGCCACCATAGTCCCATTAGGCCTTACAGCCATGGTATTTAATGAGGGTGGAAAATGATGGCCACTCCAACCATTTAATCTAGCAACCATGTAGTAACAAACACATGACATGACTGAGACATCCCCATGATAAATGAAAGGGAGTGTAGGGGAGCCTGCTGGGAGCTCACATCCAAAGAGACAATCATTCAACCAATCAAAGAGGGGGAGAAAAGGTGAACCTATAATTTATGCACATAATCCAACATAATGTTAAACCACTCCATATCTTAAAAGATATACAAGGGAATAATGCCATGGTTATACTTCCTAGAGAGGGTCTTTGACGATGGGATTTTGGCCAGAAAATCCTTAATTATTGTTTGTTGTCTAAGCATGTATCAAGGTTTTATCATCTATTTCATTATCTCCTTCATCATTTCCTTGTCCTCCATAGAGAAGATCATGTTGAGGATAAATAATTAAGTCTCCAAGAAAACTAGGCCGACTATGGCCTCCAATACTAGCCTAAATTGAATATAAAAACCTTCTTCAGATGGGATTCACTAATGCTTCCCTTGAAAGACATTTTCATCATGTTAGAATAAACACATAACAAAGGCTAACTAATATAAATTTAAACCATGTATAATATCTAAATAGTTCTAAATTATCCAACACCCAACCCAAGTAGATCACTCAAATGGAAGGCCTTAAACTTGAAGTATTCATATTAGCATGTACATACAAATGATTGGTTCATTGATGTATCTAGTTAATACTAGAATAGATGTTTGCTATGCAGTGAGTGCTCTTAGTTAGTTCATGTGTGAACCAAGGCAAATAAATCTAGTTGCAGTGAAGCATATCCTAAGATACTTACGTGGCACAGTTGGATATGGCTTGAGATATTCTTCTAGTGTAGATTTGAAATTGCATAAATATACTAATTATGATTGGGCAAGATGTGTCTCTGATCGAAAGAGTACCTCTAGATGTTGCTTCAGTTTGGGATCTGCTATGATTTCTTGGTGCAATAGGAAACAATCATCTATAACATTGAGTACAATAGAGGCAAAGTATATTGCAGCTTGTATGGCAACTGAAGAAGCAATATGGCTTTGTAAGCTCCTTGCAGGATTGTTTGAACAATCAATGGAGCCTACAATCATTCATTGTGATATCTAAAGCTGTGTGAAGATTTTTGTAAATCCAGTGTTTCATGATAGAACCAAGCATGTTGAGATCAAATACCATTATATCAGAGATATGGTATTGAGGAAAGCTATTGAGTTGAGGTATATCAGCACTAATGAGCAGGCGACAGACATTCTCACCAAGCCTCTCTCCAAGTTAATGTTTGTGTACTTTTGAGATAAGCTTGGTATAGTGGAGAATACAGCCTTAACTGAGAAAGAGTCTCAGTATCAGTAATGCCTTAATAATGAGTTATTCTCTGTGAGAGAAGTTTGATGTGAAATCCCTTGATAACGAGTTCTTCTCTGTGAGAGAAGTTCGAAGTGAAATCCCTTGATAACGAGTTCTTCTCTGTGAGAGAAGTTCGAGGTGAAATCCATTGATAATGAGTT
>JARHVA010000068.1:6512500-6522500 GCA_037957365.1 Torreya grandis
TTACTTGCTTAAGAGTTAAATTATGAAGTTCCCTATAATATATTTATTTCATTAAGTTCTCTTAAATAATTTAAAGACATGAAGAACAGAAAATAACAACTTTCTAATTATTAATATATTAAAAATCATTGTGATTATTGTTTAATCTTGTTTCTATTTCAAAAGAAATACACATGTTGAAGTATTGAAAAAATCTATAATAATAATAATATAATTTACTCATTATATAAATATATTTTACATATATCTATACACATATTAAGCATCAAATTCATTCAATCCTCGTTGACTTCTCATCAACATCTTTATTCCCCTCTAACTATTTTTGCTAGCTTATCTTTCACTTTCATTTAAAACATTAGCTTCAATTAATATAATATTACATACATACATATAAATTTTTAATCGATAATATTATAAAATTATTTATATTAATATATATTTTAGATATATTTATGTAAAAGATGACGAGATATATTATTTTCAATGCATTTATATTATATTAGATTTTGTGATATAAATGGAATAGATGTATATTGAGAATGATATCTCTTTACATATTTTACATATATTTATCTAAAATATGTATACTCTAAACTTTCCACTTTTTACATATAATAAAAAAAAGAAAATAAAACTAAAACATTATTAAATATTTATATACAATTCTTTTTGACCAAAAATTTGAGATGTATATCTCAATCCAAAAAGTTAAAGATTCAAATTCTATTCAAACTAATAATTTTATCATACGATTCATTTTCAAATATGATTACATTATGAAAAAATTAAAAATAAATCCAAACTCAAAATGTTAAAATAATTACCTACAAAATATATCGTAAAAATGAATAAAATCCTATAAATTATATATATATATATATATATATATATATATATATATATATATATATATATATAATTAAAATGATAGTTATTTATAATAAATATTTATAAGTATATTTTAATAGAAAAGTCTTCCATTGAAACTTAGCTAAAGAGTATAATAGGAAAAACATAATATTAAATCATAACATTTATTATTATAACACTTTTGAAATTGTTATAAAATCTTTTTATTATCCATTTCACTTATAAGAATGATTTTTAATTGTGTTTGGATATGATAATTAAAAAAAAAATTAAATTAATTTCAATATTAACAATATAATTTAGACCAACAAAATATTCTCATCGTGTTCACATAAATACATTAATCTATCAAAATAACATACTGTTTTAGGAAGACATTAGGTATTGAATGTTGGATCTCCAATCCCAAATTTTCTGATTTTTGAATGTTCGTATGCAGCCCAATAATTTATGTTTATGGGTTTACAGTGATTAGAGGCCTGCTGGAAGACAATGTTTGAGGAATATTGAATGTGGCATATCCAACATAAAACAATTACTCCTAAAAATGATCTTAAATTAATGTAGTGCAATGAAAAGTTAAATAAAAATATAATTAATAAAACATAATACGATTGATAACATTTATTATAATAACACTTATGAACAATATTACAATTATCCTTTATCATCCACGGCACCCATAAGAACTGTGTGCAGTTGTGCTTCGGGATGATAACATCGATCTCCTTCCCTTATTTAAATATTCTTAAAAACATACTGAATTAATATAAAAACATAAAACTACATATATTAAATTGGAAAGGAGGAGTAGGAGATCAACAGTCGCAGCCCAAATCTTGCTTAATCTTAAGGATCAAGCTTTCCTTCTCAGCCAGACGCTCTTCAACCTCCTTAAACTTATATAACACAAAGTATACGACTTCAGTGATTTTATCGTCGACTGTTAATAACAGAGCGACTTCTCTTCCTTTAGCGTTCAACTCAACTCCAGCATACATTTCTTGATTGAATGAACCGTCTGCAGAAATTCAATTAACAATTAGCGAAGATTATTACCCAATTAAATCCAGAAGAACCTATTATTTATTTATTTTCTAAAATGAGCGAGATTAACTTACCTGATGGTCTTGATGCATTCGTTTTAACTAGTAGCATTTCCTGTATTCTTGAGCAACGTTATATCCATAGCCGCTGCCATCCACGGATCCATCCAGAAGGCGTAGGATGGTCCACGTTTGAAGGATATTTTGCTTTTTAATCTCTTCAAGATTGCTTCTCACTTCATCCACAGAAGCCAAACGCCACTGATCCGATATTTTGCTTGCATCCCTACTAGAGACCTTCTGAAATTCCATTCTAGCAATTATGTTCTCAAACAACACGCAAATCACAATGCATGAGTTGGCATTGTTTGCAGCGAATTTATAGAGATGAATGAAGTGTACTGCAGCCAAGCATTTACATTTACACCAGGTTACAGCAAACCTTCGATTCTGTCATACAATTTACATGTGAATTCCACAGAATATTAATACGCTCACATGTTTGAAACGTGATCCAACTTCACTTTGTCCTTTTTTTCCATTACAAAACAAAACAAAACAGGGTGGCTTTTTTGCTTTGGATCACGTGGATTTTGATTCAGACGTACAATTTACACGCGAATTCTACACATTATTATAATGCTCGAAACAAAATTGAGTTGAAAGGTTCTTGGCTCATGTGCTGTTTTCCTGAAATTCGAATATAAGGCCCACAAAACTGGACCACATATGGGTTTGGTGTTATTTGAATCTACAATTTCTTATTGCCTTAAAGTATAAGGCCCACAAAATTTTTCACATGTTCTTTTTGAAATTAATATTATAGATTTGAGATAATGGTTTATGTCTAGTAAACATTTTTGCACATGAGAGCTCTTGGTTTATATGGTCCCTTCACAAAAATTTTATGGATCAGCTCATGACATGTGGAGTACCTCTTAAATAATTGAATTTAAAGATTTTTAGTTATGTGGTACTTTCACAAAAAATAATCTAAAGCTACCTAAATGGAACATCTAGAGGCCTACGAAATTTTCCACATGTGTTATTTGATCACTAATATCATAAATTTTAGATAATAATACATTTCCGAGCAATGTCGCTATTCTTGTACATTACATTATTGGGCTTATGTAATGCCTCCAAAAAATTTAAATGAAATGGCTCTTGGCTCGTGTGGTGCCTCCAAAAAAAATAAAATTGAAAGGTCCTTGGCTCATGTGATGCCTCTACAAAAATTGAATCTAAAGCTATCCCATTGGACCACCTCGGCTTAGTGCTATTTGACCCTACAACTTGTTGTCTTAAGGTACATTGTCCACAAAGTTTTTCACATGTTTTTTTGAACATTAATGCCATGGATTTTAGCTATTGGTAAATATGTGAAAAATGTGTACAAGCATTTAGTATCTAATGAGTGCACAAATATTCAAATTATTCACAAATGTATTTTAACAACATTTTGCTTTAGATCATGTGCAATTTATTTAAAAAAATTCATGCTAGTGATAAAAACATCCTATTATCCATCAATGCATATGCCAAGCCTCACCTAACATCACCTTGGATTAGGCCCATGGTTAATTATTAATTGTTCATGGACCATTTAATTGATACATTATCTGTGACATGGAATTGTGTTTTGTTTCATGTGCCCTTTGATAATTTCACATTGGATCGCAAGAAAAGAGAAATATATTCTTGTGATGAGTAAGAATTTGGCTACTCCACTGGAACCCCTAGGCTTAGTGACCTTCTAAAATTCCATTCTAGTAATTAAGTTCTCAAACAACACTCAAAACACAATGCATGAGTTACGATTATTTGAAGAGAATTTATATAGATGAACGAAGTGTACTGCAGCCTAGCATTTATGCTAGGTTACCTAAAACCATGGATTCGAACCCTCAATTTACATATTTTACACCATGTTACAATAACGCTTTGATTATAACTTGTAATTTACACACGAATTAATACGATCAAATGTTTGAAAGCAAAACACCACCCTATTTTACAAATAAAAAGGATGAAGTGAAGTTTATTTTCGTGATAGTGGACCATGTAGACTTGGTGTTATTCGAACCCACGTTTTACTAGTTACTTGTACTTATTGAAAGTTTCTTGTCACATGTGGTGTCTCCAAAAAAAATGAAACTAAATGCACTCTATTGGACCACCTGGGCTTATTGTTATTTGAGCCTACAACTTGTTGCCTTAAGGTACAAGGCCAACAAAACTTTCCACGTGTTCTTTTTAGAATTGATTTTATGGATTTCACATAATCGTACATATCTCAATAATGAAAATATTCTTGAACATAAGTGATCTTGGATTGTGCGGTGTCCCCACAAAAAAACAATTTAAATATATTATACTTAAACACTTAGGATTAGTGTTTTTTAACCTAAAATTTGTTGCCTTAATATACAAGGCCCAAAAAAATTTCCATGTGTTCTTTTGAGTACCAACGTCATGGATTTAGTTTATAATACATCTCCTAGTAATATATATTATTGCTCATGAGGCATCTAAAATTATGTGGTGCCTACCCAAAAAATTATTCGGATGGATCTTGGCTCATGTGGTACCTTGGAAAAAAATGAATTGAATGGTTCTAGGCTAATGTGGTGATGAAATTAGAAACTAGAAGATCAAACTTTCAATAGCTCTAATTTTCTTAGAATTTATTGAGTACTAATATCTATTGATTTTTTCATGAATGAGTGAAAAGCATCACATAAAATTATTTAAATAAAACTCAATTTAAAATTGGAGTTGACATGTAAAATTAAAAAAGTTAGATAAATAAGAAATATACCTAGAGTTAATTAACCCTCTTATTTTTAGATGTTTATATTTTTAAAAACTTTTACACGTTGTAGCAAGCAAATATTTTTGATGTTTATTCATTAATAGAGAATGTGAATATGTATAATATAAAAATAGTTGAATAGTTACCAACTGCATCAACTATAGTTACCTAACAATCAAACCTTATATTAACTAAGTTATTTATTATTTTTAAACAATGCAATATATTTCAAACTACGCTAACTTTCCCCTATTTATTACATTGTTTTTACAAATTTACCCACAAAATAGATCAATTTTCACCTTGTTAAGTGACATGGTGAGTATATCTATTATCTGTAAATCTATTGGGTAGTACTGGAGTTGAAAGTGGTGTTTCAAGACTTGTTCTCAAATGTAATGGCATTGGACCTCAATGTGTTTAGTTCTTTCATAAAAAAATAGATTCTTGACAAGCTTCAAAATACCATGGTTGTCATGGAAAAGGATCGGTGGCTGATCTTCAGGAATTTCTATGTCATACAAAATGTGACATAACCAAATTACTTCTCACATACATCCTTGTGTGACATGATATTTTACCTCTATAGATGATAGAATAATTGCATATTCCTTCTTAATAATCCATGAAATTAGTCTAAATTTGAGATGAAAGATATATCATTAAGTTGAATTCATGTCATCCACAAATCATGCATTGTCCAAGTCTGCATAACCCTATAAGAATAAATGTGAGTTCTTCTTGTAATCTAGACCATAATCTCTTGTACCTCAGACGTATCTCAAAACTCACTTTATTTCAACCTAATGACATTTATTTATATCCTATATAAATATCAAAAGATAGATGACAACAAACATATGTCTGGTCTTGTATATGTCAAGTAGATAAGACTCCCAACAAGTTGCTTGTATTGAGTTCCAGCTACTTGAGGTGAAACTTGAAATCAATAAAGTTGTAAACCTTTATCCATGGTAGTTTACAATGGTTTATAATTTGTCATATCATATTTCTCAAGTAGTGCATTGGCATATTTAATCTGTGAGATAAGAATTTAATTATTCTTTTGCCATATCTCCAAGCCAATATAGTAATGAAGTAGCCCCGAGTATATCATGTCGAAGGATTTATTCAAGTCATTGTTTACTTCTTTAATGAGATCATCCGAGATGCCTGTGATCACAAGATCATCCATATACAGAACAATAATTATAATATCTATTCCTACCTTCTTGATATACAAATTATCTTAAAAAGTAGTGCAGTACAATGATTTGACATTGAAACTTAAATAAGCATATAATTAATAAAACATAATATGATTGATAACAATTATTATAATAAGAATTTTGAACGATATTACAATTATCCTTTTTATCATCCACCTCACCCATAACATCAATCTCATTTCCTTAAAATATACTAAATTAATATAAAAACATAAAACTGGATATATTATATTGGAAGGGAGGACGAGGAGATCAATAGTGGTAGCCCAAATCTTGCTTAATCTTAAGGATAAATCATTCCTCTTATCAAGTCACTCTTCAACTTGCTTAAAATTATATAACACAAAGTATATGATTTCAGTGATTTTGTCATCAAATTTTAATAATAGAGTGACTTCTCTTCTTTTACCATTCAACTCAAGTCTAACGTACATTTCTAGATTGAATGAACTGTCTGCTAGAAAATCAATTAACAACATTCTACTTTAGCTCATGTGTCATTTCTTAAAATTTTCTCATGCTAATGATAAAAACATCATATTGTCCATCAATGCATATGCAAAGCCTTGCCTAACATCACCTTGGATTAGGACCATGGTTAAGTATTAATCTCTATTTGACCATTTAATTGATAGATTAGATGTGATATGAATTTGTGCTTTGTTTCATGTGCCCTTTGATTATTTTACATTGGATCCTAGGAAAAGAGATATATATTTTTGTGATAAATAAGACTTTGGCTACTCCACTAGAAAACCTAGGCATAGATAACTTCTAAAATTCCATTCTAGTAATTAAGTTCTCGAACAACACTCAAAACACAATGCACGAGTTACAATTATTTGCAAAGAATTTATACAGATGAGTGAAGTGTACTACAACCTAGAATTTTAGCTAGGTTACCTAAAAACTTGGATTCAAACCCTTAATTTCCACATTTTACGCCATGTTACAACAAAACCTTTGATTATAACCTGCAATTTACACATGAATTCCACATAATTTTAATTTGCTCGAATGTTTGAAAACAAAACACCACCCTATTTTCTAAATAAAAAGGATGAAGTTAAGTTTATTTTCATGATAATGGACCACGTAGACTTGGTG
Source organism: Torreya grandis (assembly GCA_037957365.1). Taxonomy (NCBI): domain Eukaryota; kingdom Viridiplantae; phylum Streptophyta; class Pinopsida; order Cupressales; family Taxaceae; genus Torreya; species Torreya grandis. The sequence continues at coordinate 6,519,571 of JARHVA010000068.1, forward strand.
TTATTTGAACCTTCTTATTATTAGTTACTTGTACCTATCGAAAGGTTCTTAGCAAATGTGGTTTCTCCAAAAGAAAATTGAAACTAAAAGCACTCTATTCGACCACTTGGGATTAGTATTATTTGAGCCTATAACTTATTTCCTTAAGGTACAAGTCTGACAAAACTTTCCATGTGTTATTTTTAGAATCAATTTTATGAATTTTAGATAACAGTACATATCCTGACAAAGAAGATATTATTTCACATAAGGGATCCTGGATTATGTGATCCCTTCAAAAGAAAATTAATCTAATGTCTCTTGGCTTGTGTGGTGCCTCCAAATAAGTTAAATTGAAATATTTTTAGCTCATGTGATGTCTCCACAAAAAAAAATTAAATCTATTCCACTTGAACACCTAGGATTAGTGCTTTTTAAACCTACAATTTTTTTCCTTAAGGTACAACGCCCACAAAATTTTCCACGTGTTATTTTGAACACTAATGTCATGTATTTAAATAATAATGCATATCCTAGAAATGTATATATTATTGCTCATTATGGAGCTTGAATTATGCATCACCTCCACAAAACATTATTTGTAAGAACTTGGCTCATGTGGTACCTTGGAAAAAAATGAATCAAATGGTTCTTGGCTCATGTGGTGATAAAATTAGAAAATAGAAAATAAAAACTAATATCTACTGGTTTTTTTTTATGAATGAATTAAAATCATCACATACAATTTTCTAAATAAAACTCAATTCAAAATAGCATTTAACATGCAAAATTAAAAAAGCTAAATAAATCAAAAATATATGTAGAGTTAACTGAACCTATTATTTTTAGATGCTTCTATTTTTAGAAACTTTTACATGTAAGCTTAGATGGGCCTAAAAATATCCACTTATGCCATACACACCAAATTCACAATAATGGACGAATTTTCAACTCAATTTTAATTCTATTTTCAAATATTTCTAGTTTTTGAAATTATAAAATTATCAAAAAATACTAGAATGCAATTTTTTATCCTTATATGGTCACTTATCACCTTCAAACTATATGGAAATGTAGCACAAATTTCTAAGGCGAGTGGAAAAACTAAAATTTGATCAATAAATGCTTGACAATGATTTAGGGTATTTTTTAAGGAATGGGAATTTTTTGGAAGTGTATAATTGTAGGAAAATATTTTAATATTGAAATATATGGAACATAAGTATGATAGGAAAAGTTTTAGGAATAACATAGAATCTACTAGTAATTAATGATTTTTTTGGAAATCAAACAATTTTATGGATATTTTATAAGTAAATTTGGTGAATATTTTTTTGAAAACTTCTTCATTAGTGAATCTAAAATTTTCAAAATTTGTCAGAAAATAGTCAGTTGGCAAAAAATAGCCCCTAAAAATTACCCTACAATGTTTGTGCTTGACATCTATACCTTGCTTGGCCAACTCATTATTATGATCATCATTTATCTATTTAAAATCCATCAAAGTCTTAAAATTAATAAGAACATCTTCTAGACCTGCCTAATTTATTCTTATTCATCCCTATTCAATAAATAATCCACTATTAATTTAGTCTTAAAAGCCTCTATCCATTTTGGACAAGTGTGCAGTATGAAAACATGGATGCACTTCTTACTTTTGCACTAGTGCATATTTTTCTCCCTTGCTTCAAAGGCTATTTTTAAAAAGTTACACACTTCTTAATGGCTTTCTCGAACACAACAATAGGTTAATTATTAAAAAAATGAAATATTATTATATAAAGGCACATCAAGTGTCTCATTTGAAACCCCTAACAACTCTATCTAACACTCTCTTACAAAGGTAAATTCAAAAGTGTCCATATATTAAACAAAGAGACCTAATGCAATTTTATTAGATTACTACAATCATTGACCAAGTTAATATTGTTTTGTTATAGGTTGAGGACATCTTTTGTCAAGCACTCTAATCAAAATTTATAGTTACATTAATATGATATTCCCTAAAGGGAAAACTACATTGACCTGAGGTTAACTTATATTATGTACCTAACACTCAATAAACAAGGGATTTTATACAAATATCTTAGTCATATCCCACTTCCTCATTCCTTCCCCCTTTTCATTTGATCTTGTGTAGGCTAGGGTTTTGATTATGTAGGTTATTAGTGCATCAAAACATGCTTTGAACATAATCAATAAATATATAGATAGAAGTAAACCAACCTAGAATTATAGTTTTGATACACAATCTAGATAGACAAAGTTTCATTAGTAAATAGTGACACACTACGACCTTGTCTACGTACAACACAATTTTCTTAGTATACAACTAGTCACTTTTTCAATTAACTTTGTGTTTTTGAGTTTTCATTGATAGTTATAGACAACCATAGTTACCAAATGAATAACAAAATTTGAAATAAAAAAGTTTTCAAGGACATGTCTCTAACCCAATCATTCTCTTCTAGTTGAGAATAACTCACCTCTTGTGAGTTACCCTTATTATACTCATACAATTTATACGCATCAATATTATTCAACTCCTATTTTTTATAGATAATTTAGGGTTAATTGTACTTCTTCCAATATAAATGAATCAATTACAAAAACCACACATCTAGGATAACATCCACAAAAAGGTGATAGAGTATTAAAATGTCCTAACCAGTCGATAATGAACCAACATAAAGCATAATACATAGAACCACTGTCCAAAGGGGATAAAACATAACCAAAAACTAACTAGGGGGAAATGATCCTAGGAAAGGAAATCACCATAGAACATAAACTGAGATAAACATAAAAACACATGCACATAGATAAGATACATGCTAGAAAAAAAGAGTCCTTCATCTAATCATTGGGCTACACCAAGGTGCTCACCATTGAATTGTCTCATTATTTTCCACTTGGGACTATATCTTGACACCTACATTAAAATATTTACC
>JARHVA010000068.1:6527500-6540000 GCA_037957365.1 Torreya grandis
GGTGAAGTGACTAAGGTTAACTAATATCACAATGGGATTTAAACTGTCATTAGAACTCTATTGTGAACTTCTGAACCCACTATTATGATTAAGGCCATTAGAAAGACAACATCAGTTGAGCATGAGGTTAAGATAATCAAATATTATGAGTTAAAAGAAGTTCAACAGGATGTCCAAAATAATGGAATCAGTCCCTATCTGCATGGTGGTTCTTAACTTCACAATATAGAGCATCAAAAACATGTCTGATGTGATAAAAAATATGAAGGATGTTTAGATAATTTAAAAAAAAAACTTGACCCTTGATGGCCATGGTTGAAAAACCATAGCAATAAATGTGAAATTTAGTGAATAAAAAAGAATAGACTAGGAATAATTTAACTAAGATAAGGTTGCATAAATCAAGCACTGTTGAGTGCCTTATTTGTGGAGGGACATACTATGTGTGAGAGTGTTCATAGCATTCATAACCATAATTAGATCAAGATAAATATAGTAGTACAAAAGATGATATTCCTAATCACTAATTTGAAACAACAGTTTAAAGTTACCACGATGATCACCAAACCATAGTGGTCGAGACTACATTTAATATTGGTTCCATTATTATATCTATATTAATAGACCAAGGTGATAATTGTTTGAATATTTCACCTATGATTTTAGAAAGGAATTTATTTTCAAGAATGTAGAAATAGGAATTATGCATTTTAGAGATGGCCTCAAGAGCAAAGTAATCTATTTTCTTGGTATTAATGTATTGACACTTATGTTTGGGAATCATTATAACCAAATGAACATTTTAATGCACTGCTCTAGGATAATATGATGTGGTAAAAGGAATAGAATTGTTCAATAACCATAAGATAGCGATAAAAAAAAATTAAAAAAAAAAAGAAGTATGTTTGGTTGACGATGGTCAGGGCACAAGGATTTAATGGATTAAAAAACCCATTTCATCAGGATTTAGCAAAACCATGCATCTTATGTGATCAATAACCCAAAAAATAAACTCTCAAATTTATGCTATCAACATTTTTAGAGGATGGTGATGGACCATCTTTGAGTGATTACATGCCATTTATTAAGCATGTGCTTACATATCGTTCATGTGTGCTTCAATCTTAAGAAAATTTATTACGGGGATCTCGTTATATGCGACATTACTCCAGGGTTTGAATTCTATATTTTAGATTTATGCCATTGTGAATACATATATGTTGAAGGATTTGATAACGAATTTATTTGTTTTATTTTATATTACTCTTAGCGATTTCCCATTTGATCCTATTATTGTTTCTTGAATAGATCCATGTATGATCTTTCCCCATTTAGATCATTAGTTATAGTTGAATTAGAATAATGAGTTATAAGAAAATTTGGTATCAGTTTGGGGAAAGAATATTGGGGTAACATTCAATGGGTTGTTTAGTATGATCTTAGTAGGGTAGTTAGAGGATTCCTCACTTTTATTTTATGGACAATTTTCATTCACCATGATGGTGGTCAAGTAGGACAAGAAATGAAAACATCTCCTCATTTGGTATTTATTTGAATAAAAAAGATATCAACCAAAGAAAAATAAAACTTTTGGTGTCATAGTACATGCATTATGACCTTTATTTCAATTTTTAATAAATTAAAAAAAATATTAAAACTATTATAGTTTGATATTTACTTGCTTAAGAGTTAAATTACGAAGTTCCCTATAATATATTTATTTCATTAAGTTCTCTTAAATAATTTAAAGATATGAAGAACAGAAAGTAACAACTTTCTAATTATTAATATATTAAAAGTCATTGTGATTATTGTTTAATCTTGTTTCTATTTCAAAAGAAATACACATGTTGAAGTATTGAAAAAATCTATAATAATAATAATATAATTTACTCATTATATAAATATATTTTACATTTATCTATACACATATTAAGCATCAAATTCATTCAATCCTCGTTGACTTCTCATCAACATCTTTATTCCCCTCTAACTATTTTTGCTATCTTATCTTTCACTTTCATTTAAAACATTAGCTTCAATTAATATAATATTACATACATACATATAAATTTTTAATCGATAATATTATAAAATTATTTATATTAATATATATTTTATATATTTTTATGTAAAAGATGACGAGATATATTATTTTCAATGCATTTATATTATATTAGATTTTGTGATATAAATGGAATAGATGTATATTGAGAATGATATCTCTTTACATATTTTATATATATTTATCTAAAATATGTATACTCTAAACTTTCCACTTTTTACATACAATAAAAAAAGAAAATAAAACTAAAACATTATTAAATATTTATATACAATTCTTTTTGACCAAAAATTTGAGATGTATATCTCAATCCAAAAAGTTAAAGATTCAAATTCTATTCAAACTAATAATTTTATCATACGATTCATTTTCAAATATGATTACATTATGAAAAAATTAAAAATAAATCCAAACTCAAAATGTTAAAATAATTACCTACAAAATATATCGTAAAAATGAATAAAATCCTATAAATTTTATATATATATATATATATATATATATATATATAAAATAAATTAAAATGATATTTATTTATAATAAATATTTATAAGTATATTCAAATACGAAAGTCTTCCATTGAAACTTAGCTAAAGAGTATAATAGGAAAAACATAATATTAAATCATAACATTTATTATTATAACACTTTTGAAAATGTTATAAAATCTTTTTATCATCCATTTCACTTATAAAAATGATTTTTAATTGTGTTTGGATATGATAACTAAAAAAAAATTAAATTAATTTCAATATTAACAATATAATTTAGACCAACAAAATATTCTCATCGTGTTCACATAAATACATTAATCTATCAAAATAACATACTGTTTTAGGAAGACATTAGGTATTGAATGTTGGATCTCCAATCCCAAATTTTCTGATTTTTGAATGTTCGTATGCAGCCCAATAATTTATGTTTATGGGTTTACAGTGATTAGAGGCCGGCTGGAAGACAATGTTTGAGGAATATTGAATGTGGCATATCCAACATAAAACAATTACTCCTAAAAATGATCTTAAATTAATGTAGTGCAATGAAAAGTTAAATAAAAATATAATTAATAAAACATAATACGATTGATAACATTTATTATAATAACACTTATGAACAATATTACAATTATCCTTTATCATCCACGGCACCCATAAGAACTGTGTGCAGTTGTGCTTCGGGATGATAACATCGATCTCCTTCCCTTATTTAAATATTCTTAAAAACATACTGAATTAATATAAAAACATAAAACTACATATATTAAATTGGAAAGGAGGAGTAGGAGATCAACAGTCGCAGCCCAAATCTTGCTTAATCTTAAGGATCAAGCTTTCCTTCTCAGCCAGACGCTCTTCAACCTCCTTAAACTTATATAACACAAAGTATACGACTTCAGTGATTTTATCGTCGACTGTTAATAACAGAGCGACTTCTCTTCCTTTAGCGTTCAACTCAACTCCAGCATACATTTCTGGATTGAATGAACCGTCTGCAGAAATTCAATTAACAATTAGCGAAGATTATTACCCAATTAAATCCAGAAGAACGTATTATTTATTTATTTTCTAAAATGAGCGAGATTAACTTACCTGATGGTCTTGATGCATTCGTTTTAACTAGTAGCATTTCCCCCATATTCCTGTATTCTTGAGCAACGTTATATCCATAGCCGCTGCCATCCACGGATCCATCCAGAAGGCGTAGGATTGTCCACGTTTGAAGGATATTTTGCTTTTTAATCTCTTCAAGATTGCTTCTCACTTCATCCACAGAAGCCAAACGCCACTGATCCGATATTTTGCTTGCATCCCTACTAGAGACCTTCTGAAATTCCATTCTAGCAATTATGTTCTCAAACAACACGCAAATCACAATGCATGAGTTGGCATTGTTTGCAGCGAATTTATAGAGATGAATGAAGTGTACTGCAGCCAAGCATTTACATTCACACCAGGTTACAGCAAACCTTCGATTCTGTCATACAATTTACATGTGAATTCCACAGAATATTAATACTATCACATGTTTGAAACGTGATCCAACTTCACTTTGTCCTTTTTTTCCATTACAAAACAAAACAAAACAGGGTGGCTTTTTTGCTTTGGATCACGTGGATTTTGATTCAGACGTACAATTTACACGCGAATTCTACACATTATTATATATGCTCGAAACAAAAATGAGTTGAAAGGTTCTTGGCTCATGTGCTGTTTTCCTGAAATTCGAATATAAGGCCCACAAAACTGGACCACATATGGGTTTGGTGTTATTTGAATCTACAATTTCTTATTGCCTTAAAGTATAAGGCCCACAAAATTTTTCACATGTTCTTTTTAAAATTAATATTATAGATTTGAGATAATGGTTTATGTCTAGTAAACATTTTTGCACATGCACATGAGAGCTCTTGGTTTATATGGTCCCTTCACAAAAATTTTATGGATCAGCTCATGACATGTGGAGTACCTCTTAAATAATTGAATTTAAAGATTTTTAGCTATGTGGTACTTTCACAAAAAATAATCTAAAGTTACCTAAATGGAACATCTAGAGGCCCACGAAATTTTCCACATGTGTTATTTGATCACTAATATCATAAATTTTAGATAATAATACATTTCCGAGCAATGTCCCTATTCTTGTACATTACATTATTGGGCTTATGTAATGCCTCCAAAAAATTTAAATGGAATGGCTCTTGGCTCGTGTGGTGCCTCCAAAAAAAATAAAATTGAAAGGTCCTTGGCTCATGTGATGCCTCTACAAAAATTGAATCTAAAGCTATCCCATTGGACCACCTCGGCTTAGTGCTATTTGACCCTACAACTTGTTTTCTTAAGGTACATTGTCCACAAAGTTTTTCACATGTTTTTTTGAACATTAATGCCATGGATTTTAGTTATTGGTAAATATGTGAAAAATGTGTACAAGCATTTAGTATCTAATGAGTGCACAAATATTCAAATTATTCACAAATGTATTTTAACAACATTTTGCTTTAGATCATGTGCAATTTATTAAAAAAAATTCATGCTAGTGATAAAAACATCCTATTATCCATCAATGCATATGCCAAGCCTCACCTAACATCACCTTGGATTAGGCCCATGGTTAATTATTAATTGTTCTTGGACCATTTCATTGATACATTATCTGTGACATGGAATTGTGTTTTGTTTCATGTGCCCTTTGATTATTTCACATTGGATCGCAAGAAAAGAGAAATATATTCTTGTGATGAGTAAGAATTTGGCTACTCCACTGGAACACCTAGGCTTAGTGACCATCTGAAATTCCATTCTAGTAATTAAGTTCTCAAACAACACTCAAAACACAATGCATGAGTTACGATTATTTGCAGAGAATTTATATAGATGAACAAAGTGTACTGCAACCTAGCATTTATGCTAGGTTACCTAAAACCATGGATTCGAACCCTCAATTTACATATTTTACACCATGTTACAATAACACTTTGATTATAACTTGTAATTTACACACGAATTAATACGATCAAATGTTTGAAAGCAAAACACCACCCTATTTTACAAATAAAAAGGATGAAGTGAAGTTTATTTTCATGATAGTGGACCATGTAGACTTGGTGTTATTCGAACCCACGTTTTACTAGTTACTTGTACTTATTGAAAGTTTCTTGGCACATGTGGTGTCTCCAAAAAAAATGAAACTAAATGCACTTTATTGGACCACCTGGGCTTATTGTTATTTGAGCCTACAACTTGTTGCCTTAAGGTACAAGGCCAACAAAACTTTCCACGTGTTCTTTTTAGAATTGATTTTATGGATTTCACATAATCGTACATATCTTAATAATGAAAATATTCTTGCACATAAGGGATCTTGGATTGTGCGGTGTCCTCGCAAAAAAAACAATTTAAATATATTCCACTTAAACACTTAGGATTAGTGTTTTTTAACCTAAAATTTGTTGCCTTAATATACAAGGCCCAAAAAAAATTCCATGTGTTCTTTTGAGTACCAACTTCATGGATTTAGTTTATAATACATCTCCTAGTAATATATATTATTGCTCATGAGGCATCTAAAATTATGTGGTGCCTACCCAAAAAGTTATTCGGATGGATCTTGGCTCATGTGGTACCTCGGCAAAAAATGAATCAAATGGTTCTAGGCTAATGTGGTGATTAAATTATAAACTAGAAGATCAAACTTTCAATAGCTCTAATTTTCTTAGAATTTATTGAGTACTAATATCTATTGATTTTTTCATGAATGAGTGAAAAGCATCACATAAAATTATTTAAATAAAACTCAATTTAAAATTGGAGTTGACATGTAAAATTAAAAAAGTTAGATAAATAAAAAAATATACCTAGAGTTAATTAACCCTCTTATTTTTAGATGTTTATATTTTTAAAAACTTTTACACGTTGTAGCAAGCAAATATTTTTGATGTATATTCATTAATAGAGAATGTGAATATGTATAGTATAAAAATAGAGTAATAGTTACCAACTGCATCAACTATAGTTACCTAACAATCAAACCTTATATTAACTAAGTTATTTATTATTTTTAAACAATGCAATATATTTCAAACTACGCTAACTTTCCCCTATTTATTACATTGTTTTTACAAATTTACCCCCAAAATAGATCAATTTTCACCTTGTTAAGTGACTTGGTGAGTATATCTATTATCTGTAAATCTATTGGGTAGTACTGGAGTTGAAAGTGGTGTTTCAAGACTTGTTCTCAAATGTAATGGCGTTAGACCTCAATGTGTTTAGTTATTTCATAAAAAAATAGATTCTTGACAAGCTTCAAAATACCATGGTTGTCATGGAAAAGGATCGGTGGCTGATCTTCAGGAATTTCTATGTCATACAAAATGTGACATAACCAAATTACTTCTCACATACTTCCTTGTGTGACATGATATTTTACCTCTATAGATGATAGAATAATTGCATATTCCTTCTTAATAATCCATGAAATTAGTCTAAATTTGAGATGAAATATATATCATTAAGTTGAGTTCATGTCATCAACAAATCATGCATTGTCCAAGTCTGCATAACCCTATAAGAATAAATGTGAGTTCTTGTAATCTAGACCATAATCTCTTGTACCTCAGACGTATCTCAAAACTCACTTTATTTCAACCTAATGATATTTATTTATATCCTATATAAATATCAAAAGATAGATGACAACAAACATATCCCTGGTCTTGTATATGTCAAGTAGATAAGACTCCCAACAAGTTGCTTGTATTGAGTTCCAGCTACTTGAGGTGAAACTTGAAATCAATAAAGTTGTAAACCTTTATCCATGGTAGTTTACAATGGTTTATAATTTGTCATATCATATTTCTCAAGTAGTGCATTGGCATATTTAATCTGTGAGATAAGAATTTAATTATTCTTTTGCCATATCTCCAAGCCAATATAGTAATGAAGTAGCCCCGAGTATATAATGTCGAAGGATTTATTCAAGTCATTGTTTACTTCTTTAATGAGATCATCCGAGATGCCTATGATCACAAGATCATCCATATACAGAACAATAATTATAATATCTATTCCTATCTTCTTGATATACAAATTATCTTAAAAAGTAGTGCAGTATAATGATTTGACATTGAAACTTAAATAAGCATATAATTAATAAAACATAATATGATTGATAAAAATTATTATAATAAGAATTTTGAACGATATTACAATTATCCTTTTTATCATCCACCTCACCCATAACATCAATCTCATTTCCTTAAAATATACTAAATTAATATAAAAACATAAAACTGGATATATTATATTGGAAGGGAGGACGAGGAGATCAATAGTGGTAGCCCAAATCTTGCTTAATCTTAAGGATAAATCATTCCTCTTATCAAGTCACTCTTCAACTTGCTTAAAATTATATAACACAAAGTATATGATTTCAGTGATTTTGTCATCAAATTTTAATAATAGAGTGACTTCTCTTCTTTTACCATTCAACTCAAGTCTAACGTACATTTCTAGATTGAATGAACTGTCTGCTAGAAAATCAATTAACAACATTCTACTTTAGCTCATGTGTAATTTCTTAAAATTTTCTCATGCTAATGATAAAAACATTATATTGTCCATCAATGCATATGCAAAGCCTTGCCTAACATCACCTTGGATTAGGACCATGGTTAAGTATTAATCTCTCTTGGACCATTTAATTGATAGATTAGATGTGATATGAAATTGTGCTTTGTTTCATGTGCCCTTTGATTATTTCACATTGGATCCTAGAAAAAGAGATATATATTTTTGTGATAAATAAGAATTTGGCTACTCCACTAGAAAAACCTAGGCATAGATACCTTCTAAAAATCCATTCTAGTAATTAAGTTCTCGAACAACACTCAAAACACAATGCACGAGTTACAATTATTTGCAAAGAATTTATACAGATGAATGAAGTGTACTACAACCTAGAATTTTAGCTAGGTTACCTAAAACCTTGGATTCAAACCCTTAATTTCCACATTTTACTCCATGTTACAACAAAACCTTTGATTATAACCTGTAATTTACACATGAATTCCACATAATTTTAATTTGCTCGAATGTTTGAAAACAAAACACCACCCTATTTTCTAAATAAAAAGGATGAAGTTAAGTTTATTTTCATGATAATGGACCACGTAGACTTGGTGTTATTTGAACCTTCTTATTATTAGTTACTTGTACCTATCAAAAGATTCTTAGCATATGTGGTTTCTCCAAAAGAAAATTGAAACTAAAATCACTCTATTATACCACTTGGGATTACTATTATTTGAGACTATAACTTATTGCCTTAAGGTACAAGTCTGACAAAACTTTCCATGTGTTATTTTTAGAATCAATTTTATGAACTTTAGATAATGGTACATATCCTGACAAAGAAGATATTATTTTACATAAGGGATCCTGGATTATGTGATCCCTTCAAAAGAAAATTAATCTAATGTCTCTTGGCTTGTGTGGTGCCTCCAAATAAGTTAAATTGAAATATTTTTAGCTCATGTGATGTCTCCACAAAAAAAAATTAAATATATTCCACTTGAACACCTAGGATTAGTGCTTTTTAAACCTACAATTTTTTTCCTTAAGGTACAACGCCCACAAAATTTTCCACGTGTTCTTTTGAACACTAATGTCATGTATTTAAATAATAATGCATATCCTAGAAATGTATATATTATTGCTCATTATGGAGCTTGAATTATGCATCACCTCCACAAAACATTATTTGTAAGAACTTGGCTCATGTGTTACCTTGGAAAAAAATGAATCAAATGGTTCTTGGCTCATGTGGTGATAAAATTAGAAAATAGAAAATAAAAACTAATATCTACTAGTTTTTTTTTCATGAATGAATTAAAATCATCACATACAATTTTCTAAATAAAACTCAATTCAAAATAGCATTTAACATGCAAAATTAAAAAAGCTAAATAAATCAAAAATATATGTAGAGTTAACTGACCATATTATTTCTAGATGCTTCTATTTTTAGAAACTTTTACATGTAAGCTTAGATGGGCCTAAAAATATCCACTTATGCCATACACACCAAATTCACAATAATGGACGAATTTTCAGCTCAATTTTAATTCTATTTTCAAATATATCTAGTTTTTGAAATTTTAAAATTATCAAAAAATACTAGAATGCAATTTTTTATCCTTATATGGTCACTTATCACCTTAAAACTATATGGAAATGTAGCACAAATTTCTAAGGCGAGTGTAAAAACTAAAATTTGATCAATAAATGCTTGACAATGATTTAGGGTATTTTTTAAGGAATGGGAATTTTTTGGAAGTGTATAATTGTAGGAAAATATTTTAATATTGAAATATATGGAACGTAAGTATGATAGGAAAAGTTTAAGGAATAACATAGAATCTACTAGTAATTAATGATTTTTTTGGAAATCTAACAATTTTATGGATGTTTTATAAGTAAATTTGGTGAATATTTTTTCGAAAACTTCTTCATTAGTGAATCTAAATTTTTTAAAATTTGTCAAAAAATAGTCAGTTGGCAAAAAATAGTCCCTAAAAATTACCCTACAATGTTTGTCCTTGACATCTATACCTTGCTTGGCCAACTCATTATTATGATCATCATTTATCTATTTAAAATCCATCAAAGTCTTAAAATTAATAAGAACATCTTCTAGACCTGCCTAATTTATTCCTATTCATCCCTATTCAATAAATAATCCACTATTAATTTAGTCTTAAAAGCCTCTATCCATTTTGGATAAGTGTGCAGTATGAAAACATGGATGCACTTTTTACTTTTCCACTATTGCATACTTTTCTCCCTTGCTTCAAAGGCTATTTTTAAAAATTTACACACTTCTTAATGGCTTTCTTGGACACAACAATAGGTTAATTATTAAAAAAAAAGAAATATTATTATATAAAGGCACATCAAGTGTCTCTTTTGAAACCCCTAACAACTCTATCTAACACTCTCTTACAAAGGTAAATTCAAAAGCGTCCATATATTAAACAAAGAGACCTAATGCAATTTTATTAGATTACTACAATCATTGACCAAGTTAATATTGTTTTGTTATAGGTTGAGGACATCTTTTGTGAAGTACTCTAATCAAAATTTATAGTTACATTAATATGATATTCCCTAAAGGGAAAACTACATTGACCTGAGGTTAACTTATATTATGTACCTAACACACAATAAAAAAGGGATTTTATACAAATATCTTAGTCATATCCCACTTCCTCATTCCTTCCCCCTTTTCATTTGATCTTGTGTAGGCTAGGGTTTTGATTATGTAGGTTATTAGTGCATCAAAACATGCTTTGAACATAATCAATAAATATATAGATAGAAGTAAACCAACCTAGAATTATAGTTTTAATACACAGTCTAGATAGACAAAGTTTCATTAGTAAATAGTGACACACTACGACCTTGTCTACGTACAACACAGTTTTCTTAGGATACAACTAGTCACTTTTTCAATTAACTTTGTGTTTTTGAGTTTTCATTGATAGTTATAGACAACCATAGTTACCAAATGAATAACAAAATTTGAAATAAAAAAGTTTTCAAGGACATGTCTCTAACCCAATCATTCTCTTCTAGTTGAGAATAACTCACCTCTTGTGAGTTACCCTTATTATACTCATACGATTTATATGCATCAATATTATTCAACTGCTATTTTTATAGATAATTTAGGGTTAATTGTACTTCTTCCAATATAAATGAATCAATTACAACAACCACACATCTAGGATAACATCCACAAAAAGGTGATAGAGTATTAAAATGTCCTAACCAGTCGATAATGAACCAAAATAAAGCATAATACATAGAACCACTGCCCAAAGGGGATAAAACATAACCAAAAACTAACTAGGGGAAATGATCCTAGGAAAGGAAATCACCATAGAACATAAACTGAGATAAACATAAAAACACATGCACATAGATAAGATACATGCAAGAAAAAAAGAGTCCTTCATCTAATCATTAGGCTACACCAAGGTGGTCACCATTGAATTGTCTCATTATTTTCCACTTGGGACTATATCTTGACACCTACATTAAAATATTTACCTATTTATCCTTAGCAAAGGGATCTAAATGATTTCCCAAAATAAGGGCTCACATGTTGGACTCAAGCTGATCTCGCATGGTCAAAGAAGTTGCCTATTGAAAATGTGCCACCATAGTCCCATTAGGCCTTACATCCATGGTATTTAAGGAGGGTGGAAAATGATGGCCACTCCAACCATTTAATCTAGCAACCATGTAGTAACAAACACATGACATGACTGAGACATCCCCATGATAAATGAAAGGGAGTGTAGGGGAGCCTGCTGGGAGCCCACATCCAAAGAGACAATCATTCAACCAGTCAAAGAGGGGGAGAAAAGGTGAGCCTATAATTTATGCACATAATCTAACATAGTGTTAAACCACTCCTTCATATCTTAAAAGATATACAAGGGAATAATGCCATAGTTATACTTCCTAGAGAGGGGCTTTGACGATGGGATTTTGGCCAGAAAATCCTTAATTATTGTTTGTTGTCTAAGCATGTATCAAGGTTTTATCATCTATTTCATTATCTCCTTCATCATTTCCTTGTCCTCCATAGAGAAGATCATGTTGACAATAAATAATTAAGTCTCCAAGAAAACTAGGCCGACTATGGCCTCCAATACTAGCCTAAATTGAATATAAAAACCTTCTTCAGATGGGATTCACTAATGCTTCCCTTGAAAGACATTTTCATCATGTTAGAATAAACACACAAAAAAGGCTAACTAATATAAATTTAAACCATGTATAATATCTAAATAGTTCTAAATTATCCAACACCCAACCCAAGTACATCACTCAAATGGAAGGCCTTAAACTTGAAGAATTCATATTAG
>JARHVA010000068.1:6545000-6557500 GCA_037957365.1 Torreya grandis
CATGCCATTTATTAAGCATGTGGTTACATATCGTTCATGTGTGCTTCAATCTTAAGCAAATTTATTACGGGGATCTCGTTATATGTGACATTACTCCAGGGTTTGAATTTTATATTTTAGATTTATGCCATTGTGAATACATATATGTTGAAGGATTTGATAACCATTTATTTATTTTATTTTATATTACTCTTAGCGATTTCCCATTTGATCCTATTATTGTTTCTTGAATAGATCCATGTATGATCTTTCCCCATTTAGATCATTAGTTATAGTTGAATTAGAATAATGAGTTATAAGAAAATTTGGTATCAGTTTGGGGAAAGAATATTGAGGTAACATTCAATGAGTTGTTTAGTATGATCTTAGTAGGGTAGTTAGAGGATTCCTCACTTTTATTTTATGGACAATTTTCATTCACCATGATGGTGGTCAAGCAGGACATGAAATGAAAACATCTCCTCATTTGGTATTTATTTGAATCAAAAAGACATCAACCAAAGAAAAATAAAACTTTTGGTGTCATAGTACATGCATTATGACTTTTATTTCAATTTTTAATAAATTGAAAAAAAAAATTAAAACTATTATAGTTTGATATTTACTTGCTTAAGAGTTAAATTATGAAGTTCCCTATAATATATTTATTTCATTAAGTTCTCTTAAATAATTTAAAGATATGAAGAACAGAAAATAACAACTTTCTAATTATTAATATATTAAAAATCATTGTGATTATTGTTTAATCTTGTTTCTATTTCAAAAGAAATACACATGTTGAAGTATTGAAAAAATCTATAATAATAATAATATAATTTACTCATTATATAAATATATTTTACATTTATCTATACACATATTAAGCATCAAATTCATTCAATCCTCGTTGACTTCTCATCAACATCTTTATTCCCCTCTAACTATTTGTGCTAGCTTATATTTCACTTTCATTTAAAACATTAGCTTCAATTAATATAATATTACATACATACATATAAATTTTTAATCGATAATATTATAAAATTATTTATATTAATATATATTTTAGATAAATTTATGTAAAAGATGACGAGATATATTATTTTCAATGCATTTATATTATATTAGATTTTGTGATATAAATGGAATAGATGTATATTGAGAATGATATCTCTTTACATATTTTACATATATTTATCTAAAATATGTATACTCTAAACTTTCCACTTTTTACATATAATAAAAAAAAGAAAATAAAACTAAAACATTATTAAATATTTATATACAATTCTTTTTGACCAAAAATTTGAGATGTATATCTCAATCCAAAAAGTTAAAGATTCAAATTCTATTCAAACTAATAATTTTATCATACGATTCATTTTCAAATATGATTACATTATGAAAAAATTAAAAATAAATCCAAACTCAAAATGTTAAAATAATTACCTACAAAATATATCGTAAAAATGAATAAAATCCTATAAATTATATATATATATATATATAAAATAAATTAAAATGATATTTATTTATAATAAATATTTATAAGTATATTCAAATACGAAAGTCTTCCATTGAAACTTAGCTAAAGAGTATAATAGGAAAAACATAATATTAAATCATAACATTTATTATTATAACACTTTTGAAAATGTTATAAAATCTTTTTATCATCCATTTCACTTATAAAAATGATTTTTAATTGTGTTTGGATATGATAACTAAAAAAAAATTAAATTAATTTCAATATTAACAATATAATTTAGACCAACAAAATATTCTCATCGTGTTCACATAAATACATTAATCTATCAAAATAACATACTGTTTTAGGAAGACATTAGGTATTGAATGTTGGATCTCCAATCCCAAATTTTCTGATTTTTGAATGTTCGTATGCAGCCCAATAATTTATGTTTATGGGTTTACAGTGATTAGAGGCCGGCTGGAAGACAATGTTTGAGGAATATTGAATGTGGCATATCCAACATAAAACAATTACTCCTAAAAATGATCTTAAATTAATGTAGTGCAATGAAAAGTTAAATAAAAATATAATTAATAAAACATAATACGATTGATAACATTTATTATAATAACACTTATGAACAATATTACAATTATCCTTTATCATCCACGGCACCCATAAGAACTGTGTGCAGTTGTGCTTCGGGATGATAACATCGATCTCCTTCCCTTATTTAAATATTCTTAAAAACATACTGAATTAATATAAAAACATAAAACTACATATATTAAATTGGAAAGGAGGAGTAGGAGATCAACAGTCGCAGCCCAAATCTTGCTTAATCTTAAGGATCAAGCTTTCCTTCTCAGCCAGACGCTCTTCAACCTCCTTAAACTTATATAACACAAAGTATACGACTTCAGTGATTTTATCGTCGACTGTTAATAACAGAGCGACTTCTCTTCCTTTAGCGTTCAACTCAACTCCAGCATACATTTCTGGATTGAATGAACCGTCTGCAGAAATTCAATTAACAATTAGCGAAGATTATTACCCAATTAAATCCAGAAGAACCTATTATTTATTTATTTTCTAAAATGAGCGAGATTAACTTACCTGATGGTCTTGATGCATTCGTTTTAACTAGTAGCATTTCCCCCATATTCCTGTATTCTTGAGCAACGTTATATCCATAGCCGCTGCCATCCACGGATCCATCCAGAAGGCGTAGGATGGTCCACGTTTGAAGGATATTTTGCTTTTTAATCTCTTCAAGATTGCTTCTCACTTCATCCACAGAAGCCAACCGCCACTGATCCGATATTTTGCTTGCATCCCTACTAGAGACCTTCTGAAATTCCATTCTAGCAATTATGTTCTCAAACAACACGCAAATCACAATGCATGAGTTGGCATTGTTTGCAGCGAATTTATAGAGATGAATGAAGTGTACTGCAGCCAAGCATTTACATTTACACCAGGTTACAGCAAACCTTCGATTCTGTCATACAATTTACATGTGAATTCCACAGAATATTAATACGCTCACATGTTTGAAACGTGATCCAACTTCACTTTGTCCTTTTTTTCCATTACAAAACAAAACAAAACAGGGTGGCTTTTTTGCTTTGGATCACGTGGATTTTGATTCAGACGTACAATTTACACGCGAATTCTACACATTATTATATATGCTCGAAACAAAATTGAGTTGAAAGGTTCTTGGCTCATGTGCTGTTTTCCTGAAATTCGAATATAAGGCCCACAAAACTGGACCACATATGGGTTTGGTGTTATTTGAATCTACAATTTCTTATTGCCTTAAAGTATAAGGCCCACAAAATTTTTCACATGTTCTTTTTAAAATTAATATTATAGATTTGAGATAATGGTTTATGTCTAGTAAACATTTTTGGACATGCACATGAGAGCTCTTGGTTTATATGGTCCCTTCACAAAAATTTTATGGATCAGCTCATGACATGTGGAGTACCTCTTAAATAATTGAATTTAAAGATTTTTAGTTATGTGGTAATTTCACAAAAAATAATCTAAAGCTACCTAAATGGAACATCTAGAGGCCTACGAAATTTTCCACATGTGTTATTTGATCACTAATATCATAAATTTTAGATAATAATACATTTCCGAGCAATGTCGCTATTCTTGTACATTACATTATTGGGCTTATGTAATGCCTCCAAAAAATTTAAATGGAATGGCTCTTGGCTCGTGTGGTGCCTCCAAAAAAAATAAAATTGAAAGGTCCTTGGCTCATGTGATGCCTCTACAAAAATTGAATCTAAAGCTATCCCATTGGACCACCTCGGCTTAGTGCTATTTGACCCTACAACTTGTTGTCTTAAGGTACGTTATCCACAAAGTTTTTCACATGTTTTTTTGAACATTAATGCCATGGATTTTAGTTATTGGTAAATATGTGAAAAATGTGTACAAGCATTTAGTATCTAATGAGTGCACAAATATTCAAATTATTCACAAATGTATTTTAACAACATTTTGCTTTAGATCATGTGCAATTTATTAAAAAAAATTCATGCTAGTGATAAAAACATCCTATTATCCATCAATGCATATGCCAAGCCTCACCTAACATCACCTTGGATTAGGCCCATGGTTAATTATTAATTGTTCTTGGACCATTTAATTGATACATTATCTGTGACATGGAATTGTGTTTTGTTTCATGTGCCCTTTGATAATTTCACATTGGATCGCAAGAAAAGAGAAATATATTCTTGTGATGAGTAAGAATTTGGCTACTCCACTGGAACACCTAGGCTTAGTGACCTTATGAAATTCCATTCTAGTAATTAAGTTCTCAAACAACACTCAAAACACAATGCATGAGTTATGATTATTTGAAGAGAATTTATATAGATGAACGAAGTGTACTGCAACCTAGCATTTATGCTAGGTTACCTAAAACCATGGATTCAAACCCTCAATTTACATATTTTACACCATGTTACAATAACGCTTTGATTATAACTTGTAATTTACACACGAATTAATATGATCAAATGTTTGAAAGCAAAACACCACCCTATTTTACAAATAAAAAGGATGAAGTGAAGTTTATTTTCATGATAGTGGACCATGTAGACTTGGTGTTATTCGAACCCACGTTTTACTAGTTACTTGCACTTATTGAAAGTTTCTTGGCACATGTGGTGTCTCCAAAAAAAATGAAACTAAATGCACTCTATTGGACCACCTGGGCTTATTGTTATTTGAGCCTACAACTTGTTGCCTTAAGGTACAAGGCCAACAAAACTTTCCACGTGTTCTTTTTAGAATTGATTTTATGGATTTCACATAATCGTACATATCTTAATAATGAAAATATTCTTGCACATAAGGGATCTTGGATTGTGTGGTGTCCCCACAAAAAAACAATTTCAATATATTCCACTTAAACACTTAGGATTAGTGTTTTTTAACCTAAAATTTGTTGCCTTAATATACAAGGCCCAAAAAAATTTCCATGTGTTCTTTTGAGTACCAACGTCATGGATTTAGTTTATAATACATCTCCTAGTAATATATATTATTTCTCATGAGGCATCTAAAATTATGTGGTGCCTACCCAAAAAATTATTCGGATGGATCTTGGCTCATGTGGTACCTCGGAAAAAAATGAATCGAATGGTTCTAGGCTAATGTGGTGATGAAATTAGAAACTAGAAGATCAAACTTTCAATAGCTCTAATTTTCTTAGAATTTATTGAGTACTAATATCTATTGATTTTTTCATGAATGAGTGAAAAGCATCACATAAAATTATTTAAATAAAACTCAATTTAAAATTGGAGTTGACATGTAAAATTAAAAAAGTTAGATAAATAAGAAATATACCTAGAGTTAATTAACCCTCTTACTTTTAGATGTTTATATTTTTAAAAACTTTTACACGTTGTAGCAAGCAAATATTTTTGATGTTTATTCATTAATAGAGAATGTGAATATGTATAATATAAAAATAGTTGAATAGTTACCAATTGCATCAACTATAGTTACCTAACAATCAAACCTTATATTAACTAAGTTATTTATTATTTTTAAACAATGCAATATATTTCAAACTACGCTAACTTTCCCCTATTTATTACATTGTTTTTACAAATTTACCCACAAAATAGATCAATTTTCACCTTGTTAAGTGACTTGGTGAGTATATCTATTATCTGTAAATCTATTGGGTAGTACTGGAGTTGAAAGTGGTGTTTCAAGACTTGTTCTCAAATGTAATGGCATTGGACCTCAATGTGTTTAGTTCTTTCATAAAAAAATAGATTCTTGACAAGCTTCAAAATACCATGGTTGTCATCGAAAAGGATCGGTGGCTGATCTTCAGGAATTTCTACGTCATACAAAATGTGACATAACCAAATTACTTCTCACATACTTCCTTGTGTGACATGATATTTTACCTCTATAGATGATAGAATAATTGCATATTCCTTCTTAATAATCCATGAAATTAGTCTAAATTTGAGATGAAAGATATATCATTAAGTTGAGTTCATGTCATCAACAAATCATGCATTGTCCAAGTCTGCATAACCCTATAAGAATAAATGTGAGTTCTTCTTGTAATCTAGACCATAATCTCTTGTACCTCAGACGTATCTCAAAACTCACTTTATTTCAACCTAATGACATTTATTTATATCCTATATAAATATCAAAAGATAGATGACAACAAACATATGTCTGGTCTTGTATATGCCAAGTAGATAAGACTCCGAACAAGTTGCTTGTATTGAGTTCCAGCTACTTGAGGTGAAACTTGAAATCAATAAAGTTGTAAACCTTTATCCATGGTAGTTTACAATGGTTTATAATTTGTCATATCATATTTCTCAAGTAGTGCATTGGCATATTTAATCTGTGAGATAAGAATTTAATTATTCTTTTGCCATATCTCCAAGCCAATATAGTAATGAAGTAGCCCCGAGTATATCATGTCGAAGGATTTATTCAAGTCATTGTTTACTTCTTTAATGAGATCATCCGAGATGCCTGTGATCACAAGATCATCCATATACAAAACAATAATTATAATATCTATTCCTACCTTCTTGATATACAAATTATCTTAAAAAGTAGTGCAGTACAATGATTTGACATTGAAACTTAAATAAGCATATAATTAATAAAACATAATATGATTGATAACAATTATTATAATAAGAATTTTGAATGATATTACAATTATCCTTTTTATCATCCACCTCACCCATAACATCAATCTCATTTCCTTAAAATATACTAAATTAATATAAAAACATAAAACTGGATATATTATATTGGAAGGGAGGACGAGGAGATCAATAGTGGTAGCCCAAATCTTGCTTAATCTTAAGGATAAATCATTCCTCTTATCAAGTCACTCTTCAACTTGCTTAAAATTATATAACACAAAGTATATGATTTCAGTGATTTTGTCATCAAATTTTAATAATAGAGTGACTTCTCTTCTTTTACCATTCAACTCAAGTCTAACGCACATTTCTAGATTGAATGAACTATCTGCTAGAAAATCAATTAACAACATTCTACTTTAGCTCATGTGTAATTTCTTAAAATTTTCTCATGCTAATGATAAAAACATCATATTGTCCATCAATGCATATGCAAAGCCTTGCCTAACATCACCTTGGATTAGGACCATGGTTAAGTATTAATCTCTATTGGACCATTTAATTGATAGATTAGATGTGATATGAAATTGTGCTTTGTTTCATGTGCCCTTTGATTATTTCACATTGGATCCTAGGAAAAGAGATATATATATATATATATATATTTTTGTGATAAATAAGAATTTGGCTACTCCACTAGAAAACCTAAGCATAAATACCTTCTAAAATTCCATTCTAGTAATTAAGTTCTCGAACAACACTCAAAACACAATGCACGAGTTACAATTATTTGCAAAGAATTTATACAGATGAATGAAGTGTACTACAACCTAGAATTTTAGCTAGGTTACCTAAAACCTTGGATTCAAACCCTTAATTTCCACATTTTACACCATGTTACAAAAAAACCTTTGATTATAACCTGCAATTTACACATGAATTCCACATAATTTTAATTTGCTCGAATGTTTGAAAACAAAACACCACCCTATTTTCTAAATAAAAAGGATGAAGTTAAGTTTATTTTCATGATAATGGACCACATAGACTTGGTGTTATTTGAACCTTCTTATTATTAGTTACTTGTACCTATCGAAAGGTTCTTAGCATATGTGGTTTCTCCAAAAGAAAATTGAAACTAAAAGCACTCTATTCGACCACTTGGGATTAGTATTATTTGAGCCTATAACTTATTGCCTTAAGGTACAAGTCTGACAAAACTTTCCATGTGTTATTTTTAGAATCAATTTTATGAATTTTAGATAATGGTACATATCCTAACAAAGAAGATATTATTTCACATAAGGGATACTGGATTATGTGATCCCTTCAAAAGAAAATTAATCTAATGTCTCTTGGCTTGTGTGGTGCCTCCAAATAAGTTAAATTGAAATATTTTTAGCTCATGTGATGTCTCCACAAAAAAAAATTAAATCTATTCCACTTGAACACCTAGGATTAATGCTTTTTAAACCTACAATTTTTTTCCTTAAGGTACAACGCCCACAAAATTTTCCACGTGTTCTTTTGAACACTGATGTCATGGATTTAAATAATAATGCATATCCTAGAAATGTATATATTATTGCTCATTATGGAGCTTGAATTATGCATCACCTCCACAAAACATTATTTTTAAGAACTTGGCTCATGTGGTACCTTGGAAAAAAATGAATCAAATGGTTCTTGGCTCATGTGGTGATAAAATTAGAAAATAGAAAATAAAAACTAATATCTACTGGTTTTTTTTTTATGAATGAATTAAAATCATCACATACAATTTTCTAAATAAAACTCAATTCAAAATAGCATTTAACATGCAAAATTAAAAAAGCTAAATAAATTAAAAATATATATATAGTTAACTGACCCTATTATTTTTAGATGCTTCTATTTTTAGAAACTTTTACATGTAAGCTTAGATGGGCCTAAAAATATCCAGTTATGCCATACACACCAAATTCACAATAATGGACGAATTTTCAACTCAATTTTAATTCTATTTTCAAATATATCTAGTTTTTGAAATTTTAAAATTATCAAAAAATACTAGAATGCAATTTTTTATCCTTATATGGTCACTTATCACCTTCAAACTATATGGAAATGTAGCACAAATTTCTAAGGCAAGTGTAAAAACTAAAATTTGATCAATAAATGCTTGACAATGATTTAGGGTATTTTTTTAAGGAATGGGAATTTTTCGGAAGTGTATAATTGTAGGAAAATATTTTAATATTGAAATATATGGAACATAAGTATGATAGGAAAAGTTTACGGAATAACATAGAATCTACTAGTAATTAATGATTTTTTTGGAAATCTAACAATTTTATGGATATTTTATAAGTAAATTTGGTGAATATTTTTTCGAAAACTTCTTCATTAGTGAATCTAAAATTTTCAAAATTTGTCAAAAAATAGTCAGTTGGCAAAAAATAGCCCCTAAAAATTACCCTACAATGTTTGTCCTTGACATCTATACCTTGCTTGGCCAACTCATTATTATGATCATCATTTATCTATTTAAAATCCATCAAAGTCTTAAAATTAATAAGAACATCTTCTAGACCTGCCTAATTTATTCCTATTAATCCCTATTCAATAAATAATCCACTATTAATTTAGTCTTAAAAGCCTCTATCCATTTTGGATAAGTGTGCAGTATGAAAACATGGATGCACTTCTTACTTTTCCACTAGTGCATACCTTTCTCCCTTGCTTCAAAGGCTATTTTTAAAAATTTACACACTTCTTAATGGCTTTCTCGGACACAACAATAGGTTAATTATTAAAAAAAATGAAATATTATTATATAAAGGCACATCAAGTGTCTCATTTGAAACCCCTAACAACTCTATCTAACACTCTCTTACAAAGGTAAATTCAAAAGCGTCCATATATTAAACAAAGAGACCTAATGCAATTTTATTAGATTACTACAATCATTGACCAAGTTAATATTGTTTTGTTATAGGTTGAGGACATATTTTGTCAAGCACTCTAATCAAAATTTATAGTTACATTAATATGATATTCCCTAAAGGGAAAACTACATTGACCTGAGGTTAACTTATATTATGTACCTAACACTCAATAAACAAGGGATTTTATACAAACATCTTAGTCATATCCCACTTCTTCATTCCTTCCCCCTTTTCATTTGATCTTGTGTAGGCTAGGGTTTTGATTATGTAGGTTATTAGTGCATCAAAACATGTTTTGAACATAATCAATAAATATATAGATAGAAGTAAACCAACCTAGAATTATAGTTTTAATACACAGTCTAGATAGACAAAGTTTCATTAGTAAATAGTGACACACTACGACCTTGTCTACGTACAACACAGTTTTCTTAGGATACAACTAGTCACTTTTTCAATTAACTTTGTGTTTTTGAGTTTTCATTGATAGTTATAGACAACCATAGTTACCAAATGAATAAAAAAATTTGAAATAAAAAAGTTTTCAAGGACATGTCTCTAACCCAATCATTCTCTTCTAGTTGAGAATAACTCACCTCTTGTGAGTTACCCTTATTATACTCATACAATTTATATGCATCAATATTATTCAACTCCTATTTTTTATAGATAATTTAGGGTTAATTGTACTTCTTCCAATATTAATGAATCAATTACAAAAACCACACATCTAGGATAACATCCACAAAAAGGTGATAGAGTATTAAAATGTCCTAACCAGTCGATAATGAACCAACATAAAGCATAATACATAGAACCACTGCCCAAAGGGGATAAAACATAACCAAAAACTAACTAGGGGGAAATGATCCTAGGAAAGGAAATCACCATAGATCATAAACTTAGATAAACATAAAAACACATGCACATAGATAAGATACATGCAAGAAAAAAAGAGTCCTTCATCTAATCATTGGGCTACACCAAGGTGGTCACCATTGAATTGTCTCATTATTTTCCACTTGGGACTATATCTTGACACCTACATTATAATATTTACCTATTTATCCTTAGCAAGGGGATCTAAATGATTTCCCAAAATAAGGGCTCACATGTTGGACTCAAGCTGATCTCGCATGGTCAAAGAAGTTGCCTATTGAAAATGAGCCACCATAGTCCCATTAGGCCTTACATCCATGTTATTTAACGAGGGTGGAAAATGATGGCCACTCCAACCATTTAATCTAGCAACCATGTAGTAACAAACACATGACATGACTGAGACATCCCCATGATAAATGAAAGGGAGTGTAGGGGAGCCTGCTGGGAGCTCACATCCGAAGAGACAATCATTCAACCAGTCAAAGAGGGGGAGAAAAGGTGAACCTATAATTTATGCACATAATCCAACATAGTGTTAAACCACTCCTTCATATCTTAAAAGATATACAAGGGAATAATGCCATAGTTATACTTCCTAGAGAGGGGCTTTGACGATGGGATTTTGGCCAGAAAATCCTTAATTATTGTTTGTTGTCTAAGCATGTATCAAGGTTTTATCATCTATTTCACTATCTCCTTCATCATTTCCTTATCCTCCATAGAGAAGATCATGTTGACAATAAATAATTAAGTCTCCAAGAAAACTAGGCCGACTATGACCTCCAATACTAGCCTAAATTGAATATAAAAACCTTCTTCAGATGGGATTCACTAATGCTTCCCTTGAAAGACATTTTCATCATGTTAGAATAAACACACAACAAAGGCTAACTAATATAAATTTAAACCATGTATAATATCTAAATAGTTCTAAATTATCCAACACCCAACCCAAGTACATCACTCAAATGGAAGGCCTTAAACTCGAAGTATTCATATTAGCATGTACAGACAAATGATTGGTTCATTGATGTATCTAGTTAATACTAGAATAGATATTTGCTATGTAGTGAGTGCTCTTAGTCAGTTCATGTGTGAACCAAGGCAAATACATCTAGTTGCAGTGAAGCATATCTTGAGATACTTACGTGGCACAGTTGGATATGGCTTGAGATATTCTTCTAGTGTAGATTTGAAATTGCATAAATATACTGATTATGATTGGGCAAGATGTGTCTCTGATCAGAAGAGTACCTCTGGATGTTGCTTCAGTTTGGGATCTGCTATGATTTCTTGGTGCAACAGGAAACAATCATCTATAGCATTGAGTACAATAGAGGAAAAGTATATTGCAGCTTGTATAGCAGCTCAAGAAGCAATATGGCTTCGTAAGCTCCTTGCAGGATTGTTTGAACAATCAATGAAGCCTACAATCATTCATTGTGATAACCAAAGCTGTGTGAAGATTTTTGTCAATCCAGTGTTTCATGATAGAACCAAGCATGTTGAGATAAAATACCATTATATCAGAGATATGGTATTGAGGAAAGCTATTGAGTTGAGGTATATCATCACTAATGAGCAGACGACAAACATTCTCACCAAGCCTCTCTCCAAGTTAAAGTTTGTGTACTTTCGAGATAAGCTTGGTATAGTGGAGAATACAGCCTTAACTGAGAAAGAGTCTCAGTATCAGTAATGCCTTAATAATGAGTTATTCTCTGTGAGAGAAGTTTGAGGTGAAATCCCTTGATAACGAGTTCTTCTCTGTGAGAGAAGTTCGAGGTGAAATCCATTGATAACTAGTTCTTCTCTATGAGAGAAGTTTAAGGTGCAATCCCTTGATAATGAGTTCTTCTCTATGAGAAAGGTTCAAGGTGAAATCACTTGATAACGAGTTCTTCTCTATGAGAGAATTTTGAGGTGAAATCCCTTGATAACAAGTTCTTCTCTATGAGAGAAGTTTGAGGTGAAATCCCTTGATTCCACACTCTAAGAGAGCCATGATGGATGCCAGCCAATGTGGTTGACATCACAATGAGGTGATATGTCTTATGTAGCTGGAAGTATCCT
>JARHVA010000068.1:6562500-6572500 GCA_037957365.1 Torreya grandis
AAAACTTTTGGTGTCATAGTACATGCATTATGACTTTTATTTCAATTTTTAATAAATTGAAAAAAAAAATTAAAACTATTATAGTTTGATATTTACTTGCTTAAGAGTTAAATTATGAAGTTCCCTATAATATATTTATTTCATTAAGTTCTCTTAAATAATTTAAAGATATGAAGAACAGAAAATAACAACTTTCTAATTATTAATATATTAAAAATCATTGTGATAATTGTTTAATCTTGTTTCTATTTCAAAAGAAATACACATGTTGAAGTATTGAAAAAATCTATAATAATAATAATATAATTTACTCATTGTATAAATATATTTTACATTTATCTATACACATATTAAGCATCAAATTCATTCAATCCTCGTTGACTTCTCATCAACATCTTTATTCCCCTCTAACTATTTTTGCTAGCTTATCTTTCACTTTCATTTAAAACATTAGCTTCAATTAATATAATATTACATACATACATATAAATTTTTAATCGATAATATTATAAAATTATTTATATTAATATATATTTTAGATATATTTATGTAAAAGATGACGAGATATATTATTTTCAATGCATTTATATTATATTAGATTTTGTGATATAAATGGAATAGATGTATATTGAGAATGATATCTCTTTACATATTTTACATATATTTATCTAAAATATGTATACTCTAAACTTTCCACTTTTTACATATAATAAAAAAAAGAAAATAAAACTAAAACATTATTAAATATTTATATACAATTCTTTTTGACCAAAAATTTGAGATGTATATCTCAATCCAAAAAGTTAAAGATTCAAATTCTATTCAAACTAATAATTTTATCATACGATTCATTTTCAAATATGATTACATTATGAAAAAATTAAAAATAAATCCAAACTCAAAATGTTAAAATAATTACCTACAAAATATATCGTAAAAATGAATAAAATCCTATAAATTATATATATATATATATATATATATATATATATATATATATATATATATATAAAATTAAAATGATATTTATTTATAATAAATATTTATAAGTATATTTAAATAGAAAAGTCTTCCATTGAAACTTAGCTAAAGAGTATAATAGGAAAAACATAATATTAAATCATAACATTTATTATTATAACACTTTTGAAATTGTTATAAAATCTTTTTATCATCCATTTCACTTATAAAAATGATTTTTAATTGTGTTTGGATATGATAATTAAAAAAAAAATTAAATTAATTTCAATATTAACAATATAATTTAGACCAACAAAATATTCTCATCGTGTTCACATAAATACATTAATCTATCAAAATAACATACTGTTTTAGGAAGACACTAGGTATTGAATGTTGGATCTCCAATCCCAAATTTTCTGATTTTTGAATGTTCGTATGCAGCCCAATAATTTATGTTTATGGGTTTACAGTGATTAGAGGCCTGCTGGAAGACAATGTTTGAGGAATATTGAATGTGGCATATCCAACATAAAACAATTACTCCTAAAAATGATCTTAAATTAATGTAGTGCAATGAAAAGTTAAATAAAAATATAATTAATAAAACATAATACGATTGATAACATTTATTATAATAACACTTATGAACAATATTACAATTATCCTTTATCATCCACGGCACCCATAAGAACTGTGTGCAGTTGTGCTTCGGGATGATAACATCGATCTCCTTCCCTTATTTAAATATTCTTAAAAACATACTGAATTAATATAAAAACATAAAACTACATATATTAAATTGGAAAGGAGGAGTAGGAGATCAACAGTCGCAGCCCAAATCTTGCTTAATCTTAAGGATCAAGCTTTCCTTCTCAGCCAGACGCTCTTCAACCTCCTTAAACTTATATAACACAAAGTATACGACTTCAGTGATTTTATCGTCGACTGTTAATAACAGAGCGACTTCTCTTCCTTTAGCGTTCAACTCAACTCCAGCATACATTTCTGGATTGAATGAACCGTCTGCAGAAATTCAATTAACAATTAGCGAAGATTATTACCCAATTAAATCCAGAAGAACCTATGATTTATTTATTTTCTAAAATGAGCGAGATTAACTTACCTGATGGTCTTGATGCATTCGTTTTAACTAGTAGCATTTCCCCCATATTCCTGTATTCTTGAGCAACGTTATATCCATAGCCGCTGCCATCCACGGATCCATCCAGAAGGCGTAGGATGGTCCACGTTTGAAGGATATTTTGCTTTTTAATCTCTTCAAGATTGCTTCTCACTTCATCCACAGAAGCCAAACGCCACTGATCCGATATTTTGCTTGCATCCCTACTAGAGACCTTCTGAAATTCCATTCTAGCAATTATGTTCTCAAACAACACGCAAATCACAATGCATGAGTTGGCATTGTTTGCAGCGAATTTATAGAGATGAATGAAGTGTACTGCAGCCAAGCATTTACATTTACACCAGGTTACAGCAAACCTTCGATTCTGTAATACAATTTACATGTGAATTCCACAGAATATTAATACTATCACATGTTTGAAACGTGATCCAACTTCACTTTGTCCTTTTTTTCCATTACAAAACAAAACAAAACAGGGTGGCTTTTTTGCTTTGGATCATGTGGATTTTGATTCAGACGTACAATTTACACGCGAATTCTACACATTATTATATATGCTCGAAACAAAATTGAGTTGAAAGGTTCTTGGCTCATGTGCTGTTTTCCTGAAATTCGAATATAAGGCCCACAAAACTGGACCACATATGGGTTTGGTGTTATTTGAATCTACAATTTCTTATTGCCTTAAAGTATAAGGCCCACAAAATTTTTCACATGTTCTTTTTGAAATTAATATTATAGATTTGAGATAATGGTTTATGTCTAGTAAACATTTTTGCACATGCACATGAGAGCTCTTGGTTTATATGGTCCCTTCACAAAAATTTTATGGATCAGCTCATGACATGTGGAGTACCTCTTAAATAATTGAATTTAAAGATTTTTAGTTATGTGGTACTTTCACAAAAAATAATCTAAAGCTACCTAAATGGAACATCTAGAGGCCTACGAAATTTTCCACATGTGTTATTTGATCACTAATATCATAAATTTTAGATAATAATACATTTCCGAGCAATGTCGCTATTCTTGTACATTACATTATTGGGCTTATGTAATGCCTCCAAAAAATTTAAATGGAATGGCTCTTGGCTGGTGTGGTGCCTCCAAAAAAAATAAAATTGAAAGGTCCTTGGCTCATGTGATGCCTCTACAAAAATTGAATCTAAAGCTATCCCATTGGACCACCTCGGCTTAGTGCTATTTTACCCTACAACTTGTTGTCTTAAGGTACATTGTCCACAAAGTTTTTCACATGTTCTTTTGAACATTAATGCCATGGATTTTAGTTATTGGTAAATATGTGAAAAATGTGTACAAGCATTTAGTATCTAATGAGTGCACAAATATTCAAATTATTCACAAATGTATTTTAACAACATTTTGCTTTAGATCATGTGCAATTTATTAAAAAAAATTCATGCTAGTGATAAAAACATCCTATTATCCATCAATGCATATGCCAAGCCTCACCTAACATCACCTTGGATTAAGCCCATGGTTAATTATTAATTGTTCTTCGACCATTTAATTGATACATTATCTGTGACATGGAATTGTGTTTTGTTTCATGTGCCCTTTGATAATTTCACATTGGATCGCAAGAAAAGAGAAATATATTCTTGTGATGAGTAAGAATTTGGCTACTCCACTGGAACACCTAGGCTTAGTGACCTTCTGAAATTCCATTCTAGTAATTAAGTTCTCAAACAACACTCAAAACACAATGCATGAGTTATGATTATTTGAAGAGAATTTATATAGATGAACGAAGTGTACTGCAGCCTAGCATTTATGCTAGGTTACCTAAAACCATGGATTCGAACCCTCAATTTACATATTTTACACCATGTTACAATAACGCTTTGATTATAACTTGTAATTTACACACGAATTAATACGATCAAATGTTTGAAAGCAAAACACCACCCTAATTTACAAATAAAAAGGATGAAGTGAAGTTTATTTTCATGATAGTGGACCATGTAGACTTGGTGTTATTCGAACCCACGTTTTACTAGTTACTTGTACTTATTGAAAGTTTCTTGTCACATGTGGTGTCTCCAAAAAAAATGAAACTAAATGCACTCTATTGGACCACCTGGGCTTATTGTTATTTGAGCCTACAACTTGTTGCCTTAAGGTACAAGGCCAACAAAACTTTCCACGTGTTCTTTTTAGAATTGATTTTATGGATTTCACATAATCGTACATATCTCAATAATGAAAATATTCTTGCACATAAGTGATCTTGGATTGTGCGGTGTCCCCACAAAAAAACAATTTAAATATATTCCACTTAAACACTTAGGATTAGTGTTTTTTAACCTAAAATTTGTTGCCTTAATTACAAGGCCCAAAAAAATTTCCATGTGTTCTTTTGAGTACCAACGTCATGGATTTAGTTTATAATACATCTCCTAGTAATATATATTATTGCTCATGAGGCATCTAAAATTATGTGGTGCCCACCCAAAAAATTATTTGGATGGATCATGGCTAATGTGGTACCTCGGAAAAAAATGAATTGAATGGTTCTAGGCTAATGTGGTGATGAAATTAGAAACTAGAAGATCAAACTTTCAATAGCTCTATTTTTCTTAGAATTTATTGAGTACTAATATCTATTGATTTTTTCATGAATGAGTGAAAAGCATCACATAAAATTATTTAAATAAAACTCAATTTAAAATTGGAGTTGACATGTAAAATTAAAAAAGTTAGATAAATAAGAAATATACCTAGAGTTAATTAACCCTCTTATTTTTAGATGTTTATATTTTTAAAAACTTTTACACGTTGTAGCAAGCAAATATTTTTGATGTATATTCATTAATAGACAATGTGAATATGTATAATATAAAAATAGTTGAATAGTTACCAACTGCATCAACTATAGTTACGTAACAATCAAACCTTATATTAACTAAGTTATTTATTATTTTTAAACAATGAAATATATTTCAAACTACGCTAACTTTCCCCTATTTATTACATCATTTTTATAAATTTACCCCCAAAATAGATCAATTTTCACCTTGTTAAGTAACTTGGTGAGTATATCTATTATCTGTAAATCTATTGGGTAGTACTGGAGTTGAAAGTGGTGTTTCAAGACTTGTTCTCAAATGTAATGGCATTGGACCTCAATGTGTTTAGTTCTTTCATAAAAAAATAGATTCTTGACAAGTTCAAAATACCATGGTTGTCATGGAAAAGGATCGGTGGCTGATCTTCAGGAATTTCTATGTCATACAAAATGTGACATAACCAAATTACTTCTCACATACTTCCTTGTGTGACATGATATTTTACCTCTATAGATGATATAATAATTGCATATTCCTTCTTAATAATCCATGAAATTAGTCTAAATTTGAGATGAAAGATATATCATTAAGTTGAGTTCATGTCATCAACAAATCATGCATTGTCCAAGTCTGCATAACCCTATAAGAATAAATGTGAGTTCTTCTTGTAATCTAGACCATAATCTCTTGTACCTCAGACGTATCTCAAAACTCACTTTATTTCAACCTAATGACATTTATTTATATCCTATATAAATATCAAAATATAGATGACAACAAACATATGTTTGGTCTTGTATATGTCAAGTAGATAAGACTCCCAACAAGTTGCTTGTATTGAGTTCCATCTACTTGAGGTGAAACTTGAAATTAATAAAGTTGTAAACCTTTATCCATGGTAGTTTACAATGGTTTATAATTTGTCATATCATATTTCTCAAGTAGTGCATTGGCATATTTAATCTGTGAGATAAGAATTTAATTATTCTTTTGCCATATCTCCAAGCCAATATAGTAATGAAGTAGCCCCGAGTATATCATGTCGAAGCATTTATTCAAGTCATTGTTTACTTCTTTAATGAGATCATCCAAGATGCCTGTGATCACAAGATCATCCATATACAGAACAAGAATTATAATATCTATTCCTACCTTCTTGATATACAAATTATCTTAAAAAGTAGTGCAATACAATGATTTGACATTGAAACTTAAATAAGCATATAATTAATAAAACATAATATGATTGATAACAATTATTATAATAAGAATTTTGAATGATATTACAATTATCCTTTTTATCATCCACCTCACCCATAACATCAATCTCATTTCCTTAAAATATACTAAATTAATATAAAAACATAAATCTAGATATATTATATTGGAAGGGAGGATGAGGAGATCAATAGTGGTAGCCCAAATCTTGCTTAATCTTAAGGATAAATCATTCCTCTTATCAAGTCACTCTTCAACTTGCTTAAAATTATATAACACAAAGTATATGATTTCAGTGATTTTGTATCAAATTTTAATAATAGAGTGACTTCTCTTCTTTTACCATTCAACTCAAGTCTAACGTACATTTCTAGATTGAATGAACTGTCTGCTAGAAAATCAATTAACAACATTCTACTTTAGCTCATGTGTAATTTCTTAAAATTTTCTCATGCTAATGATAAAAACATCATATTGTCCATCAATGCATATGCAAAGGCTTGCCTAACATCACCTTGGATTAGGACCATGGTTAAGTATTAATCTCTCTTGGACCATTTAATTGATAGATTAGATGTGATATGAAATTGTGCTTTGTTTCATGTGCCCTTTGATTATTTCACATTGGATCGTAGGAAAAGAGATATATATTTTTGTGATAAATAAGAATTTGGCTACTCCACTAGAAAACCTAGGCGTAGATACCTTCTAAAATTCCATTCTAGTAATTAAGTTCTTGAACAACACTCAAAACACAATGCACGAGTTACAATTATTTGCAAAGAATTTATACAGATGAATGAAATGTACTACAACCTAGAATTTTAGCTAGGTTACCTAAAACCTTGGATTCAAACCCTTAATTTCCACATTTTACGCCATGTTACAACAAAACCTTTGATTATAACCTGCAATTTACACATGAATTCCACATAATTTTAATTCGCTCGAATGTTTGAAAACAAAACACCACCCTATTTTCTAAATAAAAAGGATGAAGTTAAGTTTATTTTCATTATAATGGACCACGTAGACTTGGTGTTATTTGAACCTTCTTATTATTAGTTACTTGTACCTATCGAAAGGTTCTTAGCATATGTGGTTTCTCCAAAAGAAAATTGAAACTAAAAGCACTCTATTCAACCACTTGGGATTAGTATTATTTGAGCCTATAACTTATTGCCTTAAGGTACAAGTCTAACAAAACTTTCCATGTGTTATTTTTAGAATCAATTTTATGAATTTTAGATAATGGTACATATCCTAACAAAGAAGATATTCTTTCACATAAGGGATACTGGATTATGTGATCCCTTCAAAAGAAAATTAATCTAATGTCTCTTGGCTTGTGTGGTGCCTCCAAATAAGTTAAATTGAAATATTTTTAGCTCATGTGATGTCTCCACAAAAAAAAATTAAATCTATTCCACTTGAACACCTAGGATTACTGCTTTTTAAACCTACAATTTTTTTCCTTAAGGTACAACGCCCACAAAATTTTCCACGTGTTCTTTTGAACACTAATGTCATGTATTTAAATAATAATGCATATCCTAGAAATGTATATATTATTGCTCATTATGGAGCTTGAATTATGCATCACCTCCACAAAACATCATTTGTAAGAACTTGGCTCATGTGGTACCTTGGAAAAAAGTGAATCAAATGGTTCTTGGCTCATGTGGTGATAAAATTAGAAAATAGAAAATAAAAACTAATATCTACTGGTTTTTATTTTATGAATGAATTATAATCATCACATACAATTTTCTAAATAAAACTCAATTCAAAATAGCATTTAACATGCAAAATTAAAAAAGCTAAATAAATCAAAAATATATGTAGAGTTAACTGACCCTATTATTTTTAGACGCCTCTATTTTTAGAAACTTTTACATGTAAGTTTAGATGGGCCTAAAAATATCCACTTATGCCATACACACCAAAGTCACAATAATGGACGAATTTTCAACTCAATTTTAATTCTATTTTCAAATATATCTAGTTTTTAAAATTTTAAAATTATCAAAAAATACTAGGATGCAATTTTTTATCCTTATATGGTCACTTATCACCTTTAAACTATATGGAAATGTAGCACAAATTTCTAAGGCGAGTGTGCTACATGCAAGAAAAAAAGAGTCCTTCATCTAATCATTGGGCTACACCAAGGTGCTCACCATTGAATTGTCTCATTATTTTCCACTTGGGACTATATCTTGACACCTCTATTAAAATATTTACCTATTTATCCTTGGCAAAGGGATCTAAATGATTTCCCAAAATAGGGGCTCACATGTTGGACTCAAGCTGATATCGCATGGTCAAAGAAGTTGCCTATTGAAAATGAGCCACCATAGTCCCATTAGGCCTTATAGCCATGGTATTTAGCGAGGGTGGAAAATGATGGCCACTCCAACCATTTAATCTAGCAACCATGTAGTAACAAACACATCACATGACTTAGACATCCCCATGATAAATGAAAGGGAGTGTAGGGCAGCCTGTTGGGAGCTCACATCCAAAGAGACAATCATTCAACCAATCAAAGAGGGGGAGAAAAGGTGAACCTATAATTTATGCACATAATCCACCATAATGTTAAACCACTCCATATCTTAAAAGATATACAAGGGAATAATGCCATGGTTATACTTCCTAGAGAGGGTCTTTGACGATGGGATTTTGGCCAGAAAATCCTTAATTATTGTTTGTTGTCTAAGCATGTACCAAGGTTTTGTCATCTATTTCGTTATCTCCTTCATCATTTCCTTGTCCTCCATAGAGAAGATCATGTTGATGATAAATAATTAAGTCTCCAAGAAAACTAGGCCGACTATGGCCTCCAATACTAGCCTAAATTGAATATAAAAACCTTCTTCAGATGGGATTCACTAATGCTTCCCTTGAAAGACATTTTCATCATGTTAGAATAAACACATAACAAAGGCTAACTAATATAAATTTAAACCATGTATAATATCTAAATAGTTCTAAATTATCCAACACCCAACCCAAGTAGATCACTCAAATGGAAGGCCTTAAACTTGAAGTATTCATATTAGCATGTACATACAAATGATTGGTTCATTGATGTATCTAGTTAATACTAGAATAGATATTTGCTATGCAGTGAGTGCTCTTAGTTAGTTCATGTGTGAACCAAGGCAAATACATCTAGTTGCAGTGAAGCATATCCTAAGTTACTTACGTGGCACAGTTGGATATGGCTTGAGATATTCTTCTAGTGTAGATTTGAAATTGCATAAATATGCTGATTATGATTGGGCAAGATGTGTCTCTGATCGAAAGAGTACCTCTAGATGTTGCTTCAGTTTGGGATCTGCTATGATTTCTTGGTGCAATAGGAAACAATCATCTATAACATTGAGTACAATAGAGGCAAAGTCTATTGCAGCTTGTATGGCAACTGAAGAAGCAATATGGCTTCGTAAGCTCCTTGCAAGATTGTTTGAACAATCAATGGAGCCTACAATCATTCATTGTGATATCTAAAGCTGTGTGAAGATTTTTGTCAATCCAGTGTTTCATGATAGAACCAAGCATGTTGAGATCAAATACCATTATATCAGAGATATGGTATTGAGGAAAGCTATTGAGTTGAGGTATATCAGCACTAATGAGCAGGTGACAGACATTCTCACCAAGCCTCTCTCCAAGTTAAAGTTTGTGTACTTTCGAGATAAGCTTGGTATAGTGGAGAATACAGCCTTAACTGAGAAAGAGTCTCAGTATCAGTAATGCCTTAATAATGAGTTATTCTCTGTGAGAGAAGTTTGATGTGAAATCCCTTGATAACGAGTTCTTCTCTGTGAGAGAAGTTCGAAGTGAAATCCCTTGATAA
>JARHVA010000068.1:6577500-6580000 GCA_037957365.1 Torreya grandis
AAAGAAATACACATGTTGAAGTATTGAAAAAATCTATAATAATAATAACAATATAATTTACTCATTATATAAATATATTTTACATTTAGCTATACACATATTAAGCATCAAATTCATTCAATCCTCGTTGACTTCTCATCAACATCTTTATTCCCCTCTAACTATTTTTGCTAGCTTATCTTTCAATTTCATTTAAAACATTAGCTTCAATTAATATAATATTACATACATACATATAAATTTTTAATCGATAATATTATAAAATTATTTATATTAATATATATTTTAGATATATTTATGTAAAAGATGACGAGATATATTATTTTCAATGCATTTATATTATATTAGATTTTGTGATATAAATGGAATAGATGTATATTGAGAATGTTATCTCTTTACATATTTTATATAAATCTATCTAAAATATGTATACTCTAAACTTTTCACTTTTTACATGTAATAAAAAAAGAAAAGAAAACTAAAACATTATTAAATATTTATATACAATTCTTTTTGACCAAAAATTTGAGATGTATATCTGAATCCAAAAAGTTAAAGATTCAAATTCTATTCAAAATATTACTATATAAAGGCACATCAAGTGTCTCATTTGAAACCCCTAACAACTCTATCTAACACTCTCTTACAAAGGTAAATTCAAAAGCGTCCATATATTAAACAAATAGACCTAATGCAATTTTATTAGATTACTTCAATCATTGACCAAGTTAATATTGTTTTGTTATAGGTTGAGGACATGTTTTGTCAAGCACTCTAATCAAAATTTCTAGTTACATTAATATGATATTCCCTAAAGGGAAAACTACATTGACCTGAGGTTAACTTATATTATGTACCTAACACTCAATAAACAAGGGATTTTATACAAATATCTTAGTCATATCCCACTTCCTCATTCCTTCCCCCTTTTCATTTGATCTTGTGTAGGCTAGGGTTTTGATTATGTAGGTTATTAGTGCATCAAAACATGCTTTGAACATAATCAATAAATATATAGATAGAAGTAAACCAACCTAGAATTATAGTTTTAATACACAGTCTAGATAGACAAAGTTTCATTAGTAAATAGTGACACACTACGACCTTGTCTACGTACAACACAGTTTTCTTAGGATACAACTAGTCACTTTTTCAATTAACTTTGTGTTTTTGAGTTTTCATTGATAGTTATAGACAACCATAGTTACCAAATGAATAACAAAATTTGAAATAAAAAAGTTTTCAAGGACATGTCTCTAACCCAATCATTCTCTTCTAGTTGAGAATAACTCACCTCTTGTGAGTTACCCTTATTATACTCATACAATTTATACGCATCAATATTATTCAACTCCTATTTTTTATAGATAATTTAGGGTTAATTGTACTTCTCCCAATATAAATGAATCGATTACAAAAACCACACATCTAGGATAACATCCACAAAAAGGTGATAGAGTATTAAAATGTCCTAACCAGTCGATAATGAACCAACATAAAGCATAATACATAGAACCACTGCCCAAAGGGGATAAAACATAACCAAAAACTAACTAGGGGGAAATGATCCTAGGAAAGGAAATCACCATAGAACATAAATTGTGATAAACATAAAAACACATGCACATAGATAAGATACATGCAAGAAAAAAAGAGTCCATCTAATCATTGGGCTACACCAAGGTGCTCACCATTGAATTGTCTCATTATTTTCCACTTGGGACTATATCTTGACACCTCCATTAAAATATTTACCTATTAATCCTTAGCAAGGGGATCTAAATGATTTCCCAAAATAGGGGCTCACATGTTGGACTCAAGCTGATATCGCATGGTCAAAGAAGTTGCCTATTGAAAATGAGCCACCATAGTCCCATTAGGCCTTACATACATGGTATTTAACGAGGGTGGAAAATGATGGCCACTCCAACCATTTAATCTAGCAACCATGTAGTAACAAACACATGACATGACTGAGACATCCCCATGATAAATGAAAGGGAGTGTAGGGGAGCCTGCTGGGAGCTCACATCCAAAGAGACAATCATTCAACCAGTCAAAGAGGGGGAGAAAAGGTGAACCTATAATTTATGCACATA
This sequence comes from Torreya grandis, assembly GCA_037957365.1. Classification (NCBI taxonomy): domain Eukaryota; kingdom Viridiplantae; phylum Streptophyta; class Pinopsida; order Cupressales; family Taxaceae; genus Torreya; species Torreya grandis. The sequence continues at coordinate 6,579,600 of JARHVA010000068.1, forward strand.
ATCCAACATAGTGTTCAACCACACCTTCATATCTTAAAAGATATACAAGGGAATAATGCCATAGTTATAATTCCTAGAGAGGGGCTTTAACGATGGGATTTTGGCCAAAAAATCCTTAATTATTGTTTGTTGTCTAAGCATGTATCAAGGTTTTATCATCTATTTCATTATCTCCCTCATCATTTCCTTGTCCTCCATAGAGAAGATCATGTTGACAATAAATAATTAAGTCTCCAAGAAAACTAGGCCGACTATGGCCTCCAATACTAGCCTAAATTGAATATAAAAACCTTCTTCAGATGGGATTCACTAATGCTTCCCTTGAAAGACATTTTCATCATGTTAGAATAAACACACAACAAAGGCTAACTAATATAAATCTAAACCATGTATAATATATA
>JARHVA010000068.1:6585000-6587500 GCA_037957365.1 Torreya grandis
TAGATCCATGTATGATCTTTCCCCATTTAGATCATTAGTTATAGTTGAATTAGAATAATGAGTTATAAGAAAATTTGGTATCAGTTTGGGGAAAGAATATTGGGGTAACATTCAATGGGTTATTTAGTATGATCTTAGTAGGGTAGTTAGAGGATTCCTCACTTTTATTTTATGGACAATTTTCATTCACCATGATGGTGGTCAAGTAGGACATGAAATGAAAACTTCTCCTCATTTGGTATTTATTTGAATCAAAAAGATATCAACCAAAGAAAAATAAAAGTTTTGGTGTCATATTACATGCATTATGACTTTTATTTCAATTTTTAATAAATTGAGAAAAAATTTAAAACTATTATAATTTGATATTTACTTGCTTAAGAGTTAAATTACGAAGTTCCCTATAATATATTTATTTCATTAAGTTCTCTTAAATAAATTAAAGATATGAAGAACAAAAAATAACAACTTTCTAATTATTAATATATTAAAAATCATTGTGATTAATGTTTAATCTTGTTTCTATTTCAAAAGAAATACACATGTTGAAGTATTGAAAAAATCTATAATAATAATAACAATATAATTTACTCATTATATAAATATATTTTACATTTACCTATACACATATTAAGCATCAAATTCATTCAATCCTCGTTGACTTCTCATCAACATCTTTATTCCCCTCTAACTATTTTTGCTAGCTTATCTTTCACTTTCATTTAAAACATTAGGTTCAATTAATATAATATTACATACATACATATAAAATTTTAATCGATAATATTATAAAATTATTTATATTAATATATATTTTAGATATATTTATGTAAAAGATGATGAGATATATTATTTTCTATGCATTTATATTATATTAGATTTTGTGATATAAATGGAATAGATGTATATTGAGAATGTTATCTCTTTACATATTTTATATAAATCTATCTAAAATATGTATACTCTAAACTTTCCACTTTTTACATGTAATAAAAAAAGAAAATAAAACTAAAACACTATTAAATATTTATATACAATTCTTTTTGACCAAAAATTTGAGATGTATATCTGAATCCAAAAAGTTAAAGATTCAAATTCTATTCAAAATATTACTATATAAAGGCACATCAAGTGTCTCATTTGAAACCCCTAACAACTCTATCTAACACTCTCTTACAAAGGTAAATTCAAATGCGTCCATATATTAAACAAAGAGACCTAATGCAATTTTATTAGATTACTACAATCATTGACCAAGTTAATATTGTTTTGTTATAGGTTGAGGACATGTTTTGTCAAGCACTCTAATCAAAATTTCTAGTTACATTAATATGATATTCCCTAAAGGGAAAACTACATTGACCTGAGGTTAACTTATATTATGTACCTAACACTCAATAAACAAGGGATTTTATACAAATATCTTAGTCATATCCCACTTCCTCATTCCTTCCCCCTTTTCATTTGATCTTGTGTAGGCTAGGGTTTTGATTATGTAGGTTATTAGTGCATCAAAACATGCTTTGAACATAATCAATAAATATATAGATAGAAGTAAACCAACCTAGAATTATAGTTTTAATACACAATCTAGATAGACAAAGTTTCATTAGTAAATAGTGACACACTACGACCTTGTCTACGTACAACACAGTTTTCTTAGGATACAACTAGTAACTTTTTCAATTAAATTTGTGTTTTTGAGTTTTCATTGATAGTTATAGACAACCATAGTTACCAAATGAATAACAAAATTTGAAATAAAAAAGTTTTCAAGGACATGTCTCTAACCCAATCATTCTCTTCTAGTTGAGAATAACTCACCTCTTGTGAATTACCCTTATTATACTCATACAATTTATATGCATCAATATTATTCAACTCCTATTTTTTATAGATAATTTAGGGTTAATTGTACTTCTTCCAATATAAATGAATCAATTACAAAAACCACACATCTAGGATAACATCCACAAAAAGGTGATAGAGTATTAAAATGTCATAACCAGTCGATAATGAACCAACATAAAGTATCATATATTTCATTATCTCCCTCATCATTTCCTTGTCCTCCATAGAGAAGATCATGTTGACAATAAATAATTAAGTCTCCAAGAAAACTAGGCCGACTATGGCCTCCAATACTAGCCTAAATTGAATATAAAAACCTTCTTCAGATGGGATCCACTAATGCTTCCCTTGAAAGACATTTTCATCATGTTAGAATAAACACACAACAAAGGCTAACTAATATAAATTTAAACCATGTATAATATATAAATAGTTCTAAATTATCCAACACCCAACCCAAGTAGATCACTCAAATGGAAGGCCTTAAACTTGAAGTATTCATATTAGCATGTACAGACAAATGATTGGTTCATTGATGTATCTAGTTAATACTAGAATAGATACTTGCTATGCAGTGAGTGCACTTAGTCAGTTCATGTGTGAACCAAGGCAAATAGATCTAGTTGCAGTGAAGCATATCCTAAGATAC
>JARHVA010000068.1:6592500-6655000 GCA_037957365.1 Torreya grandis
TAGTACAAAAGATGATATTCCTAATCACTAATTTGAAACAACAGTTTAGAGTCACCACAATGATCACCAAATCACAGTGGTCGAGACTACATTTAATATTGGTTCCATTATTATATCTATATTAATAGACCAAGGTGATAATAGTTTTATTATTTCACCTATGATTTTAGAAAGGAATTTATTTTCAAGAATGTATAAATAGGAATTATGCATTTTAGAGATGGCCTCAAGAGCAAAGTAATCTATTTTCTTGGTATTAATGTATTGACACTTATGTTTGGGAATCATTATAACCAAATGAACATTTTAATGCACTGCTCTAGGATAATATGATGTGGTAAAAGGAATGGAATTGTTCAATAACAATAAGATAGCGATAAAAAAAAATTAAGAAAAAAAAGAAGTATGTTTGGTTGACGATGGTCAGGCCACAAGGATTTAATGGATTAAAAAACCCATTTCATCAGGATTTAGCAAAACCATACATCTTATGTGATCAATAACCCAAAAAAAAACTCTCAAATTTATGCTATCAACATTTTTAGAGGATAGTGATGGACCATCTTTGAGTGATTACATGCCATTTATTAAGCATGTGGTTACATATCGTTCATGTGTGCTTCAATCTTAAGCAAATTTATTACGGGGATCTCGTTATATGTGACATTACTCCAGGGTTTGAATTTTATATTTTAAATTTATGCCATTGTGAATACATATATGTTGAAGGATTTGATAACCATTTATTTGTTTTATTTTATATTACTCTTAGCGATTTCCCATTTGATCCTATTATTGTTTCTTGAATAGATCCATGTATGATCTTTCCCCATTTAGATCATTAGTTATAGTTGAATTAGAATAATGAGTTATAAGAAAATTTGGTATCAGTTTGGGGAAAGAATATTGGGGTAACATTTAATGGGTTGTTTAGTATGATCTTAGTAGGGTAGTTAGAGGATTCCTCACTTTTATTTTATGGACAATTTTCATTCACCATGATGGTGGTCAAGTGGGACATGAAATGAAAACATCTCCTCATTTGGTATTTATTTGAATCAAAAAGATATCAACCAAAAAAAATAAAACTTTTGGTGTCATAGTACATGCATTATGACTTTTATTTCAATTTTTAATAAATTGAATTTTTTTTTAAAACTATTATAGTTTGATATTTACTTGCTTAAGAGTTAAATTACAAAGTTCCCTATAATATATTTATTTCATTAAGTTCTCTTAAATAAATTAAAGATATGAAGAACAGAAAATAACAACTTTCTAATTATTAATATATTAAAAATCATTGTGATTATTGTTTAATCTTGTTTATATTTCAAAAGAAATACACATGTTGAAGTATTGAAAAAATCTATAATAATAATAATATAATTTACTCATTATATAAATATATTTTACATTTATCTATACACATATTAAGCATCAAATTCATTCAATCCTCGTTGACTTCTCATCAACATCTTTATTCCCCTCTAACTATTTTTGCTAGCTTATCTTTCACTTTCATTTAAAACATTAGCTTCAATTAATATAATATTACATACATACATATAAATTTTTAATCGATAATATTATAAAATTATTTATATTAATATATATTTATGTAAAGGATGACGAGATATATTATTTTCAATGCATTTATATTATATTAGATTTTGTGATATAAATGGAATAGATGTATATTGAGAATGATATCTCTTTACATATTTTATATATATTTATCTAAAATATGTATACTCTAAACTTTCCACTTTTTACATATAATAAAAAAATAAAATAAAACTAAAACATTATTAAATATTTATATACAATTCTTTTTGACCAAAAATTTGAGATGTATATCTCAATCCAAAAAGTTAAAGATTCAAATTCTATTCAAACTAACAATTTTATCATACGATTCATTTTCAAATATGATTACATTATGAAAAAATTAAAAATAAATCCAAACTCAAAATGTTAAGGTAATTACCTACAAAATATATCGTAAAAATGAATAAAATCCTATAAATTAATTATATATATATATATATATATATATATATATATATATATATATATATATATATATATATATATATATTAAAATGATATTTATTTATAATAAATATTTATAAGTTTATTTAAATACGAAAGTCTTCCATTGAAACTTAGCTAAAGAGTATAATAGGAAAAACATAATATTAAATCATAACATTTATTATTATAACACTTTTGAAAATGTTATAAAATATTTTTATCATCCATTTCACTTATAAGAATGATTTTTAATTGTGTTTGGATATGATAATTTAAAAAAAAATAATAATAATAATTTCAATATTAATAATATAATTTAGACTAACAAAATATTCTCATCGTGTTCACATAAATACATTAATCTATCAAAATAACATAATGTTTTAGGAAGACATTAGATATTGAATGTTGGATCTCCAATCCCAAATTTTCTGATTTTTGAATGTTCGTATGCAGCCCAATAATTTATGTTTATGGGTTTACAGTGATTAGAGGCCTGCTGGAAGACAATGTTTAAGGAATATTGAATGTGGCATATCCAACATAAAACAATTACTCCTAAGAATGATCTTAAATTAATGTAGTGCAACGAAAAGTTAAATAAAAATATAATTAATAAAACATAATACGATTGATAACATTTATTATAATAACACTTTTGAACAATATTACAATTATCCTTTATCATCCACGGCACCCATAAGAACTATGTGCAGTTGTGCTTCGGGATGATAACATCGATCTCCTTCCCTTATTTAAATATTCTTAAAAACATACTGAGTTAATATAAAAACATAAAACTACATATATTAAATTGGAAAGGAGGAGTAGGAGATCAACAGTCGCAGCCCAAATCTTGCTTAATCTTAAGGATCAAGCTTTCCTTCTCAGCCAGACGCTCTTCAACCTCCTTAAACTTATATAACACAAATTATACGACTTCAGTGATTTTATCGTCGACTGTTAATAACAGAGCGACTTCTCTTCCTTTAGCGTTCAACTCAACTCCAGCATACATTTCTGGATTGAATGAACCGTCTGCAGAAATTCAATTAACAATTAGCGAAGATTATTACCCAATTAAATAAAGAAGAACCTATTATTTATTTATTTTCTAAAATGAGCGAGATTAACTTACCTGATGGTCTTGATGCATTCGTTTTAACTAGTAGCATTTCACCCATATTCCTGTATTCTTGAGCAACGTTATATCCATAGCCGCTGCCATCCACGGATCCATCCAGAAGGCGTAGGATGGTCCACGTTTGAAGGATATTTTGCTTTTTAATCTCTTCAAGATTGCTTCTCACTTCATCGACAGAAGCCAAACGCCACTGATCCGATATTTTGCTTGCATCCCTACTAGAGACCTTCTGAAATTCCATTCTAGCAATTATGTTCTCAAACAACACGCAAATCACAATGCATGAGTTGGCATTGTTTGCAGCGAATTTATAGAGATGAATGAAGTGTACTGCAGCCAAGCATTTACATTTACACCAGGTTACAGCAAACCTTCGATTCTGTCATACAATTTACATGTGAATTCCACAGAATATTTATACGCTCACATGTTTGAAACGTGATCCAACTTCACTTTGTCCTTTTTTTCCATTACAAAACAAAACAAAACAGGGTGGCTTTTTTGCTTTGGATCACGTGGATTTTGATTCAGACGTACAATTTACACGCGAATTCTACACATTATTATATATGATCGAAACAAAATTGAGTTGAAAGGTTCTTGGCTCATGTGCTGCTTTCCTGAAATTCGAATATAAGGCCCATAAAACTGGACCACATATGGGTTTGGTGTTATTGGAATCTACAATTTCTTATTGCCTTAAAGTATAAGGCCCACAAAATTTTTCACATGTTATTTTTAAAATTAATATTATAGATTTGAGATAATGGTTTATGTCTAGTAAACATTTTTGCACATGCACATGAGAGCTCTTGGTTTATATGGTCTCTTCACAAAAATTTTATGGATCAGCTCATGACATGTGGAGTACCTCTTAAATAATTGAATTTAAAGATTTTTAGTTATGTGGTACTTTCACAAAAAATAATCTAAAGCTACCTAAATGGAACATCTAGAGGCCTACAAATTTTTCCACATGTGTTATTTGATCACTAATATCATAAATTTTAGATAATAATACATTTCCGAGCAATGTCGCTATTCTTGTACATTACATTATTGGGCTTATGTAATGCCTCCAAAAAATATAAATGGAATGGCTCTTGGCTCGTGTGGTGCCTCCAAAAAAACTAAAATTGAAAGGTCCTTGGCTCATGTGATGCCTCTACAGAAATTGAATCTAAAGCTATCCGATTGGACCACCTCGGCTTAGTGATATTTGACCCTACAACTTGTTGTCTTAAGGTACATTGTCCACAAAGTTTTTCACATGTTCTTTTGAACATTAATGCCATGGATTTTAGTTATTGGTAAATATGTGAAAAATGTGTACAAGCATTTAGTATCTAATGAGTGCACAAATATTCAAATTATTCACAAATGTATTTTAACAACATTTTGATTTAGATCATGTGCAATTTATTAAAAAAAATTCATGCTAGTGATAAAAACATCCTATTATCCATCAATGCATATGCCAAGCCTCGCCTAACATCACCTCGGATTAGGCCCATGGTTAATTATTAATTGTTCTTGGACCATTTAATTGATACATTATATGTGACATGGAATTGTGTTTTGTTTCATGTGCCCTTTGATTATTTCACATTGGATCGCAAGAAAAGAGAAATATATTCTTGTGATGATTAAGAATTTGGCTACTCCACTAGAACACCTAGGCTTAGTGACCTTCTGAAATTCCATTCTAGTAATTAAGTTCTCAAACAACACTGAAAACACAATGCATGAGTTATGATTATTTGCAGAGAATTTATATAGATGAACGAAGTGTACTACAACCTAGCATTTATGCTAGGTTACCTAAAACCATGGATTTGAACCCTCAATTTACATATTTTACACCATGTTACAATAACGCTTTGATTATAACTTGTAATTTACACACAAATTAATACGATCAAATGTTTGAAAGCAAAACACCACCCTATTTTATAAATAAAAAGGATGAAGTGAAGTTTATTTTCATGATAGTGGACCATGTAGACTTGGTGTTATTCGAACCCACGTTTTACTAGTTACTTGTACGTATTGAAAGTTTCTTGGCACATGTGGTGTCTCCAAAAAAAATGAAACTAAATGCACTCTATTGGACCACCTGGGCTTATTGTTATTTGAGCCTACAACTTGTTGCCTTAAGGTACAAGGCCAACAAAACTTTCCACGTGTTCTTTTTAGAATTGATTTTATGGATTTCACATAATCGTACATATCTTAATAATGAAAATATTCTTGCACATAAGGGATCTTGGATTGTGCGGTGTCCCCACAAAAAAAAAAAAAAAAAAAAAATCTATTCCACTTAAACCCTTAGGATTAGTGTTTTTTAACCTAAAATTTGTTGCCTTAATATACAAGGCCCAAAAAAAATTCCATGTGTTCTTTTGAGTACCAACGTCATGGATTTAGTTTATAATACATCTCCTAGTAATATATATTATTGCTCATGAGGCATCTAAAATTATGTGGTGCCTACCCAAAAAATTATTTGGATGGATCTTGGCTCATGTGGCACCTCGGAAAAAAATGAATCGAATGGTTCTACGCTAATGTGGTGATGAAATTAGAAACTAAAAGATCAAACTTTCAATAGCTCTAATTTTCTTAGAATTTATTGAGTACTAATATCTATTGATTTTTTCATGAATGAGTGAAAAGCATCACATAAAATTATTTAAATAAAACTCAATTTAAAATTGGAGTTGACATGTAAAATTAAAAAAGTTAGATAAATAAAAAATATACCTAGAGTTAATTAACCCTCTTATTTTTAGATGTTTATATTTTTAAAAACTTTTACACGTTGTAGCAAGCAAATATTTTTGATGTATATTCATTAATAGAGAATGTGAATATGTATAATATAAAAATAGTTGAATAGTTACCAACTGCATCAACTATAGTTACGTAACAATCAAACCTTATATTAACTAAGTTATTTATTATTTTTAAACAATGCAATATATTTCAAACTACGCTAACTTTCCCCTATTTATTACTTCGTTTTTACAAATTTACCCCCAAAATAGATCAATTTTCACCTTGTTAAGTGACTTGGTGAGTATATCTATTATCTGTAAATCTATTGGGTAGTACTGGAGTTGAAAGTGGTGTTTCAAGACTTGTTCTCAAATGTAATGGCATTGGACCTCAATGTGTTTAGTTCTTTCATAAAAAAATAGATTCTTGACAAGCTTCAAAATACCATGGTTGTCATGGAAAAGGATCTGTGGCTGATCTTCAGGAATTTCTATGTCATACAAAATGTGACATAACCAAATTACTTCTCACATACTTCCTTGTGTGACATGATATTTTACTTCTATAGATGATAGAATAATTGCATATTCCTTCTTAATAATCCATGAAATTAGTCTAAATTTGAGATGAAAGATATACCATTAAGTTGAGTTCATGTCATCAACAAATCATGCATTGTCCAAGTCTGCATAACCCTATAAGAATAAATGTGAGTTCTTCTTGTAATCTAGACCATAATCTCTTGTACCTCAGACGTATCTCAAAACTCACTTTATTTCAACCTAATGACATTTATTTATATCTTATATAAATATCAAAAGATAGATGACAACAAACATATGTCTGGTCTTGTATATGTCAAGTAGATAAGACTCCCAACAAGTTGCTTGTATTGAGTTCCATCTACTTGAGGTGAAACTTGAAATCAATAAAGTTGTAAACCTTTATCCATGGTAGTTTACAATGGTTTATAATTTGTCATATCATATTTCTCAAGTAGTGCACTGGCATATTTAATCTGTGAGATAAGAATTTAATTATTCTTTTGCCATATCTCCAAGCCAATATAGTAATGAAGTATCCCCGAGTATATCATGTTGAAGGATTTATTCAAGTCATTGTTTACTTATTTAATGAGATCATTCGAGATGCCTGTGATCACAAGATCATCCATATACAGAACAAGAATTATAATATCTATTCCTACCTTGTTGATATACAAATTATCTTAAAAAGTAGTGTAGTACAATGATTTGACATTGAAACTTAAATAAGCATATAATTAATAAAACATAATATGATTGATAATATTTATTATAATAAGAATTTTGAACGATATTACAATTATCCTTTTTATCATCCACCTCACCCATAACATCAATCTCATTTCCTTAAAATATACTAAATTAATATAAAAACATAAAACTGGATATATTATATTGGAAGGGAGGACGAGGAGATCAATAGTGGTAGCCCAAATCTTGCTTAATCTTAAGGATAAATCATTCCTCTTATCAAGTCACTCTTCAACTTGCTTAAAATTATATAACACAAAGTATATGATTTCAGTGATTTTGCCATCAAATTTTAATTATAGAGTGACTTCTCTTCTTTTACCATTCAACTCAAGTCTAACGTACATTTCTAGATTGAATGAACTGTTTGCTAGAAAATCAATTAACAACATTCTACTTTAGCTCATGTGTAATTTCTTAAAATTTTCTCATGCTAATGATAAAAACATCATATTGTCCATCAATGCATATGCAAAGGCTTGCCTAACATCACCTTGGATTAGGCCCATGGTTAAGTATTAATCTCTCTTGGACCATTTAATTGATAGATTAGATGTGATATGAAATTGTGCTTTGTTTCATGTGCCCTTTGATTATTTCACATTGGATCGTAGGAAAAGAGATATATATTTTTGTGATAAATAAGAATTTGGCTACTCCACTAGAAAACCTAGGCGTAGATACATTCTAAAATTCCATTCTAGTAATTAAGTTCTCAAACAACACTCAAAACACAATGCATGAGTTACAATTATTTGCAAAGAATTTATACAGATGAATGAAGTGTACTACAACCTAGAATTTTAGCTAGGTTACCTAAAACCTTGGATTCAAACACTCAATTTACACATTTTACGCCATGTTACAACAAAACCTTTGATTATAACCTGCAATTTACACATGAATTCCACATAATTTTAATTTGTTCGAATGTTTGAAAACAAAACACCACCCTATTTTCTAAATAAAAAGGATGAAGTTAAGTTTATTTTCATGATAATGGACCACATAGACTTGGTGTTATTTGAACCTTCTAATTATTAGTTACTTGTACCTATCGAAAGGTTCTTAGCATATGTGGTTTCTCCAAAAGAAAATTGAAACTAAAAGCACTCTATTCGACCACTTGGGATTAGTATTATTTGAGCCTATAACTTATTGCCTTAAGGTACAAGTCCGACAAAACTTTCCATGTGTTATTTTTAGAATCAATTTTATGAATTTTAGATAATGGTACATATCCCGACAAAGAAGATATTCTTTCACATAAGGGATCCTGGATTATGTGATCCCTTCAAAAGAAAATTAATCTAATGTCTCTTGGCTTGTGTGGTGCCTCCAAATAAGTTAAATTGAAATATTTTTAGCTCATGTGATGTCTCCACAAAAAAGAATTAAATCTATTCCACTTGAACACCTAGGATTGGTGCTTTTTAAACCTACAATTTTTTTCCTTAAGGTACAACACCCACAAAATTTTCCACGTGTTCTTCTGATCACTATTGTCATGTATTTAAATAATAATGCATATCCTATAAATGTATATATTATTGCTCATTATGGAACTTGAATTATGTATCACCTCCAAAAAACATTATTTGTAAGAACTTGCCTCATGTGGTACCTTGGAGAAAAATGAATCAAATGGTTCTTGGCTCATGTGGTGATAAAATTAGAAAATAGAAAATAAAAACTAATATCTACTGGGATTTTTTTTATGAATGAATTAAAATCATCACATAAAATTTTCTAAATAAAACTCAATTCAAAATAGCATTTAACATGCAAAATTAAAAAAGCTAAATAAATCAAAAATATATGTAGAGTTAATTGACCCTATTATTTTTAGACGCTTCTATTTTTAGAAACTTTTACATTTAAGCTTAGATGGGCCTAAAAATATCCACTTATGCCATACACACCAAATTCACAATAATGGACGAATTTTCAACTCAATTTTAATTCTATTTTCAAATATATCTAGTTTTTAAAATTTTAAAATTATCAAAAAATACTAGAATGCAATTTTTTATCCTTATATGGTCACTTATCACCTTCAAACTATATGGAAATGTAGCACAAATTTCTAAGGCGAGTGTAAAAACTAAAATTTGATCAATAAATGCTTGACAATGATTTAGGGTATTTTTTAAGGAATGGGAATTTTTCGAAAGTGTATAATTGTAGGAAAATATTTTAATATTGAAATATATGGAACATAAGTATGATAGGAAAAATTTAAGGAATAACATAGAATCTACTAGTAATTAATGATTTTTTTGGAAATCTAACAATTTTATGGATATTTTATAAGTAAATTTGGTGAATATTTTTTCGAAAACTTCTTCATTAGTGAAACTAAAATTTTCAAAATTTGTCAAAAAATAGTCAGTTGGCAAAAAATAGCCCCTAAAAATTACCTTACAATGTTTGTCATTGACATCTATACCTTGCTTGGCCAACTCATTATTATGATCATCATTTATCTGTTTAAAATACACCAAAGTCTTAAAATTAATAAGAACATCTTCTAGACTTTCCTAATTTATTCCTATTCATCCCTATTCAATAAATAATCCACTATTAATTTAGTCTTAAAAGCCTCTATCCATTTTGGACAAGTGTGTAGTATGAAAACATGGATGCACTTCTTAATTTTCAACTAGTGCATACTTTTATCCCTTGCTTCAAAGGCAATTTTTAATAAGTTACACACTTCTTAATGGCTTTCTCGGGCACAACAATAGGTCAATTATTAAAAAAAATGAAATATTAATATATAAAGGCACATCAAGTGTCTCATTTGAAACCCCTAACAACTCTATCTAACACTCTCTTACAAAGGTAAACTCAAAAGCATCCATATATTAAACAAAGAGACCTAATGCAATTTTATTAGCTTACTACAATCATTGACCAAGTTAATATAGTTTTGTTATAGGTTGAGGATATCCTTTGTCAAGCACTCTAATCAAAATTTCTAGTTACATTAATATGATATTCCCTAAAGGGAAAACTGCATTGACCTGAGGTTAACTTACATTATGTACCCAACACTCAATAAACAAGGGATTTTATACAAATATCTTAGTCATAACCCACTTCCTCATTCCTTCCCCCTTTTCATTTGATCTTGTGTAGGCTAGGGTTTGGATTATGTAGGTTATTAGTGCATCAAAACATGCTTTGAACATAATCAATAAATATATAGATATAAGTAAACCAACCTAGAATTATAGTTTTAATACACAATCTAGATAGACAAAGTTTCATTAGTAAATAGTGACACACTACGACCTTGTCTACGTACAACACAGTTCTCCTAGGATACAACTAGTCACTTTTTCAATTAACTTTGTGTTTTTGAGTTTTCATTGATAGTTATAGACAACCATAGTTACCAAATGAATAACACAATTTGAAATAAAAAAGTTTTCAAGGACATGTCTCTAACCCAATCATTCTCTTCTAGTTGAGAATAACTCACCTCTTGTGAGTTACCCTTATTATACTCATACAATTTATACGCATCAATATTATTCAACTCCTATTTTTTATAGATAAATTAGGGTTAATTTTACTTCTTCCAATATAAATTAATCAATTACAAAAACCACACATTTAGGATAACATCCACAAAAAGGTGATAGAGTATTAAAATGTCCTAACCAGTCGATAATGAACCAACATAAAGCATAATACATAGAACCACTACCCAAAGGGGATAAAACATAACCAAAAACTAACTAGGGGGAAATGATCCTAGGAAAGGAAATCACCATAGAACATAAACTGAGATAAACATAAAAACACATGCACATAGATAAGATACATGCAAGAAAAAAAGAGTCCATCTAATCATTGGGCTACACCAAGGTGCTCACCATTGAATTGTCTCATTATTTACCACTTTGGAATATATCTTGACACCTCCATTAAAATATTTACCTATTTATCCTTAGCAAGGGGATCTAAATGATTTCCCAAAATAGGGGCTCACATGTTGGACTCAAGCTGATCTCGCATGGTCAAAGAAGTTGCCTATTGAAAATGAGCCACCATAGTCCCATTGGGCCTTACATCCATGGTATTTAATGAGGGTGGAAAATGATGGCCACTCTAACCGTTTAATCTAGCAACCATGTAGTAACAAACACATGACATGACTGAGATATCCCCATGATAAATGAAAGGGAGTGTAGGGGAGCCTGCTGGGAGCTCACATCCAAAGAGACAATCATTCAACCAGTCAAAGAGGGGGAGAAAATGTGAACCTATAATTTATGCACATAATCCAACATAGTGTTAAACTACTCCATATCTTAAAAGATATACAAGGGAATAATTCCATAGTTATACTTCCTAGAGAGGGGCTTTGACGATGGGATTTTGGCCAAAAAATCCTTAATTATTGTCTCTTGTCTAAGCATGTATCAAGGTTTTATCATCTATTTCATTATCTCCTTTCCTTGTCTTCCATAGAGAATATCATGTTGATGATAAATAATTAAGTCTCCAAGAAAACTAGGCTGACTATGGCCTCCAATACTAGCCTAAATTGAATATAAAAACCTTCTTCAGATGGGATTCACTAATGCTTCCCTGGAAAGACATTTTAATCATGTTAGAATAAACACACAACAAAGGCTAACTAATATAAATCTAAACCATGTATAATATCTAAAAAGTTCTAAATTATCCAACACCCAACCCAAGTAGATCACTCAAATGGAAGGCCTTAAACTTGAAGTATTCATATTAGCATGTACAGACAAATTATTGGTTCATTGATGTATCTAGTTAATACTAGAATAGATATTTGCTATGCAGTGAGTGCACTTAGTCAGTTCATGTGTGAACCAAGGCAAATACATCTAGTTATAGTGAAGAATATCCTAAGATACTTACGTGGCACAGTTGGATATGGCTTGAGATATTCTTCTAGTGTAGATTTGAAACTACATAAATATACTGATTATGATTGGGCAAGATGTGTCTCTGATCGAAAGAGTACCTCTGGATGTTGCTTCAGTTTGGGATCTGCTATGATTTCCTGGTGTAGTAGGAAACAATCATCTAAAGCATTGAGTACAATAGAGGCAAAGTATATTGCAGCTTGTATGGCAGCTCAGGAAGCAATATGGCTTCGTAAGATCCTTCCAGGATTGTTTGAACAATCAATGGAGCCTACAATCATTCATTGTGATAACCAAAGCTGTGTGAAGATTTTCGTCAATCCAGTGTTTCATGATAGAACCAAGCATGTTGAGATCAAATACCATTATATCAAAGATATGGGATTGAGGAAAGCTATTGAGTTGAGGTATATCAACACTAATGAGCAGACGACAGACATTCTCACCAAGCCTCTCTCCAAGTTAAAGTTTGTGTACTTTTTTGATAAGCTTGGTATAGTGGAGAATACAGCCTTAACTGAGAAAGAGTCTCAGTATCAATAATGCCTTAATAATGAGTTATTCTCCGTGAGAGAAGTTTGAGGCGAAATCCCTTGATAACAAGTTATTCTCTATGAGAGAAGTTTGAGTTGAAATCCATTGGTAACTGGTTCTTCTCTATGAGAGAAGTTTGAGGTGAAATCCCTTGATAATGAGTTCTTCTCTATGAGAAAAGTTTGAGGTGAAATCACTTGATAACGAGTTCTTCTCTATGAGAGAATTTTGAGGTGAAATCCCTTGATAACAAGTTCTTCTCTGTGAGAGAAGTTTGTGGTTGAATCCCTTGATTCCACACTCTAAGAGAGCCATGATGGATGTCATCCATTGTGGTTGACATCACGATGAGGCGATATGTCTTATGTAGCTGGAAGTATCCTCCCTAGCTGAGAGGGAGTGTTGATGTTGAAGGAGCAGCTTCGGGCTCCCACTTCTAGCCCAACATCTTGGACTTTTGGTAGAGGCCAACAGGAAGATTGAAGTGATGTGTCTCTGTATCAACAGGGAGATTGAAGAGATGTGTCTATTTCCTCTCACTTGTATATATAATGATTCCTAATTTTTCAAGATATAGATATATTCAATCACAAGTATAATTTATAAAGAAAGAGCAGACTTATAAAGAGTAAATGAGATTTATCTTGTTGTGTTCATTATTCATTGTGTTGCAATTTTTTATTATTTCAATTTTGATCATAAATCTATCATTTTTCCCAGTGGTTGTTTTCTCCATGATAATCATTTATTTCAAAGGTGAAGATTTCCTTATGGTGATTAATTTATGTAATTTCCCATGTGTAAGATGGATGTTTTCTCTATGTTATTCTATATATTTAAATTTTTATGTATGATGAATGTTTAACTCTAGCAATGATGGACTGCATCCTAGCTGCTCATGTGTGATGGATGTTTCATTAAAATGTACACATTAGTCTAATTCCTCTTAATTGAGATGCATTGTATTCCTCCTTATGTATTATTTTCATGCATGAAAGATTAAAATTGATTATATATGACTAATTTCTTGTATAAATTTATATTCATATGACTCTTTTTATTGAGATGCATTATTTTCCTCCTTGTGTATTGATTTCAAGAATGAAAGATAAGAAGTGAAGTGAATTTCCTTGAAGTCATGTTTGCCTATACACGATAATAGTGCATGCATTTTATTTGTTCACTCTTCATGCTTTTCTTGGGTGAAATCAATTTTAGAAGACTCTTCTAAGACATTGAGTGCCATGGTGCAATGTCTTATAAAACTTAATTTTTGACGCTAGCTATTGGTTATGCTGTTATGTTGCAAGGGATGAACCAATGTGAAAATTTTACCTCACATACAAAATATGTATATGCTTTGCATCCCTGATTTAATATTTATAGCTTAGTTTGTTGATGATATATATGCTTTGCATTTTTGATTTGATATTCCAACTGGGTCTACTAATGATATATATGATTTGCATATTTGATTTGATATTCCAATCAACTGCGTCTACTATATATATGTATATATATATATATATATATATATATATATATATATATATATATATATATATATATATATATATATATATATATATATATATATATATATATATATATATATATATATGTATTCTTCATGGGTCAAAATTTTCCAATAATCGTACATCCATGACAGTCTAGAAAAGCTCCCATTAATGGATTACAAACCATAAGCAACCCATTCTTAGCACATATCTATGAAGTAATTGGAAGCATAATTTGGAATGCCAATTGATGCATAAAACACAATGCTAATATCATCAACAAACCCAGATGGAATATTTATATCATGGATGCTAAGAATGGGTGCATGCACACATTATGTGTGTGTGTAAGAGGAGGTTTTTCCTTGTAGACCCATTGAATTCATAAACCATCCCATAATTCTTCTTTAATTAGATCAATAATTTAGAAAAATAATTTACATGACATAATTCCTCAGGTAGAATCAAATAATTTAAGTATATCATAAACCATCCAAAGTATAGGAATGTGAGCAAAGTGATTAGCAAAAAAGAAAACACATTGTAACTCACTTAATATAAGCCATTAGGATAGGTCATGGGAGTAGTGGCATGAACCAAAGCTTGGATGAGATCAATTGTGAACTCAATAAAATCAGTCTTCCTAAATTTAATGGAGGAAGCATGGATCGCTGGTACGAGAAGATGCTTTGGGCTGAAAGATGTATCTAACAATAGTAAGGCAAGATTGCCTATTTTATAATTGATTGATTAAACATCCCTATGGGAGGCTTATAAAAAATGAATGAAGAAATTGGACGTGGCAATCCTCACTTGGTAGAGATTTGAGGATATATTATAAGGAAATTGTATTTCAAATACATACTTTACTAAGGGGATCAATGTATTTCAATATCTTCATTAAAATGACATGAATTTAGAATAACATGATTTACCTTTATTAAGATTTATTAAGTATGTGGTATGCATCGAGGGTGAAGTGACTAAGGTTAACTAATATCACAATGGGATTTCAACTGTCATTAGAACTCTATTGTGAACTTCTGAACCCACTATTATGATTAAGGCCATTAGAAAGACAACATCAGTTGAGCATGAGGCTAAGATAATCAAATATTATGAGTTAAAAGAAGTTCAATAGGATGTCCAAAATAATGGAATCAGTCCCTATCTGCATGGTGGTTCTTAACTTCACAATATAGAGCATCAAAAACATGTCTGATGTGATAAAAAATATGAAGGATGTTTAGATAATTTTTTTTGAAAACTTGACCCTTGATGGCCGTGGTTGAAAAACCATAGCAATAAATGTGAAATTTGGTGAATAAAAAAGAATATACTGGGAATAATTTAACTAAAATAAGGTTGCCTAAATCAACCACTGTTGAGTGCCTTATTTGTGGAGGGACATACTATGTGTGAGAGTGTTCATAGAATTCGTAACCATAATTAGATCAAGATCAATATAGTAGTACAAAAGATGATATTCCTAATCACTAATTTGAAACAACAGTTTAGAGTTACCACGATGATGACCAAACCACAGTGGTCGAGACTACATTTAATATTGGTTCCATTATTGTATCTATATTAATAGACCAAGGTGATAATAGTTTTATTATTTCACCTATGATTTTAGAAAGGAATTTATTTTCAAGAATGTAGAAATAGGAATTATGCATTTTAGAGATGGCCTCAAGAGCAAAGTAATCTATTTTCTTGTTATTAATGTATTCATACTTATGTTTGGGAATCATTATAACCAAATGAACATTTTAATGCACTGCTCTAGGATAATATGATGTGGTAAAAGGAATGGAATTTTTCAATAACCATAAGATAGAGATAAATATATTTATAAAAAAAAGAAGTATGTTTGGTTGACGATGGTCAGGCCACAAGGATTTAATGGATTAAAAAACCCATTTCATCAGGATTTAGCAAAACCATGCATCTTATGTGATCAATAACCCAAAAAATAAACTCTCAAATTTATGCTATCAACATTTTTAGAGGATGGTGATGGACCATCTTTGAGTGATTACATGCCATTTATTAAGCATGTGGTTACATATCGTTCATGTGTGCTTCAATCTTAAGCAAATTTATTACGGGGATCTCGTTATATGCGACATTACTCCAGGGTTTGAATTTTATATTTTAGATTTATGCCATTGTGAATACATATATGTTGAAGGATTTGATAACCAGTTATTTGTTTTATTTTATATTACTATTAGCAATTTCCCATTTGATCCTATTATTGTTTCTTGAATAGAACCATGTATGATCTTTCCCCATTTAGATCATTAGTTATAGTTGAATTAGAATAATGAGTTATAAGAAAATTTGGTATCAGTTTGGGGAAAGAATATTGAGGTAACATTCAATGGGTTGTTTAGTATGATCTTAGTAGGGTAGTTAGAGGATTCCTCACTTTTATTTTATGGACAATTTTCATTCACCATGATGGTGGTCAAGTAGGACATGAAATGAAAACATCTCCTCATTTGGTATTTATTCGAATCAAAAATATATCAACCAAAGAAAAATAAAACTTTTCGTGTCATAGTACATGCATTATGACTTTTATTTCAATTTTTAATAAATTGAAAAAAAAATTAAAACTATTATAGTTTGATATTTACTTGCTTAAGAGTTAAATTATGAAGTTCCCTATAATATATTTATTTCATTAAGTTATCTTAAATAATTTAAAGATATGAAGAACAGAAAATAACAACTTTCTAATTATTAATATATTAAAAATCATTGTGATTATTGTTTAATCTTGTTTCTATTTCAAAAGAAATACACATGTTGAAGTATTGAAAAAATCTATAATAATAATAATATAATTTACTCATTATATAAATATATTTTACATTTATCTATACACATATTAAGCATCAAATTCATTCAATCCTCGTTGACTTCTCATCAACATCTTTATGCCCCTCTGACTATTTTTGCTAGCTTATCTTTCACTTTCATTTAAAACATAAGCTTCAATTAATATAATATTACGTACATACATATAAATTTTTAATCGATAATATTATAAAATTATTTATATTAATATATATTTTAAATATATTTATGTAAAAGATGACGAGATATATTATTTTCAATGCATTTATATTATATTAGATTTTGTGATATAAATGGAATAGATGTATATTGAGAATGATATCTCATTACATATTTTATATAAATTTGTCTAAAATATGTATACTCTAAACTTTCCACTTTTTACATGTAATAAAAAAAGAAAATAAAACTAAAACATTATTAAATATTTATATACAATTCTTTTTGACCAAAAATTTGAGATGTATATCTCAATCCAAAAAGTTAAAGATTCAAATTCTATTCAAACTAATAATTTTATCATACGATTCATTTTCAAATATGATTACATTATGAAAAAATTAAAAATAAATCCAAACTCAAAATGTTAAAATAATTACTTACAAAATATATCTTAAAAATGAATAAAATTCTATAAATTAAATATATATATATATATATATATATATATATATATATATATATATATATAATTCATAAAAATTATATATATATAATTAAAATGATATTTATTTATAATAAATATTTATAAGTATATTTAAATGCGAAAGTCTTCCATTGAAACTTAGCTAAAGAGTATAATAGGAAAAACATAATATTAAATCATAACATTTATTATTATAACACTTTTGAAAATGTTATAAAATCTTTTTATCATCCATTTCACTTATAAGAATGATTTTTAATTGTGTTTGGATATGATAATTTAAAAAAAAAAATTAAATTAATTTCAATATAAACAATATAATTTAGACCAACAAAATATTCTCATCGTGTTCACATAAATACATTAATCTATCAAAATAACATACTGTTTTAGGAAGACATTAAGTATTGAATTTTGGATCTCCAATCCCAAATTTTCTGATTTTTGAATGTTCGTATGCAGCCCAATAATTTATGTTTATGGGTTTACAGTGATTAGAGGCCTGCTGGAAGACAATGTTTAAGGAATATTGAATGTGGCATATCCAACATAAAACAATTACTCCTAAAAATGATCTTAAATTAATGTAGTGCAATGAAAAGTTAAATAAAAATATAATTAATAAAACATAATACGATTGATAACATTTATTATAATAACACTTTTGAACAATATTACAATTATCCTTTATCATCGACGGCACCCATAAGAACTGTGTGCAGTTGTGCTTCGGGATGATAACATCGATCTCCTTCCCTTATTTAAATATTCTTGAAAACATACTGAATTAATATAAAAACATAAAACTACATATATTAAATTGGAAAGGAGGAGTAGGAGATCAACAGTCGCAGCCCAAATCTTGCTTAATCTTAAGGATCAAGCTTTCCTTCTCAGCCAGACGCTCTTCAACCTCCTTAAACTTATATAACACAAAGTATACGACTTCAGTGATTTTATCGTCGACTGTTAATAACAGAGCGACTTCTCTTCCTTTAGCGTTCAACTCAACTCCAGCATACATTTCTGGATTGAATGAACCGTCTGCAGAAATTCAATTAACAATTAGCGAAGATTATTACCCAATTAAATCCAGAAGAACCTATTATTTATTTATTTTCTAAAATGAGCGAGATTAACTTACCTGATGGTCTTGATGCATTCGTTTTAACTAGTAGCATTTCCCCCATATTCCTGTATTCTTGAGCAACGTTATATCCATAGCCGCTGCCATCCACGGATCCATCCAGAAGGCGTAGGATGGTCCACGTTTGAAGGATATTTTGCTTTTTAATCTCTTCAAGATTGCTTCTCACTTCATCGACAGAAGCCAAACGCCACTGATCCGATATTTTGCTTGCATCCCTACTAGAGACCTTCTGAAATTCCATTCTAGCAATTATGTTATCAAACAACACGCAAATCACAATGCATGAGTTGGCATTGTTTGCAGCGAATTTATAGAGATGAA
This sequence comes from Torreya grandis, assembly GCA_037957365.1. Lineage (NCBI taxonomy): Eukaryota > Viridiplantae > Streptophyta > Pinopsida > Cupressales > Taxaceae > Torreya > Torreya grandis. Next base: position 6,611,710 of record JARHVA010000068.1, read on the forward strand.
TTTAAGTGTACTGCAGCCAAGCATTTACATTTACACCAGGTTACAGCAAACCTTCGATTCTGTCATACAATTTACATGTGAATTCTACAGAATATTAATACGCTCACATGTTTGAAACGTGATCCAACTTCACTTTGTCCTTTTTTTCCATTACAAAACAAAACAAAACAGGGTGGCTTTTTTGCTTTGGATCACGTGGATTTTGATTCAGACGTACAATTTACACGCGAATTCTACACATTATTATATATGCTCGAAACAAAATTGAGTTGAAAGGTTCTTGGCTCATGTGCTGTTTTCCTGAAATTCGAATATAAGGCCCACAAAACAGGACCACATATGGGTTTGGTGTTATTTGAATCTACAATTTCTTAGTGCCTTAAAGTATAAGGCCCACAAAATTCTTCACATGTTCTTTTTAAAATTAATATTATAGATTTGAGATAATGGTTTATGTCTAGTAAACATTTTTGCACATGCACATGAGAGCTCTTGGTTTATATGGTCCCTTCACAAAAAATTTATGGATCAGCTCATGACATGTGGAGTACCTCTTAAATAATTGAATTTAAAGATTTTTAGTTATGTGGTACTTTCACAAAAAATAATCTAAAGCTACCTAAATGGAACATCTAGAGACCTACGAAATTTTCCACATGTGTTATTTGATCACTAATATTATAAATTTTAGATAATAATACATTTCCGAGCAATGTCGCTATTCTTGTACATTACATTATTGGGCTTATGTAATGCCTCCAAAAAATTTAAATGGAATGGCTCTTGGCTCGTGTGGTGCCTCCAAAAAAAATAAAATTGAAAGGTCCTTGGCTCATGTGATGCCTCTACAAAAATTGAATCTAAAGGTATCCCATTGGACCACCTCAGCTTAGTGCTATTTGACCCTACAACTTGTTGTCTTAAGGTACATTGTCCACAAAGTTTTTCACATGTTCTTTTGAACATTAATGCCATGGATTTTAGTTATTGGTAAATATTTGAAAAATGTGTACAAGCATTTAGTATCTAATGAGTGCACAAATATTCAAATTATTCAAAAATGTATTTTAACAACATTTTGCTTTAGATCATATGCAATTTATTAAAAAAAAATCATGCTAGTGATAAAAACATCCTATTATCCGTGAATGCATATGCCAAGCCTCACCTAACATCACCTTGGATTAGGCCCATGGTTAATTATTAATTGTTCTTGGACCATTTAATTGATACATTATATGTGACATGGAATTGTGTTTTGTTTCATGTGCCCTTTGATTATTTCACATTGGATCGCAAGAAAAGAGAAATATATTCTTGTGATGAGTAGGAATTTGGCTACTCCACTGGAACACCTAGGCTTAGTGACCTTCTGAAATTCCATTCTAGTAATTAAGTTCCCAAACAACACTCAAAACACAATGCATGGGTTACGATTATTTGCAGAGAATTTATATAGATGAACAAAGTGTACTGCAACCTAGCATTTATGCTAGGTTACCTAAAACCATGGATTTGAACCCTCAATTTACATATTTTACACCATGTTACAATAACGCTTTGATTATAACTTGTAATTTACACACGAATTAATACGATCAAATGTTTGAAAGAAAAACACCACCCTATTTTATAAATAAAAAGGATGAAGTGAAGTTTATTTTCATGATAGTGGACCATGTAGACTTGGTGTTATTCGAACCCACGTTTTACTAGTTACTTGTACTTATTGAAAGTTTCTTGGCACATGTGGTGTCTCCAAAAAAAATGAAACTAAATGCACTCTAATGGACCACCTAGGCTTATTGTTATTTGAGCCTACAACTTGTTGCCTTAAGGTACAAGGCCAACAAAACATTCCACGTGTTCTTTTTAGAATTGATTTTATGGATTTCACATAATCGTACATATCTTAATAATGAAAATATTCTTGCACATAAGGGATCTTGGATTGTGCAGTGTCCCCACAAAAAAACAATTAAAATTTTTTCCACTTAAACACTTAGGATTAGTGTTTTTTAACCTAAAATTTGTTGCCTTAATATACAAGGCCCAAAAAAATTTCCATGTGTTCTTTTGAGTACCAATGTCATGGATTTAGTTTATAATACATCTCCTATTAATATATATTATTGCTAATGAGGCATCTAAAATTATGGGGTGCCTAACCAAAAAATTATTCGGATGGATCTTGGCTCATGTGGTACCTCGGAAAAAAATGAATCGAATGGTTCTAGGCTAATGTGGTGATGAAATTAGAAACTAGAAGATGAAACTTTCAATAGCTCTATTTTTCTTAGAATTTATTTAGTACTAATATCTATTGATTTTTTCATGAATGAGTGAAAAGCATCACATAAAATTATTTAAATAAATCTCAATTTAAAATTGGAGTTGACATGTAAAATTAAAAAAGTTATATAAATAAAAAATATACCTAGAGTTAATTAACCCTCTTATTTTTAGATGTTTATATTTTTAAAAAAATTTACATGTTGTACCAAGCAAATATTTTTGATGTATATTCAGTAATAGAGAATGTGAATATGTATAATATAAAAATAGTTGAATAGTTACCAACTGCATCAACTATAGTTACGTAACAATCAAACCTTATATTAACTAAGTTATTTATTATTTTTAAACAATGCAATATATTTCAAACTACGCTAACTTTCCCCTATTTATTACATCGTATTTTCAAATTTACCCCCAAAATAGATCAATTTTCAGCTTGTTAAGAGACTTGGTGAGTATATCTATTATCTGTAAATCTATTGGGTAGTACTGGAGTTGAAAGTGGTGTTTCAAGACTTGTTCTCAAATGTAATGGCATTGGACCTCAATGTGTTTAGTTCTTTCATAAAAAAATAGATTCTTGACAAGCTTCAAAATACCATGGTTGTCATGGAAAAGGATCGGTGGCTGATCTTCAGGAATTTCTATGTCATACAAAATGTGACATAACCAAATTACTTCTCACATACTTCCTTGTGTGACATGATATTTTACCTCTATAGATGATAGAACAATTGCATATTCCTTCTTAATAATCCATTGAATTAGTCTGGCATCTTCTGTGATTTCTAACTTATCACAGGCAAAGACAATGATAGAGTTAATGGATACTTTAGCAAATTTATATGAAAAGCTCTCAGCTTCAAATAAGGTATATCTTATGAAGCAATTATTTAATTTGTAAATGCATGAAGGTGGATATGTATCTAATCATCTAAATGATTTCCATGCAATAATAAATCAGTTAAATTCAGTCAAAATAGTTATTGATGATGAAATTAAGGCTCTCTTAATCTTATGCTCTTTACCTGAAAGTTGGCATAGTTTGGTAATGGCAGTTAGTAATACTGCATTTGGTTCAAATATATTGAAAGTTGATGATGTTGTTAGTGTAATCTTGAATGAGAAAATTCGCAAGAAAAACAAAGAGGAAACATCAGGTAATGCTTTAAGTATTGAAAGTAGGGGAATACAAAGAGAGAAGGACAAGCAAGGGAGATCAAGGTCAAAGTCAAAGATGAGAGGTAGATCCAAATCCAGAAATGGCATAAATATAATATGCTAGAATTGTGGAAAGAAAGGGCATGCAAAGAAAGATTGATAGTTAAAAGATAAAGAAAAAAATCAGCATGAAGGTAATAAGGAAGTAAATGTTGCAGGTATTGTTGCACAAGATGCTCTTATATTTTCTTTGGATAATAAAATAGAATCTTGGGTTTTAGATTCTGGTGCTTCTTTCCATGCAACCCCAAATAGAGAATTTTTCAATGATTATGTCCATGGATATTTTAGAATAGTCTATTTAATGGATGATGAGCCTTGTAAAATTATTGGCAAAGGAAAAGTGTAGCTGAAATTGTAGAATGGCAACACATGGGTGTTGAAGGATGTCATGCATGTACCCACCCTGAAAAGGAATCTGATTTCTACAGGAAAGTTGGGGGATGAGGGTTGCACAGTAACACTCACAGTTGAATCTTGGAAAGTTTCCAAGGGTGCACTTGTATTAGCCAGAGGTAAGAGAGTAGGTACTCTCTATTTATGTAATTGTATTACTGATTATTCTCTTTCTGTATTATCTACTTCAGATGTAGATGCAAAGTTGTGGCATTGTCGGCTTGGCCACATGAGTGAGAAGGGAATGACTATTCTTAAGTCAAAAGGTAAGCTTTCAGATTTGAAAAGCAGAGATCTAGATTTTTGTGAGCATTGTATTTTTGGGAAACAAAAGAGAGTGAGATTTCTCTAAAATGGGTCAACAAAGAAGAAGCACAAGTTGGAGCTTGTTCACACAGACGTGTGGGGACCAACTCAGGTAGATTTTATTAGAGGATCACAATATTATGTTTCTTTCATTGATGATGCTACAAAAAGGTATGGGTTTACTGCATAAATAAGAAATCTAATGTTTTTGACACATTTAAGAAATGGAAAGCTTTGGTTGAGAATGAAACAGGTTTGAGATTGAAGTGCCTTAAATCTGATAATGGTGATGAATACTGTAACAATAAATTCAACAATTACTATTCTATGAATGGAATACACAGGGAAAGGATGGTTCCAAGGACACCTCAACAAAATGGAGTTGCTGAAAGGATGAATAGAACAATAATAGAGCGTGCACAGAGTATGAGGTTGCATGCTAGTTTGCCCTTATAGTTTTGGACAGACGCTGTAGACACTACAGTTTACTTGATTAATAGAGGACCCTCTACTACTCTGGATGGTGGAATTCCAGAAGAGGCGTGGACAGGTAAAAAGGTAGATCTTTCATTTCTCAGAGTTTTTGGTTCTGAAGCTTTTGTGCACATTGATAAAAAAATAGAAAGAAGTTGGATGCTAAATCTATGTGGTGAACTTTCATTGGTTATGGCTATAGATATTTTGGATTCTGATTGTGAAATTTAGGTACTAACAAAATTATTAGAAGCCATGATGTTGTTTTTAATGAGAAAGTGATGTACAGTGATCAGCTGAAGAAGTTGAATAATATTGAGCAGGGCAATGTTGATTTGGATGAGGATATGATCCAAGATGAGCTCACAGGTAATCACATACAGGAAAACATAGACACCAACATTAATCAGTCAGGAACTAACATCGGTCAGACAGTAAGTGATGTCGGTCAGACAGAAATCAATGTTGGTCAGGAAGGAACTGACGTCGGTCAGGTAAAACTGATGTGGGTCAGGCACAGACTAAGAGATGACCGAGATCAGTGACTGACAAAGAATTTGGGTGTATAACAAGCTGTGTATGAGTCTCAAATGCCCATGAGGAGGTTTAGAAAGGGTAAGCAAACCTCTAATTCATTATTCCCCTTCATTATTCTACTTATTGCTCACTGATAGTGGAGAACCAAAAAGCTTTGATGAGGCAATACAAGTAGAATCTAAGAAATAGTGGGAGCGTGGCATGAATGAGGAAATTGACTCCTTGAAAGAGAACCAAACGTGGGATTTGGTTGAGTTTCCAACTAAAAAGAAAGCACTAAAAAATAGATGGATTTACAGATTAAAGGAAGGAAAGAATGGACAAATGATACATAAGGCCAAGTTGGTAGTAAAGGGATTTGCACAGAAACCAAGTATTAATTTTGGTAAAAATATTTCTTCTGTAGTAAAGATGACTTCTATTCAGATTGTTTTGTCTTTAGTTGCTATTGAGGATTTGCATCTTGAGCAGCTTGATGTTAAGAAAATGTTTCTTCATGGAGATTTGGATGAAGAAATATATATGGATCAGCTGGAAGGTTTTGAGGTCAAAGGTAAGGAGAAACTTGTGTGCAAGTTGAAGAAAAGCTTGTATGGTCTTAAGCAAGATCCAAGACAATGGTATTTGAGGTTTGACAGGTTTACGATAGAGCATGGATTTAGTAGATGTCAATCTGACCATTGTGTTTATTTTAACAGATTGGATAATGGTGGTTATATTATCCTGTTACTGTATGTAGATGATATGCTTGTTGCAGGTTCACACATGCAGGATATTAATGAGCTTAAGGTAAAATTAGCTCACACATTTTCATGAAGGATTTGGGAGCAACAAAGAAAATCCTTGGCATGAGTATTAAGAGAGACAGGAAAAATCACAGTTTGATTTTGTCTCAAGAGGATTATGTGAACAAGGTGTTAGAGAGGTTCAATATGCAAGATGCAAAACCAGTAAGCACACCTATGGCTAGACACTTCAAGTTGAGCAAAAAATAGTGTCCTAAATCACATGATGAGGTTGAGTACATGAGTAAAGTTCCATATGCTTCAGAAGTTGGGAGCTTGATGTATGCAATGGTATGTACTAGACCTGATATTGCCCAAGCAGTGGGAGTTGTCAGTAAGTTTATGGCCAATCCAGGGAAGGAACATTGGAAAGCAGTTCAGTGGATTCTCAGATATCTGAGAGGGACCAGCAGTAGGCATTTATGCTATGGAGGGTCAAACACTTCTCTACATGGGTATGTAGATTCAAATATGGCAGGTGACTTGGATGGTAGGAGAATCACCATAGGATATGTGTTCACTGTTGGTGAAACGGTGGTTAGCTAGATTTCAAAGTTATAGAAGGTTGTTGCCTTGTCTACTATAGAGGTAGAATACATTGCAGTCACAGAGGCTAGTAAAGAAATGATTTTGATGACTCAGTTCATGGAAGAGTTGGTAAAGAAGCAAGAGAGTTGTAGATTGTACAGTGATAGTCAAAGTGCAATTCATTTGGCAAAGAATTCAGCCTTTCATTCAAGAACCAAACATATACAGCTTAGGTACCATTTTATTAGACAGGTATTGGAGGATGGTGAGTTGAATCTGGAAAAGATTCATACAGATAAGAACCCTACTGATATGTTAACCAAGCTAGTAACAAAGGAGAAGTTGAATCTTCATTCAACTTTTGTTGGTCTTCAAGATTGAACTTGAAGATGGAGAAGCTAGAAGATGTTGTTGTACAGGTATAGGTGTAGCTGTTTATCTCCAAGTGGGAGATTGTTGAGTTGTGGAGCTAAAAGCTTCACCAGATGAGCAAATGCAATGTTGCTGGAGTTACATAGTCACCGACATTGGTCAGGAGTCAACCAGAGGCTGTCAACGTCAGTTATAGATCAACCGACGTCAGTCATATGCATGCAGACAGGGACTGACGTCAGTCACCTGTGCATTCTAGAAGTCTATTTTCATGGCAGAACAGATTGTTTGCATGAAAAGATTAACTGTTAGTATTGAGTTTGCATTTCTATTTTTGGCAGGACAGATTTGAACCTTTGATTAAGAGGTATATCTAATGGTGGAGAATGCATTCTCATGAATCCTAGTATTATATAATAGGGTTAGATCTTCACAGTTTGCAAGTTGTAGTTGAGAGACAAAACTCTTGAGGGAAAGAGATCTATACCTCTGAGAGGTGTGAGAAGAAAGTGTGATTTCTTCATTGTGTTTCCTTCTAGAAGAGTTTAATACAAGTTTTTGGGTTCTTTTTTGTATCTCATATTCTTTGCTATTTTTGGTTTCTAGTTACTTATTCTTTCTGGTTTAATTTCGTGTTTAGTTGCTTACACAAAAGTAATCAATTGTCTTGTAAGATCCTAACAAAGTGCCCTTTGGGATTCTTGAAATCAACCCTTCTGAAGGGTGCTGTTGCCAACCAAGTGCCCTCTGCAAGGGCACTTGTCCTTTGGGAGGCTTGCTTGAACTCTTTGATTGAACCGTTCTTTTGAACCAACCACTAAACCATTTGATTGAACTGGTTCAATGGTTCAAAAAATTGTTGAACCAAGGCATCGAACCAAATGTTTGAACCAAAATAGTTGAAGCAAGCCTAGAACCAAGTCGATGAACCATTTGATTGAACCTCGTCATTGAACTTTTCCAATGAACTTTGCAGTTGAACCAAGCTGACTGAACCAAGTCATTGAACTGACTGAGTGAACCGAGTGATTGAACCATTTGATTGAATCGAAGCATTGAACCAAAGCATTAAATCGGCTCAACGGTTCAATGGTTTAAAGATGCTAACTCTTGGAAAGATCATGTCGCTGAAATTTAACATTGAACCACTTTTGCAACTTTAAGGAAAAGTGTCTTTGAACCATTTTAACTCTTTTTCCTTATGAATTTCTTCAGAAAAGAGTTTGAAGAAGCTTTGTAAAACCTTGTACTCTTTGACTGGTTCGTCATGTGCTGAAAGACTCACCTATAGAGTCCGTAGAAATCTTCTTTGTAGAGTCCATAGAAACTTCACCTACAGAGTCTGTAGAAATGGACCTGCAGAGTCCGTAAAATATCCATGCCTGCAGAGTTCATAGAAAAGGACCTACAGAGTCAGTCCGTAGAAATGGACCTACAAAGTTTGTAGAAATTCTTGTGGAGTCCGTATAAAATCTTGTGGAGTCCGTAGAAAATCCCAGACTTGTGCAAAATAAAAAAAATGAATTGGCCCAGGACAACAGGGAAAGAAGGGGACCAATTTTTGGCTTGTTGGACCAAAAATGGTCAACACATGGTATAGTGGAGAATACAGCCTTAACTGAGAAAGAGTCTCAGTATTAGTAATCCATTAATAATGAGTTCTTCTCTGTGAGAGAAGTTTGAGGTGAAATCCCTTGATAACGAGTTCTTCTCTGTGAGAGAAGTTCGACGTGATATCCCCTGATAACAAGTTCTTCTCTATGAGAGAAGTTCAAGGTGAAATCCCTTGATAATGAGTTCTTTCCTATGAGAAAAGTTTGAGGTGAAATCCCTTGATAACGAGTTCTTCTCTATGAGAGAAGTTCGAGGTGAAATCCCTTGATAATGAGTTATTCTCTATGAGAGAAGTTCAAGGTGAAATCCCTTGATAACGAGTTCTTCTCTATGAGAGAAATTTGAGGTGAAATCCCTTGATAATGAGTTCTTCTCTGTGAGAGAAGTTTGAGGTGAAATCCCTTGATTTCACACTCTAAGAGAGCTATGATGGATGTCATCCATTGTGGTTGACATCACGATGAGGTGATATGTCTTATGTAGCTGGAAGTATCCTCCCTAGCTGAGAGGGAGTGTTAATGTTGAAGGAGCAGCTTCGGGCTCCCACTTCCAACCCAACATCTTTGACTTTTGGTAGAGGCCGACAGGGAGATTGAAGTGATGTGTCTCTTTATCAATAGCGAGATTGAAGAGATGTGTCTCTTTCCTCTCATTTATATATATAATGATTCCTCATTGTTCAAGATACAAATATATTCAATCACAAGTATAATTTATAAAGAAAGAGTAGACTTGTAAAGAGTAAATCAGATTTATCTTGTTGTGTTAATTATTCATTGTGTTGCAATTTTTGATTATTTCAATTCTGATCATAAATCTAATAATTTTCCCAGTGGATGTTTTCTCCATGATAATTATTTATTTCAAGTTGAAGATTTCATTATGGTGATTAATTTATGTAATTTCCCATGTGTAAGATGGATGTTTTCTCTATGTTATTCTATATATTTAAATTTTTATGTATGATGAATGTTTAACTCTAGCAATGATGGACTGCATCCTATCTACTAATGTGTGATGGATGTTTTATTAAAATGCACACATTAGTCTAATTCCTCTTAATTGAGATGCATTATATTCCTCCTTGTGTATTATTTTCATGCACGAAAGATTAAAACTGATTACATATGACTAATTTCTTGTAGAAATTTATATTCATATCACTCTTTTTATTGAGATGCATTATTTTCCTCCTTGTGTATTGATTTCATGCATGAAGGATAAGAAGAGAAGTGAATTTCCTTGAAGTCATGTTCATCTATACATGATAATAGTGTACGCATTTTATTTGTTCACTCTTCATGCTTTTCTTGGGTGAAATCAATTTTAGAAGACTCTTCTAAGACATTGAGTGCCATGGTGCAATATCTTATAAAACTTAATTTTTGACGCTAGCTATTGTTGATGCCATTATGTTGCAAGGGATGAAGCAATGTGAAAATTTTACCTCACATAAAAGTTATGTATATGCTTTGCATCCGTGATTTAATATTTATAGCTAAGTTTATTGATGATATATATGCTTTGCATTTTTGATTTGATATTCCAACTGGGCCTACTAATGATTGATATATATATATATATATATATATATATATATATATATATATATATATATATATATATATATATGTATATATATGTATATATATGTATATATATATATGTATATATATGTATATATATATATATGTATATATACATATATATATATGTATATATACATATATAAATGTATATATATATATATATATATAAATTTATATATATATATATATAAATGTATATATATATATATATATATATATATATATATATATATATGTATATGTATGTATGTATAAATATATATATATACACACACACACACACACACACACACACACACACACACACACACACATATATATATATATATATATATATATATATATATATATTTTGCATCGGTCAATATTTTCCAATAACCATACACCTGTGACAATCTAGAAAATCTCTCATTAATGGATTACAAACCATAAGCAACCCATTCTTAGCACATATCTATGAAGTAATTGGAAGGATCATTGGGAATGCCAATTGATACATAAAACACAATGTTAACAATATCATCAACAAACCCAGATGGAATATTTATATCATGGATGCTAAGAATGGGTGCATGCACACATTATGTGTGTGTGTGCAAGAGGAGGTTTTTCCTTGTAGACCTATTGAATTCATAAACCATGCCATAATTCCTCTTCAATTAGATCGATAATTTAGAAAAATAATTTACATGATATAATTCCTCAGGTAGAATCAAATAATTTAAGTATATCATAAACCATCCAAAGAATAGGAATGTGAGCAAATTGATTAACAAAAAAGAAAACACATTGTAACTCACTTAATAGAAGCCATTAGGATAGGTCATGGGAGTAGTGGCATGAACCAAAGGTTGGATGAGATCAATTGTGAATGTAATAAAATTAGTCTTCCTAAATTTAATGGAAGAAGCATGGATCGTTGGTACGAGAAGATGCTTTGGGCTGAAAGATATATCTAACAATAGTAAGGCAATATTGCCTATTTTATAATTGATTGATTAAACATCCCTATGGTAGGCTTATAAAAAATGAATGAATAAATTGGACGTGGCAATCCTCACTTGGTAGAGATTTGAGGATATATTATAAGGAAATTGTATTTCAAATACATACTTTACTAAGAGGGTCAATGCATTTCATTATCTTCATTAAAATGACATGAATTTAGAATAACATGATATAAATTTATTAAGATTTATTAACTATGTGGTATGCATCAAGGGTGAAGTGACTAAGGTTAACAAATATCACAATGGGATTTCAACTGTCATTAGAACTCTGTTGTGAACTTCTGAACCCACTATTATGATTAAGGCCATTAGAAGGACAACATCAGTTGAGCATGAGGTTAGGATAATCAAATATTATGAGTTAAAAGAAGTTCAACAGGATGTCCAAAATAATGGAATTAGTCCTTATCTGCATGGTGGTTCTCAACTTCACAATATAGAGCATCAAAAACATGTTTGATGTGATAAAAAATATGAAGGATGTTTAGATAAATTTTTTTTGAAAACTTGACCCTTGATGGCCATGGTTGAAAAACCTTAGTAAGAAATGTCAAATTTAGTGAATAAAAAATAATAGACTTGGAATAATTTAACTAAGATAAGGTTGCATAAATCAACCACTATTGAGTGCCTTATTTGTGGAGGGACATACTATGTGTGAGAGTGTTCATAGCATTCGTAACCATAATTAGATCAAGGTCAATATAGTATTACAAAAGATGATATTCCTAATCACTAATTGAATTTAAAGATTTTTAGTTATGTGGTACTTTCACAAAAATAATCTAAAGCTACCTAAATGGAACATCTAGACGCCTACAAAATTTTCCACGTGTGTTAATTGATCACTAATATTATAAATTTTAGATAATAATACATTTTTGAGCAATGTCGCTATTCTTATACATTACATTATTGGGTTTATGTAATGCCTCTAAAAAATTTAAATGGAATGGCTCTTGGCTCGTGTGGTGCCTCCAAAAAAAATAAAATTGAAAGGTCCTTGGCTCATGTGATACCTCTACAAAAATTGAATCTAAAGCTATCCCATTGGACAACCTTGGGTTAGTGCTATTTGACCCTATAACTTGTTGTCTTAAGGTACATTGTCCACAAAGTTTTTCACATGTTCTTTTGAACATTAATGCCATGGATTTTAGTTATTGGTAAATATGTGAAAAATGTATATAAACATTTAGTATCAAATGAGTGCATAAATATTCAAATTATTCACAAATGTATTTTAACAACAATTTGCTTTAGATCATGTGCAATTTATTAAAAAAATTCATGCTAGTGAAAAAAACATCCTATTATCCATCAATGCATATGCCAAGCCTCACCTAACATCACCTTGGATTAGGCCCATGGTTAATAATTAATTATTCTTGGACCATTTAATTGATACATTATATGTGACATGGAATTGTGTTTTGTTTCATGTGCCCTTTGATTATTTCACATTGGATCGTAAGAAAAGAGAAATATATTCTTGTGATGAATAATAATTTGGCTACTCCACTGGAACACCTAGCCTTATTGACCTTCTGAAATTCCATTCTAGTAATTAAGTTCTCAAACAACAATCAAAACACAATGCATTAGTTATGATTAGTTGCAGAGAATTTATATAGATGAACGATGTGTACTGCAACCTAGCAGTTATGTTAGGTTACCTAAAACCATGGATTTGAACCCTCAATTTACATATTTTACACCATGTTACAATAACGCTTCGATTATAATTTCTAATTTAAAAACCTTCTTCAGATGGGATTCACTAATGCTTCCCTTGAAAGACATTTTCATCATGTTAGAATAAACACACAACAAAGGTTAACTAATATAAATTTAAACCATGTATAATATCTAAATAGTTCTAAATTATCCAACACCCAACCCAAGTAGATCACTCAAATGGAAGGCCTTAAATTTGAAGTATTCATATTAGCATGTACAGACAAATGATTGGTTCATTGATGTATCTAGTTAATACTAGAATAGATATTTGCTATGCAGTGAGTGCACTTAGTCAGTTCATGTGTGAACCAAGGCAAATACATCTAGTTGCAGTGAAGCATATCCTAAGATAATTCTGTGGCACAGTTGGATGTGGCTTGAGATATTCTTCTAGTGTAGATTTGAAACTACACAAATATACTGATTATGATTGGGCAAGATGTGTCTCTGATCAAAAGAGTACCTCTGGATTTTGCTTCAGTTTGGGATCTACTATGATTTCTTGGTGCAACAAGAAACAATCATCTATAGCATTGAGTACAATAGAGGCAAAGTATATTTCAGCTTGTATGGCAGCTCAAGAAGCAATATGGCTTCGTAAGCTCCTTGTAGGATTGTGTGAACAATCAATGGAGCCTACAATCATTCATTGTAATAGCCAAAGCTGTGTGAAGATTTTTTTCAATCCAGTGTTTCATGATAGAACCAAGCATGTTGAGATCAAATACCATTATATTAGAGATATGGCATCGAGGAAAGCTATTGAGTTGAGGTATATCAGCACTAATGAGTAGATGATAGACATTCTCACCAAGCCTCTCTCCAAGTTAAAGTTTGTGTACTTTCGAGATAAGCTTGGTATAGTGGAGAATACAGCCTTAACTGAGAAAGAGTCTTAGTATCAGTAATGCCTTAATAATGAGTTATTCTCTATGAGAGAAGTTCGAGGTGAAATCCCTTGATAATGAGTTCTTCTCTGTGAGAGAAGTTCGAGGTGAAATCCATTGATAACTAGTTCTTCTCTATGAGAGAAGTTTGAGGTGAAATCCCTTGATAATGAGTTCTTCTCTATGAGAAAGGTTCAAGGTGAAATCACTTGATAACGAGTTATTCTCTATGAGAGAATTTCGAGGTGAAATCCCTTGATAACAAGTTCTTCTCTCTGAGTGAAGTTTGAGGTGAAATCCCTTGATTCCACACTCTAAGAGAGCCATGATGGATGTCATCCATTGTGGTTGACATCATGATGAGGTGATATGTCTTATGTAGCTAGAAGTATCCTCCCTACCTGAGAGGGAGTGTTGATGTTGAAGGAGCAGCTTCGGGCTCCCACTTCCAGCCCAACATCTTGGACTTTTGGTAGAGGCCGATAGGGAGATTGAAGTGATGTGTCTCTGTATCAACAGGGGGATTGAAGAGATGTGTCTCTTTCCTCTCACTTGTATATATAATGATTCCTAATTTTTTAAGATATAGATATATTCAATCACAAGTATAATTTATAAACAAAGAGCAGACTTATAAAGAGTAAAAGAGATTTATCTTGTTTTGCTCATTATTCATTGTGTTGCAATTTTTCATTATTTCAATTCTGATCATAAATCTAACATTTTTCCCAGTGGATGTTTTCTCCATGATAATCATTTATTTCAAAGGTGAAGATTTCATTATGGTGATCAATTTATGTAATTTCCCATGTGTAAGATGGATGTTTTCTCTATGTTATTCTATATATTTAAATTTTTATGTATGATGAATGTTTAACTCTAGGAATGATGGACTACATCCTAGTTGCTCATGTGTGATGGATGTTTCATTAAAATGTACACATTAGTATAATTCCTCTTAATTGAGATGCATTATATTCCTCCTTGTGTATTATTTTCATGCATGAAAGATTAAAACTGATTATATATGACTAATTTCTTGTATAAATTTATATTCATATGACTCTTTTTATTGAGATGCATTATTTTCCTCCTTGTGTATTGATTTCAAGCATGAAGGATAAGAAGTGAAGTGAATTTCTTTGAAGTCATGTTCACCTATACATGATAATAGTGCATGCATTTTATTTATTCACTCTTCATGCTTTTATTGGGTGAAATTAATTTTAGAAGACTCTTCTAAGACATTGCGTGCCATGGTGCAATATCTTATAAAACTTAATTTTTTATGCTAGCTATTGTTGATGTCATTATGTTGCAAGGGATGAACCAATGTGAAAATTTTACCTCACATAAAAAATATGTATATGCTTTGCATCTGTCATTTAATATTTATAGCTAAGTTTGTTGATGATATATATGCTTTGCATTTTTGATTTGATCTTCCAACTGGGTGTACTAATGATATATATGATTTGCATATTTGATTTGATATTCCAATCAACTGGGTCTACTAATTATATATATATATATATATATATATATATATATATATATATATATATATATATATATATATATATATATATATATATATATACACACACACACACACACACACACACACACATACACATATACATATATCTTAGTCATATCCCACTTCCTCATTCCTTCCCCCTTTTCATTTGATCTCATGTAGGCTAGGGTTTTGATTATGTAGGTTATTAGTGCATCAAAACATGCTTTGAACATAATCAATAAGTATATAGATAGAAGTAAACCAACCTGGAATTATAGTTTTAATACACAGTCTAGATAAACAAAGTTTCATTAGTAAATAGTGACACACTACGACCTTGTCTACGTACAACACAGTTTTCCTAAGATACAACTAGTCACTTTTTCAATTAAATTTGTGTTTTTGAGTTTTCATTAATAGTTATAGACAACCATAGTTACCAAATGAATAAAAAAATTTTAAATAAAAAAGTTTTCAAGGACATGTCTCTAACCCAATCATTCTATTCTAGTTGAGAATAACTCACCTCTTGTGAGATACCCTTATTATACTCATAAAATTTATACGCATCAATATTATTCAACTCCTACTTTTTATAGATAATTTAGGGTTAATTGTACTTCTTCCAATATAAATGAATCAATTACAAAAACCACACATCTAGGATAACATCCACAAAAAGGTGATAGAGTATTAAAATGTCCTAACCAGTCGATAATGAACCAACATAAAGCATAATACATAGAACCACTGCCCAAAGGGGATAAAAGATAACCAAAAACTAACTAGGGGGAAATGATCCTAGGAAAGGAAATCACCATAGAACATAAACTGAGATAAACGTAAAAACACATGCACATAGATAAGATACATGCAAGAAAAAAAGAGTCCTTCATCTAATCATTGGGCTACACCAAGGTGCTCACCATTGAATTGTCTCATTATTTTCCACATGGGAGTATATCTTGACACCTCCATTAAAATATTTATCTATTTATCCTTATCAAGGTGATCTAAATGATTTCCCAAAATAAGGGCTCACATGTTGGACTCAAGCTGATCTCGCATGGCCAAAGAAGTTGCCTATTGAAAATGAGCCACCATAGTCCCATTAGGCCTTACATCCATGGTATTTAATGAGCGTGGAAAATGATGGCCACTCCAACCATTTAATCTAGCAACCATGTAGTAACAAACACATGACATGACTGAGACATCCCCATGATAAATGAAAGGGAGTGTAGGGGAGCTTGCTGGGAGCTCACATCCAAAGAGACAATCATTCAACCAGTTAAAGAGGGGGAGAAAAGGTGAACCTATAATTTATGCACATAATCCAATATAGTGTTAAACCACTCCTTCATATCTTAAAATATATACAAGGGAATAATGCCATAGTTATACTTCCTTGAGAGGGGCTTTGACGATGGGATTTTGGCCAGAAAATCCTTAATTTTTGTTTGTTGTCTAAGCACGTATCAAGGTTTTATCATCTATTTCATTATCTCCTTCATAATTTCCATGTCATCCATAGAGAAGATCATGTTGATGATAAATAATTAAGTCTCCAAGAAAACTAGGCCGACTAGGGCCTCCAATACTAGCCTAAATTGAATATAAAAACCTTCCTCAGATGGGATTCACTAATGCTTCCCTTGAAAGACATTCTCATAATGTAAGAATAAACACATAACAAAGGCTAACTAATATAAATTTAAACCATGTATAATATCTAAATAGTTCTAAATTATCCAACACCCAACCCAAGTAGATCACTCAAATGGAAGGCCTTAAACTTGAAGTATTCATATTAGCATGTACAGACAAATGATTGGTTCATTGATGTATCTAGTTAATACTATAATAGATATTTGCTTTGCAGTGAGTGCTCTTTGTCATTTCATGTGTGAACCAAGGCAAACACATCTATTTGTAGTGAAGCATATCATGAGATACTTACGTGGCACAATTGGATATGGCTTGAGATATTCTTCTAGTGTAGATTTGAAATTGCATAAATATACTGATTATGATTGGGCAAGATGTGTCTCTGATCGGAAGAGTACCTCTGGATGTTGCTTCAGTTTGGGATCTGCTATGATTTCTTGGTGCAACAGGAAACAATCATCTATAGCATTGAGTACAATAGAGGCAAAGTATATTGCAGCTTGTATGGCAGCTCAAGAAGCAATATGGCTTCGTAAGCTCCTTGCAGGATTGTTTGAACAATCAATGGAGCCTACAATCATTCATTGTGATAACCAAAGCTGTGTGAAGATTTTTGTCAATCCAGTGTTTCATGATAGAACCAAGCATGCTGAGATCAAATACCATTATATTAGAGATATGTTATTGAGGAAAGCTATTGATTTGAGGTATATCAGCACTAATGAGCAGATGACAGACATTCTCACCAAGCCTCTCTCCAAGTTAAAGTTTGTGGACTTTCGAGATAAGCTTGGTATAGTGGAGAATATAGCCTTAATTGAGAAAGAGTCTTAGTATCAGTAATGCCTTAATAATGAGTTATTCTCTGTGAGAGAAGTTTGAGATGAAATCCCTTTATAATGAGTTCTTCTCTGTGAGAGAAGTTCGAGGTGAAATCCATTGATAACTAGTTCTTCTCTATGAGAGAAATTTGAGGTGAAATCCCTTGATAATGAGTTCTTCTCTATGAGAATGGTTTGAGGTGAAATCACTTGATAACGAGTTCTTCTCTACGAGAGAATTTCGAGGTGAAATCCCTTGATAACAAGTTCTTCTCTGTGAGAGAAGTTTAAGGTGAAATCCCTTGATTCCACACTCTAAGAGAGCCATGATGGATGTCATCCATTGTGGTTGACATCAGGATGAGGTGATATGTCTTATGTATCTGGAAGTATCCTCCCTAGCTAAGACGGAGTGTTGATGTTGAAGGAGCAGCTTCGGGCTCCCATTTCCAACCCAAAATCTTGAACTTTTGGTAGAGGCTGAGAGGAAGATTGAAGTGATGTGTCTCTGTATCAATAGGGAGATTGAAGAGATGTGTCTCTTTCCTCTCACTTGTATATATAATGATTCCTAATTTTTCAAGATATAGATATATTCAATCACAAGTATAATTTATAAAGAAAGAACAGACTTATAAAGAGTAAATGAGATTTATCTTGTTGTGTTCATTATTCATTTTGTTGCAATTTTTGATTATTTCAATTCTGATCATAAATCTAACATTTTTCCCAGTGGATGTTTTCTCCATGATAATCATTTATTTCAAAGGTGAAGATTTCCTTATGGTGATTAATTTATGTAATTTACCATGTGTAAGATGGATGTTTTCTCTATGTTATTCTATATATTTAAATTTTTATGTATGATGAATGTTTAATTCTAGCAATGATGGACTGCATCCTAGCTGCTCATGTGTGATGGATGTTTCATTAAAATATACACATTAGTCTAATTCCTCTTAATTGAGATGCATTATGTTCTTCCTTGTGTATTATTTTCATGCATGAAAGATTAAAACTGATTATATATGACTAATTTCTTGTATAAATTTATATTCATATGACTCTTTTGATTGAGATGCATTATTTTCCTCCTTGTGTATTGATTTCAAGCATGAAGGATAAGAAGTGAAGTGAATTTACTTGATGTAATGTTCGCCTATACACGATAATAGTGCATGCATTTTATTTGTTCACTCTTCATGCTTTTCTTGGGTGAAATCAATTTTAGAAGACTCTTCTAAGACATTGAGTGCCATGGTGCAATATCTTATAAAACATAATTTTTGATGTTAGCTATTGTTGATGCCATTATGTTGCAAGGGATGAACCAATGTGAAAATTTTACCTCACATAAAAAATATGTATATGCTTTGCATCCGTCATTTAATACTTATAGCTAAGTTTGTTGATGATACATATGCTTTGCATTTTTGATTTGATAGTCCAACTGGGTGTACTAATGATATGTATGATTTGCATATTTGATTTGATATTCCAATCAACTGGGTCTACTAATGATATATATATAAACATATATATACATATATATATATGTATATATATATATATATATATACGTACATATATATACATACATATATATACATATATATATAAATATATATATACATCTATATATATATATATGTATGTATGTATATATATATATATATATATGTATATATATATAGATATATATATATATATATATGTATATATATATATATATATATATATATGTATATATATATATATATATATATATATATATGTATATATATATATATATATATATGTATATATATATATATATATATATATATATATATATATATATATATATATATATATATATATATGTATATATATATATATATGTATATATATATATATATGTATATATACAAACATACACACACACACACACACACACACACACACACACACACACACACACACACACACACACACACACACACATATATATATATATATACATACATACATACATATATACATACATACATATATACATACATATATATATATATTAATACTAGAATAGATATTTGCTATGCAGTGAGTGCACTTAGTCAGTTCATGTGTCAACCAAGGCAAATACATCTAGTTGCAGTGAAGCATATCCTAAGATACTTACGTGGCACAGTTGGATATGGCTTGAGATATTCTTCTAGTGTAGATTTGAAACTGCATAAATATACTGATTATGATTGGGCAAGATGTGTCTCTGATCGGAAGAGTACTTCTGGATGTTGCTTGAGTTTGGGATCTGCTATGATTTCCTGGTGCAGCAGGAAACAATCATCTATAGCATTGAGTAAAATAGAGGCAAAGTATATTGCAGCTTGTATGGCAGCTCAGGAAGCAATATGGCTTCGTAAGCTCCTTTTAGGATTGTTTGAACAATCAATTGAGCCTACAATAATTCATTGTGATAACCAAAGCTGTGTGAAGATTTTCATCAATCCAATGTTTCATGATAGAACCAAGCATGTTGAGATAAAATACCATTATATCAGAGATATTGTATTGAGGAAAGCTATTGAGTTGAGGTATATCAGCACTAATGAGCAGATGACAGACATTCTCACCAAGCCTCTCTCCAATTAAAATTTTGTGTACTTTCGAGATAAGCTTGGTATAGTGGAGAATACATCCTTAACTGAGAAAGATTCTCGGTATCAGTAATGCCTTAATAATGAGTTATTCTCTGTGAAAGAAGTTCGAGGCAAAATCTGTTGATAACGAGTTCTTCTCTATGAGAGAAGTTTGAGGTGAAATCCATTGATAACTAGTTCTTCTCTATGAGAGAAGTTTGAGGTGAAATCCCTTGATAATGAGTTCTTCTCTATGAGAAAATTTTGAGGTGAAATCACTTGATAACGAGTTCTTCTCTATGAGAAAATTTGGAGGTGAAATCCCTTGATAACAAGTTCTTCTCTGTGAGAGAAGTTTGAGGTGAAATCCCTTGATTCCACACTCTACGAGAGCCATGATGGATGTCATCCATTGTGGTTGACATCACGATGAGGTGATATGTCTTATGTAGCTGGAAGTATCCTCCCTAGCTGAGGGGGAGTGTTGATGTTGAAGGAGCAGCTACGGGCTACCACTTTCAGCCCAACATCTTGGACTTTTGAGAGTAAATGAGTTTTATCTTGTTGTGTTCATTATTCATTTTGTTGCAATTTTTAATTATTTCAATTCTAATCATAAATCTAACATTTTTCCCAGTGGATGTTTTCTCCATGATAATCATTTATTTCGAAGGTGAAGATTTCCTTATGGTGATTAATTTATGTAATTTCCCATGTGTAAGATGGATGTTTTCTCTATGTTATTCTATATATTTAAATTTTTATGTATGATGAATGTTTAACTCTAGCAATGATGGACTGCATCCTAGCTGCTCATGTGTGATGGATGTTTCATTAAAATATACACATTAGTCAAATTCCTCTTAATTGAGATGCATTATATTCCTCCTTTTGTATTATTTTCATGCATGAAAGATTAAAACTGATAATATATGACTAATTTCTTGTATAAATTTATATTCATATGACTCTTTTTATTGAGATGCATTATTTTCCTCCTTGTGTATTGATTTCAAGCATGAAAGATAAGAAGTGAAGTGAATTTCCTTGAAGTCATGTTCACCTATACACGATAATAGTGCATGCATTTTATTTGTTCACTCTTCATGCTTTAGAAGACTCTTCTAAGACATTGAGTGCCATGGTGTAATGTCTTATAAAACTTAATTTTTGACGCTAGCTATTGTTGATGCCATTATGTTCCAAGGGATGAACCTATGTGAAAATTTTACCTCACATACAAAATATGTATATGCTTTGCATCCGTGATTTAATATTTATAGCTTAGTTTGTTGATGATATATATGTTTTGCATTTTTGATGTGATAGTCCAACTGGGTCTACTAATGATATATATTCTTCATGGGTCAAAATTTTCCAATAATCATACATCCGTGACAGTCTAGAAAAGCTCCCATTAATGGATTACAAACCATAAGCAACCCATTCTTAGCACATATCTATGAAGTAATTGGAAGGATCATTGGGAATGCCAATTCATGCATAAAACACAATGTTAATATCATCAACAAACCCAGATGGAATATTTATATCATGGATGCTAAGAATGGGTGCATGCACACATTATGTGTGTGTGTAAGAGGAGGTTTTTCCTTGTAGACCCATTTAATTCATAAACCATCCCATAATTCATCTTCAATTAGATCAATAATTTAGAAAAATAATTTACATGACATAATTCCTCATGTAGAATCAAATAATTTAAGTATATCATAAACCATCCATAGTATAGGAATGTGAGCAAAGTATTTAGCAAAAAATAAAACACATTGTAACTCACTTAATATAAGCCATTAGGATAGGTCATGGGAGTAGTGGCATGAACCAAAGCTTGGATGAGATCAATTGTGAACTCAATAAAATCAGTCTTCCTAAATTTAATGGAGGAAGCATGGATCACTGGTATGAGAAGATGATTTGGGCTGAAAGATGTATCTAACAATAGTAAGGCAAGATTTCCTATTTTCTAATTGATTGATTAAACATCCCTATGGTAGGCTTATAAAAAATGAATGAAGAAATTGGACGTGGCAATCCTCACTTGGTAGAGATTTGAGGATATACTATAAGGAAATTATATTTCAAATACATACTTTACTAAGAGGATCAATGTATTTCATTATCTTCAATAAAATGACATGAATTTATAATAACATGATTTACATTTATTAAGATTTATTAAGTATGTGGTATGCATCGAGGGTGAAGTGACTAAGGTTAACTAATATCACAATGGGATTTCAACTGTCATTAGAACTCTATTGTGAACTTTTGAACCCACTATTATGATTAAGGCCATTAGAAAGACAACATCAGTTGAGCATGAGGTTAAGATAATCAAATATTATGAGTTAAAAGAAGTTCAACAGGATGTCCAAAATAATTGAATCAGTCCCTATCTGCATGGTGGTTCTTAACTTCACAATATAGAGCATCAAAAACATGTCTGATGTGATAAAAAATACGAAGGATGTTTAGATAATTTTTTTTAAAAACTTGACCCTTGATGGCCATGGTTGAAAAACCATAGCAATAAATGTGAAATTTGGTCAATAAAAAAGAATAGACTGGGAATAATTTAACTAAAATAAGGTTGTATAAATCAACCACTGTTGAGTGCCTTATTTGTGGAGGGACATACTATGTGTGAGAGAGTTCATAGCATTCGTAACCATAATTAGATCAAGATCAATATAGTAGTACAAAAGATGATATTCCTAATCACTAATTTGAAACAACAGTTTAGAGCTACCACGATGATCACCAAACCACAGTGGTCGAGACTACATTTAATATTGGTTCCATTATTATATCTATATTAATAGACCAAGGTGATAATAGTTTTATTATTTCACCTATGATTTTAGAAAGGAATTTATTTTCAAGAATGTAGAAATAGGAATTATGCATTTTAGAGATGGCCTCAAGAGCAAAGTAATCTATTTTCTTGGTATTAATGTATTGACACTTATGTTTGGGAATCATTATAACCAAATGAACATTTTAATGCACTGCTCTAGGATAATATGATGTGGTAGAAGGAATGGAATTGTTCAATAACCATAAGATAGCGATATATATATATATATATATATATATATATATATATATATATATATATATATATATATATATATAATTTTTTAAAAGTATGTTTGGTTGACGGTGGTCAGGCCACAAGGATTTAATGGATTAAAAAAACCATTTCAACAAGATTTAGCAAAACCATGCATCTTATGTCAGGCCACCTAAATAAGCATATAATTAATAAAACATAATATGACTGATAACAATTATTATAATAAGAATTTTTAACGATATTACAATTATCCTTTTTATCATCCACCTCACCCATAACATCAATCTCATTTCCTTAAAATATACTAAATTAATATAAAAGCATAAAACTGGATATATTATATTGGAAGGGAGGACGAGGAGATCAATAGTGGTAGCCCAAATCTTGCTTAATCTTAAGGATAAATCATTCCTCTTATCAAGTCACTCTTCAACTTGCTTCAAATTATATAACACAAAGTATATGATTTCAGTGATTTTATCATCAAATTTTGATAATAGAGTGACTTCTCTTCTTTTAGCATTCAACTCAAGTCTAACGTACATTTCTAGATTGAATGAACTGTCTGCTAGAAAATCAATTAACAACATTCTACTTTAGCTCACGTGTAATTTCTTAAAATTTTCTCATGCTAATGATAAAAACATCATATTGTCCATCAATGCATATGCAAAGCCTTGTATAACATCACCTTGGATTAGGCCCATGGTTAAGTATTAATCTCTCTTGGACCATTTAATAGATTGATTAGATGTGATATGAAATTTTGCTTTGTTTCATGTGCCCTTTGATTATTTCACATTGGATCGTAGGAAAAGAGATATATATTTTTTTGATAAATAAGAATTTGGCTACTCCACTAGAAAACCTAGGCGTAGATACCTTCTAAAATTCCATTCCAGTAATTAAGTTCTCAAACAACACTCAAAACACAATGCACGAGTTACAATTATTTGTAAAGAATTTATACAGATGAATGAAGTGTACTAAAACCTATAATTTTAGCTAGGTTACCTAAAACCTTGGATTCAAACCCTCAATTTCCAAATTTTATGCCATGTTACAACAAAACCTTTGATTATAACCTGCAATTTACACATGAATTCCACATAATTTTAATTCACTTGAATGTTTGAAAACAAAACACCACCCTATTTTCTAAATAAAAAGGATGAAGTTAAGTTTATTTTCATGATAATGGACCACGTAGACTTGGTGTTATTTGAACCTTCTTATTATTAGTTACTTGTACCTATCGAAAGGTTCTTAGCATATGTGGTTTCTCCAAAAGAAAATTGAAACTAAAAGCACTCTATTCGACCACTTTGGATTAGTATTATTTGACCCTATAACTTATTCCCTTAAGGTACAAGTCTGACAAAACTTTCCATTTGTTATTTTTAGAATCAATTTTATGAATTTTAGATAATGGTACATATCCTGACAATGAAGATATTCTTTCACATAAGGGATCCTGGATTATGTGATCACTTCAAAAGAAAATTAATCTAATGTCTCTTGGCTTGTTTGGTGCCTCCAAATAAGTTAAATTGAAATATTTTTAGCTCATGTGATGTCTCCACAAAAAAAAATTAAATCTATTCCCCTTGAACACCTAAGATTAGTGCTTTTTAAACCTACAATTTTTTTCCTTAAGTTGCAACGCCCACAAAATTTTCCACGTGTTCTTTTGAACACTAAAGTCATGTATTTAAATAATAATGCATATCCTAGAAATGTATATATTATTGCTCATTATGGAACTTGAATTATGCAGCACCTAAACAAAACGTTATTTGTAAGAACTTGGCTCATGTGGTACCTTGGAAAAAAATGAATCAAATGGTTCTTGGCTCATGTGGTGATAAAATTAGAAAATAGAAAATAAAAACTAATATCTACTAGTTTTTTTTTTTTATGAATGAATTAAAATCATCACATAAAATTATTTAAATAAAACTCAATTCAAAATAGCATTTAACATGCAAAATTAAAAAAGCTAAATAAATCAAAAATATATGTAGAGTTAACTGACCCTATTATTTTTAGATGCTTCTATTTTTAGAAACTTTTACATGTAAGCTTAGATGGGCCTAAAAATATCCACTTATGCCATACACACCAAATTCACAATAATGGACAAATTTTCAAATCAATTTTAATTGTATTTTTAAATATATCTAGTTTTCAAAATTTTAAAATTATCAAAAAATACTAGAATGCAATTTTTTATCCTTATATGGTCACTTATCACCTTCAAACTATATGGAAATGTAGCACAAATTTCTAAGGCGAGTGTAAAAACTAAAATTTGATCAATAAATGCTTGATAATGATTTAGGGTATTTTTTAAGGAATGGGAATTTTTTGGAAGTGTATAATTGTAGGAAAATATTTAAATATTGAAATATATGGAACATAAGTATGATAGGAAAAATTTAAGGAATAACATAGAATCTACTAGTAATTAATGATTTTTTTGGAAATCTAACAATTTTATGGATATTTTATAATTAAATTTGGTGAATATTTTTTCAAAAACTTCTTCAGTAGTGAATCTAAAATTTTCAAAATTTGTCAAAAAATAGTCAGTTGGCAAAAAATAGCCCCTAAAAATTACCCTAAAATGTTTGTCCTTGACATCTATACCTTGCTTGGCCAACTCATTATTATGATCATCATTTATCTATTTAAAATCCATCAAAGTCTTAAAATTAATAAGAACATCTTCTAGACTTGCCTAATTTATTCCTTTTCATCTCTATTCAATAAATAATCCACTATTAATTTAGTCTTAAAAGCCTCTATCCATTTTGGACAAGTGTGCAGTATGAAAACATGGATGCACTTCTTACTTTTCCACTAGTGCATACTTTTCTCCCTTGCTTCAAAGGCTATTTTTAAAAATTTACACACTTCTTAATGGCTTTCTCGGGCACAACAATAGGTCAATTATTAAAAAAAATGAAATATTATTATATAAAGGCACATCAAGTGTCTCAGTTGAAACACCTAACAACTCTATGTAACAATCTCTTACAAAGGTAAATTCAAAAGCATCCATATATTAAACAAAAAGACCTAATGCAATTTTATTAGATTACTACAATCATTGACAAAGTTAATATTGTTTTTTTATAGGTTGAGGACATCCTTTTTCAAGCACTCTAATCAAAATTTCTAGTTACATTAATATGATATTCCCTAAAGTGAAAACTACATTGACCTGAGGTTAACTTATATTATGTACCTAACACTCAATAAATAAGGGATTTTATACAAATATCCTAGTCATATCCCACTTCCTCTTTCCTTCCCCCTTTTCATTTGATCTTGTGTAGGCTAGGGTTTTGATTCTGTAGGTTATTAGTGCATCAAAACATGCTTTGAACATAATCAATAAATATATAGATAGAAGTAAACCAACCTAGAATTATAGTTTTAATACATAGTCTAGATAGACAGAGTTTCATTAGTAAATAGTGACACACTATGACCTTGTCTACGTACAACACAGTTTTCCTAGGATACAACTAGTCACTTTTTCAATTAACTTTGTGTTTTTGAGTTTCCATTGATAGTTATAGACAACCATAGTTACCAAATGAATAACACAATTTGAAATAAAAAAGTTTTCAAGGACATGTCTCTAACCCAATCATTCTCCTCTAGTTGAGAATAACTCACCTCTTGTGAGTTACCCTTATTATACTCATACAATTTATATGCATAAATATTATTCAACTCTTATTTTTTATAGATAATTTAGGGTTAATTGTACTTCTTCCATTATAAATGAATCAATTACAAAAACCACACATCTAGGATAACATCCACAAAAAGGTGATAGAGTATTAAAATGTCCTAACCAGTCGATAATGAACCAACATAAAGCATAATACATAGAACCACTGTGCAAAGAGGATACAACATAACCAAAAACTAACTTGGGGGAAATGATCCTAGGAAAGGAAATCACCATAGAACATAAACTGAGATAAACATAAAAACACATGCACATAGATAAGATACATGCAAGAAAAAAAGAGTCCTTCATCTAATCATTGTGTTACACCAAGGTGCTCACCATTGAATTGTCTCATTACTTTCCACTTGGGACTATATCTTGACACCTCCATTAAAATATTTACCTATTTATCCTAATCAAGGGGATCTAAATGATTTCCCAAAATAGGGGCTCACATGTTGGACTCAAGCTGATCTCGCATGGTCAAAGAAGTTGCCTATTGAAAATGAGCCACCATAGTCCCATTAGGCCTTACATCCATGGTATTTAACGAGGGTGGAAAATGATGGCCAATCCAACCATTTAATCTAGCAACATGTAGTAATAAACACATGACATGACTGAGACATCCCCATGATAAATGAAAGGGAGTGGAGGGGAGCCTGCTGGGAGCTCACATCCAAAGAGACAATCATTCAACCAGTCAAAGAGGGGGAGAAAAGGTTAACCTATTATTTATGCACATAATCCCAGACAGTGTTAAACCGCTCCTTCATATCTTAAAAGATATACAAGGGAAGAATTCCATAGTTATACTTCCTTGAGAGGGGCTTTGACGATGGGATTTTGGCCAGAAAATACTTAATTATTGTTTGTTGTCTAAGCATGTATCAAGGTTTTATCATATATTTCATTATATCCTTCATCATTTCCTTGTCCTCCATAGAGAAGATCATATTGATGATAAATAATTAAGTCTCCAAGAAAACTAAGCCGACTATGGCCTCCAATACTAGCCTAAATTGAATATAAAAACCTTCTTCAGATGGGATTCACTAATGCTTCCCTTGAAAGACATTTTCATCATGTTAGAACAAACACACAACAAAGGCTAACTAATATAAATTTAAACCATGTATAATATCTAAATAGTTCTAAATTATCCAACACCCAACCCAAGTAGATCTCTCAAATGTAAGGCCTTAAACTTGAAGTATTCATATTAGCATGTACAGACAAATGATTGGTTCATTGATGTATCTAGTTAATACTAGAATAGATATTTGCTATGCAGTGAGTGCACTTAGTCAATTCATGTGTGAACCAAGGCAAATACATCTAGTTGCAGTGAAGCATATCCTAAGATACTTACGTGGCACAGTTGGATATGGCTTGAGATATTCTTCTAGTGTAGATTTGAAACTTCATAAATATATTGATTATGATTGGGCAAGATGTGTCTCTAATCAGAAGAGTACCTCTAGATTTTGCTTCAGTTTGGGATCTGCTATGATTTCCTGGTGCAACAGGAAACAATCATCTATAGCATTGATTACAATAGAGGCAAAGTATATTGTAGCTTGTATGGCAGCTTAGGAAGCAATATGGCTTCATAAGCTCCTTGCAGGATTGTTTGAACAATCAATGAAGCCTACAATCATTCATTGTGATAACCAAAGCTGTGTGAAGATTTTTTTCAATCCAGTGTTTCATGATAGAACCAAGCATGTTGAGATCAAATACCATTATATCAGAGATATGGTATTGGGGAAAGCTATTGAGTTGAGGTATATCAGCACTAATGAGCAGACGACGGACATTCTCACCAAGCCTCTCTCCAAGTTAAAGTTTGTGTACTTTCGAGATAAGCTTGGTATAGTGGAGAATACAGCCTTAACTAAGAAAGAGTCTCAGTATCAGTAATGCCTTAATAATGAGTTATTCTCTGTGAGAGAAGTTCGAGGTGAAATCCCTTGATAATGAGTTCTTGTCTGTGAGAGACGTTTGAGGTGAAATCCATTGATAACTAGTTCTTCTCTATGAGAGAAGTTTGAGGTGAAATCCCTTGATAATGAGTTCTTCTCTATGAGAAAATTTTGAGGTGAAATCACTTGTTAACGAGTTCTTGTCTATGAGAGAATTTCAGGGTGAAATCCCTTGATAACAAGTTCTTCTCTGTGAGAGAATTTTGAGGTGGAATCCCTTGATTCCACACTCTAAGAGTGCCATGATAGATGTCATCCATTGTGGTTGACATCACAATGAGGTAATATGTCTTATGTAGCTGGAAGTATCCTCCCTAGCTGAGAGGGAGTGCTGATGTTGAAGGAGCAGCTTCAGGTTCCCACTTCCGGCCTAACATCTTGGACTTTTGGTAGAGACCGACAGGGAGATTGAAGTGATGTGTCTCTATATCAACAGGGAGATTGAAGAGATGTGTCTCTTTCCTCTCATTTGTATATATAATGATTCCTCATTTTTCAAGATATAGATATATTCAATCACAAGTATAATTTATAAAGAAAGAGCAGACTTATAAAGAGTAAATGAGATTTATCTTGTTGTGATCATTATTCATTGTGTTGCAATTTTTTATTATTTCAATTCTGATCATAAATCTAACATTTTTCCTAGTGGATGTTTTCTCCATGATAATCATTTATTTCAAAGGTGAAGATTTCCTTATGGTGATTAATTTATGTAATTTCCCATGTGTAACATGGATGTTTTCTCTATGTTATTCTATATATTTAAATTTTTATGTATGATGAATGTTTAACTCTAGCAATGATGGACTTCATCCTAGCTGCTCATGTGTGATGGATGTTTCATTAAAATGTACACATTAGTCTAATTCCTCCTAATTGAGATGCATTATATTCCTCCTTCTGTATTATTTTCATGCATGAAAGATTAAAACTGATTATATATGACTAATTTCTTGTATAAATTTATATTCATATAACTCTTTTTATTGAGATGCATTATTTTCCTCCTTGTGTATTGATTTCAAGCATGAAAGATAAGAAGTGAAGTGAATTTCCTTGAAGTCATGTTCGCCTATACACGATAATAGTGCATGCATTTTATTTGTTCACTCTTCATGCTTTTCTTCGGTGAAATCAATTTTAGAAGACTCTTCTAAGACATTGAGTGCCATGGTGCAATGTCTTATAAAACTTAATTTTTGATGCTAGCTATTGTTGATGCCATTATGTTGCAAGGGATGAACCAATGTGAAAATTTTACCTCACATACAAAATATGTATATGCTTTGCATCCGTTATTTAATATTTATAGCTCAGTTTGTTGATGATATATATTCTTTGCATTTTTGATTTGATATTCCAACTTGGTCTACTAATGATATATATATATATATATATATATATATATATATATATATATATATATATATATATATATATATATATATATATATATATATATATATATATATATATATTCTTCATGGGTCAAAATTTTCCAATAATCATACATCTGTGACAGTCTAGAAAATCTTCCATTAATGGATTACAAACCATAAGCAACCCATTATTAACACATATCTATGAAGTAATTGGAAGGATCATTGGGAATGCCAATTGATACATAAAACACAATGTTAATATCATCAACAAACCTAGATGAAATATTTATATCATGGATGCTAAGAATGGGTGCATGCTCACATTATGTGTGTGTGTAAGAGGAGGTTTTTCCTTGTAGACCCATTGAATTCATAAACTATCCCATAATTCCTCTTCAATTAGATCAATAATTTAGAAAAATAATTTACATGACATAATTCCTCAGGTAGAATCAAATAATTTAAGTATATTGTAAACCATCCAAAGTATAGGAATGTGAGCAAAGTGATTAGCAAAAAAGAAAACGCATTGTAACTCAATTAATATAAGCCATTAGGATAGGTCATGGGAGTAGTGGCATGAACCAAAGCTTGGATGAGATCAATTGTGAACTCAGTAAAATCAGTCTTCCTAAATTTAATGGAGGAAGCATGGATCACTGGTACGAGAAGATGCTTTGGGCTGAAAGATGTATCTAAAAATAGTAAGGCAAGATTGCCTATTTTCTAATTGATTGATTAAACATCCCTATGGTAGGCTTATAAAAAATGAATGAAGAAATTGGACGTGGCAATCCTCACTTGGTAGAGATTTGAGGATATATTATAAGGAAATTGTATTTCAAATACATACTTTACTAAGAGGATCAATGTATTTCATTATCTTCATTAAAATGACATGAATTTAGAATAACATGATTTACATTTATTAAGATTTATTAAGTATGTGGTATGCATCGAGGGTGAAGTGACTAAGGTTAACTAATATCACAATGGGATTTCAACT
This sequence comes from Torreya grandis, assembly GCA_037957365.1. Lineage (NCBI taxonomy): Eukaryota > Viridiplantae > Streptophyta > Pinopsida > Cupressales > Taxaceae > Torreya > Torreya grandis. The sequence goes on from JARHVA010000068.1 coordinate 6,643,323, forward strand.
GTCATTAAAACTCTATTGTGAACTTCTGAACCCACTATTATGATTAAGGCCATTAGAAAGACAACATCAGTTGAGCATGAGGTTAAGATAATCAAATATTATGAGTTAAAAGAAGTTTAATAGGATGTCCAAAATAATGGAATCAGTCTGTATCTGCATGGTGGTTCTTAACTTCACAATATAGAGCATCAAAAACATGTCTGATGTAATAAAAAATATGAACGATGTTTAGATAATTTTTTAAAAAAACTTGACCCTTGATGGCCATGGTTGAAAAACCATAGCAATAAATGTGAAATTTAGTGAATAAAAGAGAATAGACTGGGAATAATTTAACTAAGATAAGGTTGCATAAATCAACCACTATTGAGTGCCTTATTTGTGGAGGGACATACTATGTGTGAGAGTGTTCATAGCATTCGTAACCATAATTAGATCAAGATCAATATAGTAGTACAAAAGATGATATTCCTAATCACTAATTTGAAAAAAGAGTTTAGAGTTACCACGGTGATCACCAAACCACAGTGGTCAAGACTACATTTAATATTGGTTCCATTATTATATCTATATTAATAGACCAAGGTGATAATAGTTTTATTATTTTGCCTATGATTTTAGAAAGGAATTTATTTTCAAGAATGCAGAAATATGAATTATGCATTTTAGAGATGGCCTCAAGAGCAAAGTAATCTATTTTCTTGGTATTAATGTATTGACACTTATGTTTGGGAATCATTATAACCAAATGAACATTTTAATGTACTGCTCTAGGATAATATGATGTGGTAAAAGGAATGGAATTGTTCAATAACCATAAGATAGCGATAAATATATATTTTTTTTAAAAAGAAGTATGTTTGGTTGAAGATGGTCAGGCCACAAGGATTTAATGGATTAAAAAACCCATTTCATCAGGATTTAGCAAAACCATGCATCTTATGCGATCAATAACCCAAAAAATAAACTCTCAAATTTATGCTATCAACATTTTTAGAGGATGGTGATGGACCATCTTTGAGTGATTACATGCCATTTATTAAGCATGTGGTTACATATTGTTCATGTGTGCTTCAATCTTAAGCAAATTTATTACGGGGATCTCGTTATATGTGACATTACTCCAGGGTTTGAATTTTATATTTTAGATTTATGCCATTGTAAATACATATATGTTGAGGGATTGGATAACCATTTATTTGTTTTATTTTATATTACTCTTAGCGATTTCCCATTTGATCCTATTATTGTTTCTTGAATAGATCCATGTATGATCTTTCCCCATTTAGATCATTAGTTATAGTTGAATTAGAATAATGATTTATAAGAAAATTTGGTATTAGTTTGGGGAAAGAATATTGAGGTAACATTCAATGGGTTGTTTAGTATGATCTTAGTAGGGTAGTTAGAGGATTCCTCACTTTTATTTTATGGACAATTTTCATTCACCATGATGGTGGTCAAGTAGGACTTGAAATGAAAACATCTACTCATTTGGTATTTATTTGAATCAAAAAGATATCAACCAAAGAAAAATAAAACTTTTGGTGTCATAGTACATGCATTATGACTTTTATTTCAATTTTTAATAAATTGAAAAAAAAATTAAAACTATTATAGTTTGATATTTACTTGCCTAAGAGTTAAATTATGAAGTTCCCTATAATATATTTATTTCATTAAGTTCTCTTAAATAATTTAAACATATGAAGAACAGAAAATAACAAATTTCTAATTATTAATATATTAAAAATCATTGTGATTATTGTTTAATCTTGTTTCTATTTCAAAAGAAATACACATGTTGAAGTATTGAAAAAATCAATAATAATAATAATAATAATAATAATAATAATAATAATAATAATAATAATAATAATAATAATAATATATAATTTACTCATTATATAAATATATTTTACATTTATCTATACACATATTAAGCATCAAATTCATTCAATTTTCGTTGACTTCTCATCAACATCTTTATTTCCCTCTAACTATTTTTGCTAGCTTATCTTTCACTTTCATTTAAAACATTAGCTTCAATGAATATAATATTACATACATACATATAAATTTTTTAAACGATAATATTATAAAATTATTTATATTAATATATATTTTAGATATATTTATGTAAAAGATGACGAGATATATTATTTTCAATGCATTTATATTATATTAGATTTGGTGATATAAATGGAATAGATGTATATTGAGAATGATATCTCTTTACATATTTTATATAAATTTATCTAAAATATGTATAGACTAAACATTCCACTTTTTACATGTAATAAAAAAAGAAAAAATAAAACTAAAACATTATTAGATATTTATATACAATTCTTTTTGACCAAAAATTTGAGATGTATATCTCAATCCAAAAAGTTAAAGATTCAAATTCTATTCAAACTAATAATTTTATCATACGATTCATTTTCAAATATGATTACATTATGAAAAAATTAAAAATAGATCCAAACTCAAAATGTTAAAATAATTACTTACAAAATATATCTTAAAAATGAATAAAATCCTATAAATTATTATATATATATATATATATATATATATATAAAATTAAAATGATATTTATTTATAATAAATATTTATAAGTATATTTAAATACGAAAGTCTTCCATTGAAACTTAGCTAAAGAGTATAATAGGAAAAACATAATATTAAATCATAACATTTATTATTATAACACTTTTGAAAATGTTATAAAATCTTTTTATCATCCATTTCACTTATAAGAATGATTTTTAATTGTGTTTAGATATGATAATTTTAAAAAAAAAAATTAAATTAATTTCAATATTAACAATATAATTTAGACCAACAAAATATTCTCATCGTGTTCACATAAATACATTAATCTATCAAAATAACATACTGTTTTACGAAGACATTAGGTATTGACTGTTGGATCTCCAATCCCAAATTTTCTGATTCCTTAATGTTCGTATGCAGCCGAATAATTTATGTTTATGGGTTTACAGTGATTAGAGGCCTGGTGGAAGACAATGTTTAAGGAATATTGAATGTGGCATATCCAACATAAAACAATTACTCCTAAAAATGATCTTAAATTAATGTAGTGCAATGAAAAGTTAAATAAAAATATAATTAATAAAACATAATACGATTGATAACATTTATTATAATAACACTTTTGAACAATATTACAATTATCCTTTATCATCCACGGCACCTATAAGAACTGTGTGCAGTTGTGCTTCGGGATGATAACATCGATCTCCTTCCCTTATTTAAATATTCTTAAAAACATACTGAATTAATATAAAAACATAAAACTACATATATTAAATTGGAAAGGAGGAGTAGGAGATCAACAGTCGCAGCCCAAATCTTGCTTAATCTTAAGGATCAAGCTTTCCTTCTCAGCCAGACGCTCCGCAACCTCCTTAAACTTATATAACACAAAGTATACGACTTCAGTGATTTTATCTTCGACTGTTAATAACAGAGCGACTTCTCTTCCTTTAGCGTTCAACTCAACTCCAGCATACATTTCTTGATTGAATGAACCGTCTGCAGAAATTCAATTAACAATTAGCGAAGATTATTACCCAATTAAATCCAGAAGAACCTATTATTTATTTATTTTCTAAAATGAGCGAGATTAACTTACCTGATGGTCTTGATGCATTCGTTTTAACTAGTAGCATTTCCCCCATATTCCTGTAATCTTGAGCAACGTTATATCCATAGCCGCTGCCATCCACGGATCCATCCAGAAGGCGTAGGATGGTCCACGTTTGAAGGATATTTTGCTTTTTAATCTCTTCAAGATTGCTTCTCACTTCATCCACAGAATCCAATCGCCACTGATCCGATATTTTGCTTGCATCCCTACTAGAGATCTTCTGAAATTCCATTCTAGCAATTATGTTCTCAAACAACACGCAAATCACAATGCATGAGTTGGCATTGTTTGCAGCGAATTTATGGAGATGAATGAAGTGTACTACAGCCAAGCATTTACATTTACACCAGGTTACAGCAAACCTTCGATTCTGTCATACAATTTACATGTGAATTCCACAGAATATTAATACGCTCACATGTTTGAAACGTGATCCAACTTCACTTTGTCCTTTTTTTCCATTACAAAACAAAACAAAACAGGGTGGCTTTTTTGCTTTGGATCACGTGGATTTTGATTCAGACGTACAATTTACACTAGAATTCTACACATTATTATATATGCTCGAAACAAAATTGAGTTGAAAGGTTCTTGGCTCATGTGTTGTTTTCCTGAAACTCGAATATAAGGCCCACAAAACTGGACCACATATGGGTTTGGTGTTATTTGAATCTACAATTTATTATTGCCTTAAAGTATAAGGCCCACAAAAATTTTCACATGTTCTTTTTAAAATTAATATTATAGATTTGAGATAATGGTTTATGTCTAGTAAACATTTTCGCACATGCACATGAGAGCTCTCGGTTTATATGGTCCCTTCACAAAAATTTTATGGATCAGCTCATGACATGTGGAGTACCTCTTAAATAATTGAATTTAAAGATTTTTAATTATGTGGTACTTTCACAAAAAATAATCTAAAGCTACCTAAATGGAACATCTAGAGGCCTACGAAATTTTCCACATGTGTTATTTGATCACTAATATCATAAATTTTAGATAATAATACATTTCCGAGCAATGTCGCTATTCTTGTACATTACATTATTGGGCTTATGTAATGCCTCCAAAAAATTTAAATGGAATGTCTCTTGGCTCGTGTGGTGCCTCCAAAAAAAATAAAATTGAAAGGTCCTTGGCTCATGTGATGCCTCTACAAAAATTGAATCTAAAGCCATCCCATTGGACCACCTCGGCTTAGTGCTATTTGACCCTCCAACTTGTTGTCATAAGGTACATTGTCCACAAAGTTTTTCACATGTTCTTTTGAACATTAATGCCATGGATTTTAGTTATTGGTAAATATGTGAAAAATGTATACAAGCATTTAGTATCTAATGAGTGCATAAATATTCAAATTATTCACAAATGTATTTTAACAAAATTTTGCTTTAGATCATGTGCAATTTATTAAAAAAAATTCAAGCTAGTGATTAAAACATCCTATTATCCATCAATGCATATGCCAAGCCTCACCTAACATCACCTTGGATTAGGCCAATGGTTAATTATTAATTGTTTTTGGACCATTTAATTGATACATTATATGTGACATGGAATTGTGTTTTGTTTCATGTGCCCTTTGATTATTTCACATTGGATCGCAAGAAAAGAGAAATATATTCTTGTGATGAGTAAGAATTTGGCTACTCCACTGGAACACCTAGGCTTAGTGACCTTCTGAAATTCCATTCTAGTAATTAAGTTCTCAAACAACACTCAAAACACAATGCATGAGTTATGATTATTTGCAGAGAATTTATATAGATGAACGAAGTGTACTGCAACCTAGCATTTATGCTAGGTTACCTAAAACCATGGATTTGAACCCTCAATTTACATATTTTACACCATGTTACAATAGCGCTTTGATTATAACTTGTAATTTACAAACGAATTAATACGATCAAATGTTTGAAAGCAAAACACCACCCTATTTTATAAATAAAAAGGATGAAGTGAAGTTTATTTTCATGATAGTGGAGCATGTAGACTTGGTTTTATTCGAACCCACATTTTACTAGTTACTTGTACTTATTGAAAGTTTCTTGGCACATGTGGTGTCTCCAAAAAAAATGAAACTAAATGCACTCTATTGGACCACCTGGGCTTATTGTTATTTGAGCCTACAACTTGTTGCCTTAAGGTACAAGGCCAACAAAACTTTCCACGTGTTCTTTTTAGAATTGATTTTATTGATTTCACATAATCTTACATATCTTAATAATGAAAATATTCTTGCACATAAGGGATCTTGGATTGTGTGGTGTCCCCACAAAAAAATAATTTAAATCTATTCCACTTAAACACATAGGATTAGTGTTTTTTAACCTAAAATTTGTTGCCTTAATATACAAGGCCCAAAAAAATTTCCATGTGTTCTTTTGAGTACCAATGTCATGGATTTAGTTTATAATACATCTCCTAGTAATATATATTATTTCTCATGAGGCATCTAAAATTATGTGGTGCCTACCCAAAAAATTATTCGGATGGATCTTGGCTCATGTGGTACCTCAGAAAAAAATGAATCGAATGGTTCCAGGCTAATGTGGTGATGAAATTAGAAACTAGAAGATCAAACTTTCAATAGCTCTAATTTTCTTAGAATTTATTGAGTACTAATATCTATTGATTTTTTCATGAATGAGTGAAAAACATCACATAATTTTTTTTAAATAAAAATCAATTTAAAATTGGAGTTGACATGTAAAATAAAAAAAGTTAGATAAATAAAAAATATACCTAGAGTTAATTAACCCTCTTATTTTTAGATGTTTATATTTTTAAAAACATTTACACGTTGTAGCAAGCAAATATTTTTGATGTATATTCATTAATAGAGAATGTGAATATGTATAATACAAAAATAGTTGAATAGTTACCAACTGCATCAACTATAGTTACATAACAATCAAACCTTATATTAACTAAGTTATTTATTATTTTTAAACAATGCAATATATTTAAAACTACGCTAACTTTCCCCTATTTATTACATCATTTTTAAAAATTTACCCCCAAAATAGATCAATTTTCACCTTGTCAAGTGACTTGGTGAGTATATCTATTATCTGTAAATCTATTGGGTAGTACTGGAGTTGAAAGTGGTGTTTCAAGACTTGTTCTCAAATTTAATGGCATTGGACCTCAATGTGTTTAGTTATTTCATAAAAAAATAGATTCTTGACAAGCTTCAAAATACCATGGTTGTCATGGAAAAGGATTGGTGGCTGATCTTCAGGAATTTCTGTCATACAAAATGTGACATAACCAAATTACTTCTCACATACTTCCTTGTGTGACATGATATTTTACCTCTATAAATGATAGAATAATTACATATTCCTTCTTAATAATCCATGAAATTAGTGTAAATTTGAGATGAAAGATATATCATTCAGTTGAGTTCATGTCATCAACAAATCATGCATTGTCCAAGTCTGCATAACCCTATAAGAACAAATTTGAGTTCTTCTTGTAATCTAGACCATAATCTCTTGTACCTCAGACATATCTCAAAACTCACTTTTTTTCAACCTAATGACATTTATTTATATCCTATATAAATATCAAAAGATAGATGACAACAAACATATGTCTGGTCTTGTATATGTCAAGTAGATAAGACTCCCAACAAGTTGCTTGTATTGAGTTCCATCTACTTGAGGTGAAACTTGAAATCAATAAAGTTGTAAACCTTTATCCATGGTAGTTTACAATGGTTTATAATTTTTCATATCATATTTATCAAGTAGTGCATTGGCATATTTAATCTTTGAGATAACAATTTAATTATTCTTTTGCCATATCTCCAAGCCAATATAGTAATGAAGTAGCCCCAAGTATATCATGTTGAAGGATTTATACAAGTCATTGTTTACTTCTTTAATGAGATCATCCAAGATCTCTGTGATCACAAGATCATCCATATACAAAACAAGAATTATAATTTCTATTCCTACCTTCTTGATATACAAATTATCTTAAAAAGTAGTGCAGTACAATGATTTGACATTGAAACTTAAATAAGCATATAATTAATAAAACATAATATCATCCACCTCACCCATAACATCAATCTCATTTCCTTAAAATATACTAAATTAATATAAAAACATAAAACTAGATATATTATATTGGAAGGGAGGATGAGGAGATCAATAGTGGTAGCCCAAATCTTGCTTAATCTTAAGGATAAATCATTCCTCTTATCAAGTCACTCTTCAACTTGCTTAAAATTATATAACACAAAGTATATGATTCCAGTGATTTTATCATCAAATTTTAATAATAGAGTGGCTTCTCTTCTTTTAACATTCAACTCAAGTCTAACGTACATTTCTAGATTGAATGAACTATCTGCTAGAAAATCAATTAACAACATTCTACTTTATCTCATGTGTAATTTCTTAAAATTTTCTCATGCTAATGATAAAAACATCATATTGTCCATCAATGCATATGCAAAGCCTTGCCTAACATCACCTTGGATTAGGCCCATGGTTTAGTATTAATCTCTCTTAGACCATTTAATTGATAGATTAGATGTGATATGAAATTGTGCTTTGTTTCATGTGCCCTTTGATTATTTCACATTGGATCATAGGAAAAGAGATATATATATTTTTGTGATAAATAAGAATTTGGCTACTCCACTAGAAAACCTAGGCGTAGATACCTTCTAAAATTCCATTCTAGTAATTAAGTTCTCGAACAACACTCAAAACACAATGCACGAGTTACAATTATTTGCAAAGAATTTATACAGATGAATGAAGTGTAATACAACCTAGAATATTAGCTAGGTTACCTAAAACCTTGGATTCAAACCCTCAATTTCCACATTTTATGCCATGTTACAACAAAACCTTTGATTATAACTTGCAATTTACACATGAATTTCACATAATTTTAATTTGCTCGAATGTTTGAAAACAAAACACCACCCTATTTTCTAAATAAAAAGGATGAAGTTAAGTTTATTTTCATGATAATGGACCACATAGACTTGGTTTTATTTGAACCTTCTTATTATTAGTTACTTGTACCTATCGAAAGGTTCTTAGCATATGTGGTTTCTCCAAAAGAAAATTGAAACTAAAAGCACTCTATTCGACCACTTGGGATTAGTATTATTTGACCCTATAACTTATTGCCTTAAGGTACAAGTCCAACAAAACTTTCCATTTTTTATTTTTAGAATCAATTTTATGAATTTTAGATAATGGTACATATCCTGACAATGAAGATATTCTTTCACATAAGGGATCCTGGATTATGTGATCCCTTCAAAATAAAATTAATCTAATGTCTCTTGGCTTATGTGGTGCCTCCATATAAGTTAAAAGGAAATATTTTTAGCTCATGTGATGTCTCCACAAAAAAAAAAAAAAAATCTATTCCCCTTGAACACCTAAGATTAGTGCTTTTTAAACCTACAATTTTTTTCCTTAAGGTGCAACGCCCACAAAATTTTCCACGTGTTCTTTTGAACACTAATGCCATGTATTTAAATAATAATGTATATATTATTGCTCATTATGGAACTTGAATTATGCAGCACCTCCACAAAACATTATTTTTAAGAACTTGGCTCATGTGGTACCTTGGAAAAAAATGAATCAAATGGTTCTCGGCTCATGTGGTGATAAAATTAGAAAATAGAAAATAAAAACTAATATCTACTGGTTTTTTTTTTTATGAATGAATTAAAATCATCACATACAATTTTCTAAATAAAACTCAATTCAAAATAGCATTTAACATGCAAAATTAAAAAAGCTAAATAAATCAAAAATATATGTAGAGTTAACTGACCCTATTATTTTTAGATGCTTCTATTTTTAGAAACTTTTACATGTAAGCTTAGATGGGCCTAAAAATATCCACTTATGCCATACACACCAAATTCACAATAATGGACGAATTTTCAACTCAATTTTAATTCTATTTTCAAATATATCTAGTTTTTGAAATTTTAAAATTATCAAAAAATACTAGAATGCAATTTTTTATCCTTATATGGTCACTTATCACCTTCAAACTATATGGAAATGTAGCACAAATTTCTAAGGCGAGTGTAAAAACTAAAATTTGATCAATAAATGCTTGAAAATGATTTAGGGTATTTTTTAAGGAATGGGAATTTTTTGGAAGTGTATAATTGTAGGAAAATATTTTAATATTGAAATATATGTAACATAAGTATGATAGGAAAAATTTAAGGAATAACATAGAATCTACTAGTAATTAATGATTTTTTTGGAAATCTAACAATTTTATGGATATTTTATAAGTAAATTTGGTGAATATTTTTTCAAAAACTTCTTCAGTAGTGAATCTAAAATTTTCAAAATTTGTCAAAAAATAGTCAGTTGGCAAAAAATAGCCCTTAAAAATTACCCTACAATGTTTGTCCTTGACATCTATACCTTGCTTGGCCAACTCATTATTATGATCATCATTTATCTATTTAAAATCCATCAAAGTCTTAAAATTAATAAGAACATCTTCTAGACTTGCCTAATTTATTCCTTTTCATCCCTATTCAATAAATAATCCACTATTAATTTAGTCTTAAAAGCCTCTATCCATTTTGGACAAGTGTGCAGTATGAAAACATGGATGCACTTCTTACTTTTCCACTAGTGCATACTTTTCTCCCTTGCTTCAAAGGATATTTTTAAAAAGTTACACACTTCTTAATGGCTTTCTCGGGCACAACAATAGGTCAATTATTAAAAAAAAATGAAATATTATTATATAAAGGCACATCAAGTGTCTCAGTTGAAACCCCTAACAACTCTATCTAACACTCTCTTACAAAGGTAAATTCAAAAGCATCCATATATTAAAAAAAGAGACCTAATGCGATTTTATTAGATTACTACAATCATTGACCAAGTTAATATTGTTTTGTTATAGGTTGAGGACATCCTTTGTCAAGCACTCTAATCAAAATTTCTAGTTACATTAATATGATTTTCCCTAAAGGGAAAACTACATTGACCTGAGGTTAACTTATATTATGCACCTAACACTCAATAAACAAGGGATTTTATACAAATATCTTAGTCATATCCCACTTCCTCATTCCTTCCCCCTTTTCATTTGATCTTGTGTAGGCTACGGTTTTGATTATGTACGTTATTAGTGCATCAAAACATGCTTTGAAAATAATCAATAAATATATAGATAGACGTAAACCAACCTAAAATTTATAGTTTTAATACACAGTCTAGATAGACAGAGTTTCATTAGTAAATAGTGACACACTACGACCTTGTCTACGTACAACACAGTTTTCCTAGGATACAGCTAGTCACTTTCTCAATTAACTTTGTGTTTTTGAGTTTCGATTGATAGTTATAGACAACCATACTTACAAAATTAATAACACAATTTGAAATAAAAATGTTTTCAAGGACATGTCTCTAACCCAATCATTCTCCTCTAGTTGAGAATAACTCACCTCTTGTGAGTTACCCTTATTATACTCATACAATTTATACGCATCAATATTATTCAACTCCTATTTTTTATAGATAATTTAGGGTTAATTGTACTTCTTCCAATATAAATGAATCAATTACAAAAACCACACATCTAGGATAACATCCACAAAAAGGTGATAGAGTATTAAAATGTCCTAACCAGTTGATAATGAACCAACATAAAGCATAATACATAGAACCACTGCCCAAAGGGGATAAAACATAACCAAAAACTAACTTGGGGGAAATGATCCTAGGAAAGGAAATCACCATAGAACATAAACTGAGATAAACATAAGAACACATGCACATAGATAAGATACATGCAAGAAAAAAACAATCCTTCATCTAATCATTGTGCTACACCAAGGTGCTCACCATTGAATTGTCTCATTATTTTCCACTTGGGACTATATCTTGACACCTCCATTAAAATATTTACCTATTTATCCTTAGGAAGGGGATCTAAATGATTTCCCAAAATAAGGGCTCACATGTTGGAC
>JARHVA010000068.1:6660000-6725000 GCA_037957365.1 Torreya grandis
TGAAAAACCATAGCAATAAATGTGAAATTTAGTGAATAAGAAAGAATAGACTAGGAATAGTTTAACTAAGATAAGGTTGCATAAATCAACCACTGGTGAGTGCTTTATTTGTTGAGGGACATACTATGTGTGAGAGTGTTCATAGCATTCGTAACCATAATTAGATCAAGATCAATATAGTAGTACAAAAGATGATATTCCTAATCACTAATTTGAAACAACAGTTTAGAGCTACCACGATGATCACCAAACCACAGTGGTCGAGACTACATTTAATATTGGTTCCATTATTATATCTATATTAATAGACCAAGGTGATAATAGTTTTATTATTTCACCTATGATTTTAGAAAGGAATTTATTTTCAAGAATGTAGAAATAGGAATTATGCATTTTAGAGATGGCCTCAAGAGCAAAGTAATCTATTTTCTTGGTATTAATGTATTGACACTTATGTTTGGGAATCATTATAACCAAATGAACATTTTAATGCACTGCTCTAGGATAATATGATGTGGTAGAAGGAATGGAATTGTTCAATAACCATAAGATAGCGATATATATATATATATATATATATATATATATATATATATATATAATTTTTTAAAAGTATGTTTGGTTGACGGTAGTCAGGCCACAAGGATTTAATGGATTAAAAAAACCATTTCATCAAGATTTAGCAAAACCATGCATCTTATGTGATCAATAACCCAGAAAATAAACTCTCAAATTTATGCTATCAACATTTTTAGAGGATGGTGATGGACCATCTTTGAGTGATTACATGCCATTTATTAAGCATGTGGTTACATATCGTTCATGTGTGCTTCAATCTTAAGAAAATTTATTACAGGGATTTTGTTATATGTGACATTACTCCAGGGTTTGAATTTTATATTTTAGATTTATGCCATTGTGAATACATATATGTTGAAGGATTTGATAACCAATTATTTGTTTTATTTTATATTACTCTTAGCGATTTCCCATTTGATCCTATTATTTTTTCTTGAATAGATCCATGTATGATCTTTCCCCATATAGATCATTAGTTATAGTTGAATTAGAATAATGAGTTATAAGAAAATTTGGTATCAGTTTGGGGAAAGAATATTGAGGTAACATTCAATGGGTTGTTTAGTATGATCTTAGTAGGGTAGTTAGAGGATTCCTCACTTTTATTTTATGGACAATTTTCATTCACCATGATGGTGGTCAAGTAGGACATGAAATGAAAACATCTCCTCATTTGGTATTTATTCGAATCAAAAAGATATCAACCAAAGAAAAATAAAACTTTTGGTGTCATAGTACATGCATTATGACTTTTATTTCAATTTTTAATAAATTGAAAAAAAAATTAAAACTATTATAGTTTGATATTTACTTACTTAAGAGTTAAATTATGAAGTTCCTTATAATATATTTATTTCATTAAGTTCTCTTAAATAATTTAAAGATACGAAGAACAGAAAATAACAACTTTCTAATTATTAATATATTAAAAATCATTGTGATTATTGTTTAATCTTGTTTCTATTTCAAAAGAAATACACATGTTGAAGTATTGAAAAAATCTATAATAATAATAATAATATAATTTACTCATTATATAAATATATTTTACATTTATCTATACACATATTAAGCATCAAATTCATTCAATCCTCGTTGACTTCTCATCAACCTCTTTATTCCCCTCTAACTATTTTTGCTAGCTTATCTTTCACTTTCATTTAAAACATTAGCTTCAATTAATATATTATTACATACATACATATAAATTTTTAATCGATAATAGTATAAAATTATTTATATTAATATATATTTTAGATATATTTATGTAAAAGATGACGAGATATATTATTTTAAATGCATATATATTATATTAGATTTGGTGATATAAATGGAATAGATGTATATTGAGAATGATATCTCTTTACATATTTTATATAAATTTATCTAAAATATGTATAGACTAAACTTTCCACTTTTTACATGTAATAAAAAAAGAAAATAAAACTAAAACATTATTAAATATTTATATACAATTCTTTCTGACCAAAAATTGGAGATGTATATCTCAATCCAAAAAGTTAAAGATTCAAATTCTATTCAAACTAATAATTTTATCATACGATTCATTTTCAAATATGATTACATTATGAAAAAATTAAAAATAAATCCAAACTCAAAATGATAAAATAATTACTTACAAAATATATCTTAAAAATGAATAAAATCCTATAAATTATATATATATATATATATATATATATATATATATATATATATATATAAATATATAAATATATAAATAATATGATATTTATTTATAATAAATATTTATAAGTATATTTAAATACGAAAGTCTTCCATTGAAACTTAGCTAAAGAGTATAATAGGAAAAACATAATATTAAATCATAACATTTATTATTATAACACTTTTGAAAATGTTATAAAATCTTTTTATCATCCATTTCACTTACAAGAATGATTTTTAATTGTGTTTGGATATGTTAATAAAAAAAAAAAAATTAAATTAATTTCAATATTAACAATATAATTTAGACCAACATAATATTCTCATCATGTTCACATTAATACATTAATCTATCAAAATAACATACTGTTTTAAGAAGACATTAGGTATTGAATGTTGGATCTTCAATCCCAAATTTTCTGATTTTTTAATGTTCGTATGCAGCCCAATAATTTATGTTTATGGTTTTAAAGTGATTAGAGGCGTGCTGGAAGACAATGTTTAAGGAATATTGAATGTGGCATATCCAACATAAAACAATTACTCCTAAAAATGATCTTAAATTAATGTAGTGCAATGAAAACTTGAATAAAAATATAATTAATAAAACATAATACGATTGATAACATTTATTATAATAAAACTTTTGAACAATATTACAATTATCCTTTATCATCCACGGCACCCATAAGAACTGTGTGCAGTTGTGCTTCGGGATGATAACATCGATCTCCTTCCCTTATTTAAATATTCTTAAAAACATACGGAATTAATATAAAAACATAAAACTACATATATTAAATTGGAAAGGAGTAGGAGATCAACAGTCGCAGCCCAAATCTTGCTTAATCTTAAGGATCAAGCTTTCCTTCTCAGCCAGACGCTCTTCAACCTCCTTAAACTTATATAACACAAAGTATACGACTTCAGTGATTTTATCGTCAACTGTTAATAACAGAGCGACTTCTCTTCCTTTAGCGTTCAACTCAACTTCAGCATTCATTTCTGGATTGAATGAACCGTCTGCAGAAATTCAATTAACAATTAGCGAAGATTATTACCCAATTAAATCCAGTAGAACCCATTATTTATTTATTTTCTGAAATGAGTGAGATTAACTTACCTGATGGTCTTGATGCGTTCGTTTTAACTAGTAGCTTTTCCCCCATATTCCTGTATTCTTGAGCAACGTTATATCCATAGCCGCTGCCATCCACGGATCCATCCAGAAGGTGTAGGATATTTTGCTTTTTAATCTCTTCAAGATTGCTTCTCACTTCATCCACAGAAGCCAAACGCCACTGATCCGATAGTTTGCTTGCATCCCTACTACAGACCTTCTGAAATTCCATTCTAGCCATTATGTTCTCAAACAACACGCAAATCGCAATGCATGAGTTGGAATTGTTTGCAGCGAATTTATTGAGATGAATGAAGTGTACTGCAGCCAAGCATTTACATTTACACCAGGTTACAGCAAACCTTCGATTCTGAAATACAATTTACATGTGAATTCCACAGAATATTAATACGCTCAGATGTTTGAAACGTGATCCACTATAAGTAAAAGCAACTTCACTTTGTCCTTTTTTTCCATTACAATATAATGCAAAACAAAATAGGGTGGCTTTTTGGCTTTGGATCACGTGGACTTTGATTCAGACGTACAATTTACACGCGAATTCTACACATTATTATATATGCTCGAAACAAAATTGAATTGAAAGGTTCTTGGCTCATGTGGTGTTTTCATGAAATTCGAATATAGGGCCCACAAAACTGGACCACAAATGGGTTTGGTGTTATTTGAATCTACAATTTCTTATTGCTTTAAAGTATAAGGCCCAGAAAAAATTTCACATGTTTTTTTAAAAATTAATATTATAGATTTGAGATAATGGTTTATGTCCAGTAAACATTCTTGCACATGCACATGAGAGCTCTTGGTTTATATGGTCCCTTCACAAAAAATTTATGGATCAGCTCATGGCATGTGGAGTACCTCTTAAATAATTGAATTTAAAGATTTTTAGTTATGTGGTACTTTCACAAAAAATAATCTAAAGCTACCTAATTGGAACATTTAGAGGCCTACAAAATTTTCCACGTGTTATTTGATCACTAATATCATAAATTTTAGATAATAATACATTTCTGAGCAATGTCGCTATTCTTGTACATTACATTATTTGGCTTATGTAATGCCTCCAAAAAATTTAAATGGAATGGCTCTTGGCTCGTGTGGTCCCTCCAAAAAAAATAAATTGAAAGGTCCTTAGCTCATGTAATGCCTCTACAAAAATTGAATCTAAAGCTATCCCATTGGACCACCTCGGCTTAGTGCTATTTGACCCTACAACTTGTTGTCTTAAGGTGCATTGTCCACAAAGTTTTTCACATGTTATTTTGAACATTAATGCCATGGATTTTAGTTATTAGTAAATATTTGAAAAATGTATATAAGCATTTAGTATCTAATGAGTGCATAAATATTCAAATTATTCACGAATGTATTTTAACAACATTTTGCTTTAGATCATGTGCAATTTATTAAAAAAAATTCATGCTAGTGATAAAAACATCCTATTATCCATCAATGCATATGCAAAGCCTCACCTAACATCACCTTGGATTAGGCCCATGGTTAATTATTAAATGTTCTTGGACCATTTACTTGATACATTATATGTGACAAGGAATTGTGTTTTGTTTCATGTGCCCTTTGTTTATTTCACATTGGATCGCAAGAAAAGAGAAATATATTCTTGTGATGAGTAAGAATTTGGCTACTCCACTGGAACACCTAGGCTTAGTGACCTTCTGAAATTCCATTCTAGTAATTAAATTCTCAAACAACACTCAAAACACAATGCATGAGTTACGATTATTTGTAGAGAATTTATATAGATGAACGAAGTGTATTGCAACCTAGCGTTTATGCTAGGTTACCTAAAACCATGGATTTGAACCCTCAATTTACATATTTTGCACCATGTTACAATAACGCTTTGATTATAACTTGTAATTTACACGTGAATTAATACAATCAAATGTTTGAAAGCAAAACACCGCCCTATTTTATAAATAGAAAGGATGAAGTGAAGTTTATTTTCATGATAGTGGACCATGTAGACTTGGTGTTATTCGAACCCACATTTTACTAGTTACTTGTACTTATTGAAAGTTTCTTGGCAAATGTGGTGTCTCCAAAAAAAAAGAAACTAAATGCACTCTATTGGACCACCTGGGCTTATTGTTATTTGAGCCTACAATTTGTTGTCTTAAGGTACAAGGCCAACAAAACTTTCCATGTGTTCCTTTTAGAATTGATTTTATGGATTTCACATAATGGTACATATCTTGATAATGAAAATATTCTTGCACATAAGGGATCTTGGATTGTGTGGTGTCCCCACAAAAAAATAATTTAAATCTATTCCACTTAAACACTTAGGATTAGTGTTTTTTAACCTACAATTTGTTGCCTTAATATACAAGGCCCAAACTTCCTTAGACACTTAAACACTTAGGATTGTTGCCTTAATATACAAGGCCCAAATTTCCATGTGTTTTTTTGAGTACCAATGTCATGGATTTAGTTTATAATACATCTCCTAGTAATATATATTATTGATCATGAGGCATCTAAAATTATGTGGTGCCTACCCAAAAAATTATTTGGATGGATCTTGGCTCATGTCGTACCTCAGAAAAAATGAATTTAATGGTTCTAGGCTAATGTGGTGATAAAATTAGAAACTAGAAGATCAAATTTTCAATAGCTCTAATTTTCTTAGAATTTATTGAGTACTAATAAATATTGATTTTTTCATGAATGAGTTAAAAGCATCACATAAAATTATTTAAATAAAACTCAATTTAAAATTGGAGTTGACATGTAAAATTAAAAAAGTTAGATAAATAAAAAATATACCTAGAGTTAATTAACCCTCTTATTTTTAGATGTTTATATTTTTAGAAACTTTTACACATTGTAGCAAGCAATTTTTTTTATGTATATTCATTAATAGAGAATGTGAATATATATAATATAAAAATAGTTGAATAGTTACCAACTGCATCAACTATAGTTACGTAACAATCAAACCTTAGATTAACTAAGTTATTTATTATTTTAAAACAATGCAATATATTTCAAACTACACTAACTTTCCCCTCTTTATTACATTGTTTTTACAAATTTACCCCCAAAATAGATCAATTTTCACCTTGTTAAGTGACTTGGTGAGTATATCTATTATCTATAAATCTATTTCGTAGTACTAGAGTTGAAAGTGGTGTTTCAAGACTTGTTCTCAAATGTAATGACATTGGACCTCAATGTGTTTATTTCTTTCATAAAAAATAGATTCTTGACAAGCATCAAAACACCATGGTTGTCATGGAAAAGGATTGGTGACTGATCTTCAAGTATTTTTGTCATACAAAATGTGACATAACCAAATTAATTCTCGCATACTTCCTTGTGTGACATGATATTTTACCTCTATAGATGATAGAATAATTGCATATTACTTTTAAATAACCCATGAAATTAGTCTAAATTTGAGATGAAAGGTATATCATTAAGTTGATTTCATGTTGTAGTCCCCAAAAAATGTCTCTAATTTTTAGGGACAACATATAAACTACTTTGAACTTGCATAGACCAAATTGTCTCTTCCCTTTTTGAAATTTGTTCCGAGCATTCAAATTCCTCATTTTTTAAGCTTCTCAATTTCTACAGACTCAGCATGCTCAAAATTAATAGTTTCAAAGGGTCTGATGGATTCTATTGGTGAGTTCCTTATAAAGGGAGAGTCTATATCACTTATTCATTTCCATTGTTTGTTTCGCTCAAGTGGTTCAAAGGCGCACGTAAAAGAAAAGGGACGAGTGGACTCTACCAAGTGTCATCTACTGAGCCCCATTATACTTTATTTCTAAAGAGTGGTGGATACTACTGCATGTCCCTTTTAAAGCTTGTCGAAAGCCTCCAAGTGTCAATATTCACTGCATCTTCCTTTGCTTTCAATGTCAAGAAAAGATTATGGTGGGCCCTAGGTGAATGGATAGAACAGGTAGAATGCAACAAGTGTCATCATCTGAGAGAAACTAAATGAGCCCCAAATGTTTACATTATGTTACAAAAGCTTGAGAATAGAAGCTGCCAAGTGTCATCTTCTGGGATAGTTTCAAATAAATTTTTGAAGCAGCAAAACTAGCCGTGTGTCCCATTGTAACTCAATGAAGTGTGACAAGTGTCGGTGTCCACGTCTTATGCTTCCCATAAGTTTCAAGCCTTCTTTTGTTAAGCTTCTCTTAGGGTCTCGTGGAAGGCACCAAATGACAACAATGGAAGGTTGTAATATGTTTCTCTACAAAGCCATGAAAGACGCCACGTGTCCCTTGAAAAGCTCAGTAGAACATGACAAGTGTCAAAAGCTGTAGTCTCTCCCTTTTATTCCATAAGGACTTGTGAGCCCCAAGTTTTGTTGCTAAAGTAAACAGAGACTACCACGTGTCATCTTTCGCATGAATTTGAAATGAGTCCCGAATGTTTCTATGAATGTTTCTAGAGCTCAGCGAAAGTCACCATGTGTCATCTCCTGCAGGACTCTCAAAGGTTTCTAAAGAGTGGTGGAAGCTACCAAGTGTCCTCACCTATTTCAGCAGAATATTTCACGTGTCACTTGTTCAATGCGGTAGAATGTGCCATGTGTCAAAGATACAGAGCAAAGGAAATAAAGGGTCAAGCTTAACCAAAGAAATTAAAGCCTGAAGGCCACCTGGGAGACCTCAAAGGGTGAGTTTCCCTGAAAAGATCGATTCCCAGAATGCGACAAATGCTACCAAGTGTCATATGCTGCAACATTGTCTCTAATGCATCTCAAAATAGAAAAACTTGCCACGTGTCCCATTCCAACTCGGTGGAATGCGACAAGTGTCTACAACCATGCTTCAAGTTTCAAATAAAGTTTCAAAGCTTATTCTAATAAGCTTATTTTGAAGCTATAGAAGCTACCATGTATCCTCACCTATGTCACAGTGGAAAATGGACATAGAAAGTGAGAAAGAGACATGGGAGTTACTAAGTATAATGACAGGCCCACAGATGTCAAATTTGCTATGATAGATTGTCTATTGATCCTTGTAGGCTTAAAATGTGGACCTAAATGCATTCAAAGACCCCAAGGCCACGGCCAAGATGAAGAAGAGACAAAATGCAGGAAACTCAGTAGGATTTACTTCCAGTAGGTGGATCAATCAACCAGGTAGATATTTGGGGCCTACAAGCATTGAAAGCGTAGCCTGTTTGTCCCCTTTGGTGTAAAAGCAACATGGATAGTTGTGTGGGTAGTAGATGATGGAATGAGTGATTCAAGCTCAAGAGAAGACACTGGAGATGAATCAACATGCCATAGTTAAGGTAGCTTCCCTGCCCCAGCATAACCCTCCCTGATAGAACCAAGAATGTATCCAAGGCATTAATGCACAACATGGGTCACTCCATGGGATAAAGTGCCAAGCTTCCCTCAAGCCTCTATATAATGTAATATTTTGTATCATCCAAGTGAGATCTTCCCTTTACTAGAAGCAAAACTCTACCCAAATTGAAAGGTGAATACTAATACTTTGAGCTCAAATTATTTCTCATATCATTTTATCTAAATGAGAAAGCAAGTTGTTTGCAGACTTTATGTTGTCATAGCTTGTATCATTTTAGGAGATTATTCTTATGTCTATCTTCTGAATTTATGGTTTATCCTACTCCTATGAGTTATTTTCTGCTTATATATAATATATAGCACCTTTATACCTATAGGGAACCTCCCCTTAATGAGAGGAGATATTTGTCCCCTTTGGATGTGGTAAACCTACAACTTTGGATGATGAATCTCCCTATGTTATGCTTGAAGAGACCTATTTTGCTCACTAATTAGCTAGTTGACAAAATATTCACCCAACGATTTTTGGTGACTCTGCTAGGGAAGGACAAGCAGTTTGAAGCCTTAAGCTTCAAATTGAAGTAAGAACAGTCCTTTTCCATTTTTGTTTCACAATTTGGCAACTCCATGTTATACCAGAAGCCATAGAGTTCAAGGTGTTGTTGACCCTATCTTTGAGTTGGTACAATAAGGAAATTTTGACTTACTTTCTCCCCAACTTTAAGTTCAACGATCCAAGAGTTTTCCTCCTACCCGTACCAGGACACCAACACAAGGTAGAGCTACTTTTCCTACTATTAGCAGGGCTTTGCCTATCCAAATTACACCAAAATTTGTTATCCCTACTTTCAATAATCCAATCATGGAAATTTGAGGCCCCTGGGGTAACTCTTTTGGTCCACTAAATTTGACTCCACCCCTGCATGAACTTCCACGCAGCTCAAGGAAGAAATTCCCAAAATTCTTTGGTGATGGAAAAGTTCATCCTAGTGAACACATTACAACCTTTAGCATATCTTTTGGTGTGATAGGCATGGAATTTGAGGAAGTGGCAGTTAGGCTTTTCATTGAAACGCTACAAGGTGATGCTACAGATTGGTTCTACCACCTACAAGCTAGATCAGTAACTAATTGGGACACACTCAAAGCCAAATTTGAGGCCAGTTTCAAGCCTGTAGAAGATGCACATGCCTTGTTGGCCTAGCTCACACAAATGAAGAAGGAACCTCATGATCCTATGAGGGATTTCATAGAAAAGTTTGATAATCTAAGGAACTGAATTCTTGCTACTGCTCAGTCGACACCTAAAAATCTCAAATGCTTCTTCATCAACTCATAGCTACCTAAAGTGAGTTTTCTACTAAGACGTTGTAGCCACATAGACCTCGAGGCTACTCAAGATTTGGCTACCGAAGTTGAATATGACCTTATCTTGGTAGGATGATAAGGAGGGATCCAAATAGAGGTAAATCTTCTACTTCCTCTAAATATTCCCATTCAGCCACCACTAATCCAATGGTGCAGAAGCTAGCAAATGAATTACTGGCCCTCAAAAAATAAATGGCACAAGGGATGTCATCTTCTCCTTCATATAAAGATGTACCAAGGAGGACATTCCCTAATCATTCCTACGAAGGCCATGCTGCCAGGCACTAAGTGCAAACCAATCATCTTCTTCCCCCATAAAAGAACCTTGCCATTGAAGCACCTCCAACTAACCTAGCGGTTGGATATCTTGAGTATGAATCAAATTTCTCATTCTAGCCTAAGTTGAATCCTGAAGATGGCATTAATGTCTTCACTAAAGAAGTAGAATAATTTGCTGGTGAATCCAATATCAATTTTTTGAATTATCAGGATGAACCCAAAAGTGAAGGAAATGCAGTTGAGGGATCATATGTTGTATTCACTCGGTCCAAGAATCAATCAACTTAGCAAGTTGATTAAGATAAGATAGAGGGGAAACCTCAACCAATAATTTCAATTACTAAATGTGGGACCACTCTACCCTTCCATCCAAAGGACCCAGTGACTACTAGAAAGGTAAGTACCACAAACACTTTTGCACCTTCAACTTAAAATTTGTAGACCAGTTCTCTCCCTCCCAAAAATCAAAAGGATGAACTTCCATCCTCTGTGCCTAGTTTATTTCCAACATTTGATATCATTGACCATATAAAGAAGACCAAATTTTAAATGTCTGAGTTTGAATTTCTGTAGTCCCATTCTAAGCAATTAGATAAACTGGTTCAATTTGTTAAAAACTAGAATGTCCCTGTTGAACAAGTAATTCTCAAAGTGACTCATGATCTCCCCAAGGATGCACTCACCTAGAAAAATCTTGTCATTACCCCTCTTTCTGCTCTTGGTAGGACTGAACCTTTATATGTCTCATTGATAATAATGGACGTTAGCTGAACAATTGCATCATTAATTTTGGAGCTTCAGATAATGTCATGCCTGCTAAAGTAGCTGAATCCCTTGACCTCACACTGACCAAGACATTTTGTAGATGCTTCTCCATGGAAAACAAGTAAGTACCACTACTAGGGCAAATTAAGGATGCCCAATTTGCATTTGCAACCTTTCTAAAAAAAAGAATCAAGATGACTGTCTTGGTGGCTGACGTCTCAGCTTCATATGTCATCCTTTTTAGGCAAATTTTTTGCAGGGATGTTGGTGGTGAGTTGAGCATGGACTTATTTGAGGTGAGGATTCCAATCAAAGGTGTTATGAAGAAGCTACTTCCTGAGAAGGAAGTAAAATATGTGGTGACCTAGACCTCGGTACCTAATTCTTAAATTCTGTTTGAAAGTTCAGGCATGGGTAACTACTTTTTTTTCATGAAAGAAGTTCATGAGGCGTTTGATTAAGCTCCTATAAGGGACAACCTGAAAATGCATTAGCTAAAACAATAGAAGAGTTGGTAGAGTGTAATGCAAGTGTGGAGGAATCTCCTCCTCTAAATGAAGAAGAATCTAAAGAAAAATTAGTATCAAATGAGGTATGGATCCTTGAATTTGATGGTAGCTATTCCTCCACTGATTCTGGAGCTGGGGTTGTGTTGATATCCCATCAGAGAGATTTTTTCCTTCATCTTACAAGTTGTAGTTTAGCAACACTAATAACACAAATGAATATGAGTCTTTGTTGCTTGGATTGAGGGCTACTCAAGACAAAGGCATCAAGCTCCTTCATGCCAAAGGAGATGATGTAGTGGTTTGCCAAGTAAGAAACCTATACCAAGCCAAGAATGAGAGATTGTGCCACTACTGTAATCTAGTCTAGGACTAAATTGAAAACTTTGATGCTTTCAGCATATCTGTAGTCCCCAAATATTTTAGTGATCGGGTTGATGTACTAGCCATTTCAGCTACACTCTTGGTCTCCTACCCAGACATCAAAGGAGACAAGTACACTATTGAGCTAGTCTTTAGGACAAGTGTACCTGATAATGCCAGTCATTGGAAATTATTCAACAATGACAACCAAATCATTTCCTTCCTAAAGCAAAGAGATAGATTTGAACTATTGCATTGTGAAGGCAGTGAACCTCAGAGGTGTGAATCAACTCCTAAATCAAGTGCAGACACAGGTGAGGAGTTCTTGAAACATAAAGGGAATAAGATCCCTAAAGGCTTGGTTTCCCTTGAGAAGTTGTTTGATAAGCATGATAGATTCATAAAATAGTAGCAAATAGATTCAAGCTCCTCTCAGGAGTTTGATTAAGTAAATCTGGGAATCAAGGGAGATCCCAAGATGGTTAACATTGGCAAATGTTGTACTCTTGAGGAGAGGGTCAAGTTTGCCACTTTTCTCAACCAATACATGGACATCCTAGCTTACTCCTATATGACTTGAAGTCACTCAAGCTTGATGAAATTTGACATGACATTCCTCTCAAGGTTGATTCAACACCTTACAGACAAAAGTCTAGGCAGTATAATCTAAAAATATCAGGTGTTATTCTGTCTGAGATATAAAAAATGCTAAATTCTAGGATCATTTTCCCAATCCACCATTCCATATGGATTGCAAACATAGTGCCCATAAGGAATACTAATGGCAAAATTTGCCTTTGTGTGGATTTTATAAATTTGAATCAGGCATCCATGAAGGATAATTATCCTTTTCCAATCATGGATCATGTGCTTCAAAAAGTGATGGATTTAGAGATGTTATCAATGTTAGATGGCTTCTCAGGGTATAATCAGGTTGAAGTTAATGAGGTAGACCATCATAAGACTACTTTCACCACACCCTGGGGCACATTTACATATAGAAGGATGCCTTTTGGCTTGATAAATGTTGGCGCCACCTTCTAAAGAACAATGGACCTTGCCTTCAAGGATAAGATGGGTAAGTTCATTGAAGTTTATCTTGATGATCTAACTGTCTTCTCTAAGCATCACCCAAATCATATAAGCCATTTTCAATAAGTGCTGGAATGCTACAGCCAGAATGGCATTTCCCTAAACCCCAAGAAGTCAGTCTTTGGAGTAACAGAGGGGAGACTTATCAGACACATTGTGTCCAAAGGGGCCATAAATATTGACTTAAATAGAGTCAAGTATATCCAAGAGCTTACCCTGCCCACAAGTAAGATTGATGTTCACTCTTTCTTTGGAAAGGTGAATTTCTTATAGAGGTTCATCCCCATGAATTTATTATGGAGGTTTATCCCCAAGTTTGCTAAGAATACTAGGCACATTGTGAACATGATGAAAGGAAAGTCCACCTTCAGCTACATTGAAGAAGGCAAGTCAGCATTCGAAGATATCAAGACTGCCATTGCCCATGCTCCAATTCTAGTTTGTCTAGACTATAACAAAGAGTTCACCATCTATAATTATGCTTCAAAGCACACACTTTCAATAGTTCTAGTTCAACATAATAAATAAGGTATGGAATCTCCCATTTACTTCATGAGTTATCCCCTCAAAGCTCATGACCTAAAGTACTCAAACATGGAGAAGCATGTTTATGTAGTGGTAAAGGTAGTGAAGCATTTCTGCTTCTACATCTTGAATTCACACACTACTGCCTTGGTTCTTGACACCATGGTCAAATCCATACTGACTTAGCAAGAGTTTGAGATGAAAAGAGGCAATTAGGTTGCAAATATCTAGGAGTTTGATCTAGTCATAGAGCCAACAAAGCTAGTGCGTGGGAAGGGGCTATGCCAACTAATCACTAATAAAAAGCTAGAAGGAACAGAGTATGAAGAATTAGAGGAAGAAGATGCACCAACCATCCTCTTTGTCTCTACCATGAATGAGTGGTATTTGGTTATTGCTCATTTTCTCAGTTATGGTGAGTGTCTTACTCGCCTATCTTATAAATAAAGGAGAACCATCAAGCTGAAATCTACCAATTTTTTCATCTGGGACAATGGCTTGTATAAGAGGAACCTTGATGGAGTGTTCCTTTGCTATGTGGACAAGGAGAAACAATGCAAACTTCAAAATTCCTTCCCCAATTTGGCCTATGGAGGACATTTTTTTATGCCTTTGACTGTTCACAAGATCTTGCAAGCTAGGTATTACTGGCCAACTCTCTTTCAGGATGCATACAAGTGGGTCAGGGAATGTGAACTATACCAGCAGTTTGTCGAAAGACCCAAGATAACCACCCTACCTCTCAAGCCAGTGGTCATAAAGGAGCTATTCCAGCAATGGGGAATTGATTTTATTAGAGCTGTTAACCCATCTTCAAGTGCTGGGCATGATTATGTCCTTATAGCAACATATTACTTCACCAAATGGCTAGAAGTTATTCTAAACAAACATGTTACTTTAGAAGTAGTATGCAATTTCATAAAAGAGAACATCATTTCTAAGTTTGGGGTCCCAACCAAGATTGTCACTGACAATGCAGCTTGTTTTACTTCCCAGGAGATTACTCAATTCTATTTCTACTATAGGATTACACTCTCCCCCTCTTCTGATTACTTTCCACAAGGGAATGGATAGGCTGATTCAAGCAATAAGAACTTGGTGACTATCATCAAGAAGCTAGTGGATGACAGCAAAAGGACATGGCATAAAGCATCGGTTGATGCTCTATGGGTAGATAGAATTACACCGAAGAGAGAAATTGGTATGTCTCCTTTCCAACTTCTTTATGGTGTCAATGTTGAGATACCAATCACCTTGGAATTGCCAGCATTGAAATTAGCTAAGGAAATTGAAGACCAAACATATGAAGGCTCCCTTGATAAGAGGATCATGTGCCTTACCAAGATGAATGAGCAAAGAACTGCATTGGTGGACTGAATTGTTGCCCATCAAGGTCAGGTGAAGAAGATTTTTGACTAGAAAGCTAAGAACCGTGATTTCTAGATTGGAGATCAAGTCTTACTGTGGGACAAGAGAAGAGAATCAAAGGGGATGCATGGAAAGTTTAATTCCCTGTGGAGGGGCCCTTTTACTATTCATCAGCTCAATGGGGAAAATAATTTCCTGTTGAAGTATCAAGATGGCACTCACTTTCCTCTACCTCACAATGGGTAGCATCTGAAGCACTTCAACTCATGAATTATCAAATGAGTTAACTTGTACATGTGTATATTTTTATAGTCTCTCATTTATATTTTATACTTTTCATTTTCTTTTTTGGAGCCTTTCTTTTTGGGTAGCGTGACTCCATAGCCCAATGGCATACTTCAAGGTGCTAGAGATTCTAGTTTCTACTCCCCTCAATTGCATTTCAAGTTTTCAATTGAAGGAAGTTCCCCAAATGGAGCCAGTTGTTGTCCCCAAAAAATTTCACTCATTTTTAGGGACAACATATACACTATTTTGACCCTAAATAGACCAAATTATCTCTTCCCTTTTCAAAATTTGTTTTGACCATTAAAATTCCTCATTTTTTAAGCTTCTTAGTTTCTACAAACTCTACAGAGATGTTTCTACATACTCAACATGCTCAAAATTAACAATTTGAAAGGGTCTGATGGATTTTGTAGGTGAGTTTCTTATAAAGGGTGAGTTTATGACACTTATGGATTTCTAGGGTTTGTTTCAATCAAGTGATTCAAAGGTGCACATAAAATAAAAGGGATAAGTCGACTCTGCCAAGTGTCATCTTCTAAGCCTCGTTATACTTTATTTCTAAAGAGTGGTGGATACTTCTACGTGTCCCTTTTGAAGCTTGTAAAAAGCCTCCAAGTGTCAATATTCACTGCATCTTCCTTTGGTTTCAATGTCAAGAAAAGATTGTGGTGGGCCCCAAGCCAATGGCTAGAACAGGCAGAATGCAACAAGTGTCATCATCTATGAGAAACTAAATGAGCCA
Source organism: Torreya grandis (assembly GCA_037957365.1). Classification (NCBI taxonomy): domain Eukaryota; kingdom Viridiplantae; phylum Streptophyta; class Pinopsida; order Cupressales; family Taxaceae; genus Torreya; species Torreya grandis. The sequence continues at coordinate 6,676,014 of JARHVA010000068.1, forward strand.
AAAATGTTTACATTGTGTTACAAAATCTTGAGAATGGAAGCTACCAAGTGTCATCTTCTAGGACAATTTTAAATAAAGTTTCAAAGTAGTAGAACTAGCCGCGTGTCCCATTATAACCCAGTGAAGCATGACAAGTGTCGGTGTATGTGTCTTATGCTTCCCATAAGTTTCAATATTTATTTTGATAAGATTCTCTCAAGGTCCCATAGAAGGTGCCAAGTGGAAATAGCGGAAGGTTCTAATATGTTTTTCTACAATGCCACAAAATATGCCATGTGTCCCTTGAAAAGCTTGGTGGAACACGATAAGTGTCAAAATCTGTGGTCTCTCCCTTTTGTTTCATAACGACTAGTGAGCCCTAGGTTTTATTGCTAAAGTAAATGAAGACTTCCATGTTTCATTGTCTACTTGAATTTGAAATGAGTCCTAAATGTTTTTGTGAATGTTTCTAGAGCTCAGTGGAAGCTGCCATGTGTCATCTCCCATAGGACTCTCAAAGGTTTTTAAAGAGCGGTAGAAGCTTCCCAATGTCCTCACCTATTCTAGTGGAAGATGCCATGTGTCACTTATTTGATGTGGTGGAATGTGCCACATGTCAAAGATGTAGAGTGAAGGAAATAAAGGGTCAAGCATAACCGAAGAAACTAAAGCCTAAAGGCCACTTGAGAGACCCCAAAGGGTGAGTTTCCCCCAAAAAAGATTGAGTCTCAGAAGGCAATCAATGCTGCCAAGTGTCATATGCCAAAACATTATCTCTAATGAGTCTCAAAGAAGTGGAACTCACCACATGTCTCATTCCAACTCAATAGAACGTGACAAGTGTTTTCAACTGTGCTTCAGGTTTCAAATAAAGTTTCATAGCTTATTCCAATAAGCTTATTTTGAAGCTACAAAAGCTACCACATGTCCTCACCCATGTCACAGTGGAAAATGGCCATAACAAGTGAGAAATACACAATGGAATTGCTAAGGAGAATGACGGGCCTACGAACGTCAAATTTGCTGCGATAGAGTGTCTGTTGATACTTGTAGGCTTAAAACATGGACCCGAATGCATTTAAAGACCCTAAGGCTAGGGCCAAGAGGAAGAAGAGGCAAGAGGGCAGAAACTTAGTAGGAGTTATTTCTAGTAGGTGGATCAGTCCACCAGGTAGATATTTGGGGCCTACACGCATTGAAAGGGTAGCCTGTTTGTCCCCTTTGGTGTAAAAGCAACATGGATAGTTGTGTAGGTAGTAGATGATGGAATGCGTGATTTAGGCTCAGGAGAAGACACTAGAGATGAATCAATATGCCATAGTTAAGGTAGCCACCATGCTCTAACATGGTCCTCCCTGACATAATCAAGAATGCATCTAAGGCATTAATGCGCAACATGGGTCACTCCATGGGACAATGTGCGAAGCTTCCCTCAAGCCTCTATATAATGTAATATTTTGTATCATCCAAGTGAGATCTACTCGTTACCAGAAGCAAAACTCTACCTAAATTGAAAGGCAAATACTGAGACTTTGAGCTTAGATTGTTGCTTATATCATTTTATCTGAATGAGAAAGCAAGTTGTTTGTAGACTTTGTGTTGTCATAGCTTGTATCATTTTAGGAGATTTTTCTTATGTCTATCTTCTTAATGTGTTCTTCTTTATTTAATTTGGCAAGTATAACTAGTCAAAGTACTCAGTTAGGTGTCCTGAAGCCGACTGTGGAGAGACTTTGTGCCCCCACAATTACCTTTTAATGTGTTTTTTTTTGTTCATGTGTAAAAGATATTGGGACGACTTTGTGCCCTCATTATCCTTCGTATCTCACTCTTGGGTAGTCAAGGTGGAGACTTTGTGCTACATCTCAACCTGCTGGTTACTATGCCCTTGGTTACTTATTGTTACTTACCAAAAATATTCCTATTGTTTGCAAGAATAAGCACTTATGAAAGAAGATAAGTGCCTTCTATCATTTCACTAGGATTTCTACTATCCAGGAAGGGATCTAGCTCTTGGCTGAATGTTACTTCTAAAATAAGAGAAGTGCCTTCACCAATCACCCAGGATTTCTCCTTTGATTTGTGAGCATCATTTCTAAAAAAAGAGAGATGGATGGTTTATCCTACCCCTATGAGTTATTTTCTGGTTATATATATAGTATATAGCACCTTTATACCTATAGGGAACCTCCCCTTAATGAGAGGAGATATTTGTCCCCTTTGGATGTGGTAAACTTGCAAGTTTGGATAACCAGTCTCCCTATGCGATGGTTGAAAATAACTATTTTGCTCACTAGTTAGTTGGTTGACAAAATATTCACCCAACACATGTCATCAACAAATCATGCATTGTCCAAGTCTGTATAACCCTATAAGAATAAATGTGAGTTCTTCTTGTAATCTAGACCATAATCTCTTGTACCTCAGACATATCTCAAAACTCACTTTATTTCAACCTAATGACATTTATTTATATCCTATATAAATATTAAAGGATAGATGATAACAAACATATGTCTGGTCTTGTATATGTCAAGTAGATAAGACTCCCAACAAGTTGTCTGTATTGAGTTCCGTCTACTTGAGGTGAAACTTGAAATCAATAATGTTGTAAACATTTATCCATGGTAGTTTATAATGGTTTATAATTTGTCAGATCATATTTCTCAAGTAGTTCCTTGGCATATTTAATCTGTGAGATAAGAATTTAATTATTCTTTTGCCATATCTCTAAGCCAATATAGTAATGAAAGTAGCCCCAAGTATATAATGTTGAAGGATTTATTCAAGTCATTGTTTACTTCTTTAATGAGATCATCTGAGATGCCTATGATCACAAGATCATCCATATACAAAACAAGAATTATAATATCTATTCCTACCTTCTTGATATACAAATTATCTTAAAAAGTATTACAGTACAATGATTTGACACTGAAACTTAAATAAGCATATAATCAATAAAACATAATATGATTGATAACATTTATTATAATAAGAATTTTGAACAATATTAAAATTATCCTTTATATCATCCACCTCACCCATAACATCAATCTCTTTTCCTTAAAATATACTAAATTAATATGAAAACATAAAACTGGATATATTATATTGGAAGGGAGGACTAGGAGATCAATAGTGGTAGCCCAAATCTTGCTTAATCTTAAGGATAAATCATTCCTCTTATCAAGGCACTCTTCAACTTGCTTAAAATTATATAGCACAAAGTATATGATTTCAGTGATTTTATCATCAAATTTTAATAATAGAGTGACTTCTCTTCTTTTAGCATTCAACTCAAGTCTAACGTAAATTTCTAGATTGAATGAACTATCTGCTAGAAAATCAATTAACAACATTATACTTTAGATCAAGTGTAATTTCTTAAAACTTTCTCATGCTAATGATAAAAACATCATATTGTCCATCAATACATAAGCAAATCCTTGCCTAACATCACCTTGGATTAGGCCCATGGTTAAGTATTAATCTCTCTTGGACCATTTAATTGATAGATTAGATGTGATATGAAATTGTGCTTTGTTTCATGTGCCCTTTGATTATGTCACATTGGATTGTAGGAAAAGAGACATATATTTTTGTGATAAATAAGAATTTGGATACTCCACTAGAAAACATAGGCGTAAATACCTTCTAAAATTCCATTCTAGTAATTAAGTTCTCGAACAACACTCAAAACACAATGCAGGAGTTAAAATTATTTGTAAAGAATTTCTATAGATGAATGAAGTGTACTAAAACCTAGAATTTGAGCTAGGTTACCTAAAACCTTGGATTCAAACCCTCAATTTCCACATTTTACACCATGTTACAACAAAACCTTTGATTACAACCTGCAATTTACACATGAATTCCACATAATATTAATACGCTCAAATGTTTGAAAACAAAAAAACACCCTATTTCCTAAATAAAAAGGATGAAGTGAAGTTTATTTTCATGATAATGGACCATGTATACTTGGTGTTATTTTAACCTTCTTATTATTAGTTACTTGTACCTACCGAAAGGTTCTTAGCATATGTGGTTTCTCCAAAAAGAAATTGAAACTAAAAGCAATCTATTCGACCACTTGGGACTAATGTTATTTGAGCTTATAAATTATTTCCTTAAGGTAAAAGTTTGACAAAACTTTCCATGTGTTATTTTTAGAATTAATTTTAGGAATTTTAGATAATGGTACATATCCTGACAATGAAGATATTCTTTCACATAAGGGATCTTGGATTATGTGATCCCTTAAAAATAAAATTAATCTAATGTCTCTTGGCTTGTGTGGTGCCTCCAAATAAGTTAAATTGAAATATTTTTAGCTCATGTGATGTCTCCACAAAAAAAAAATTAAATCTATTCAACTTGAACACCTAGGATTAGTGTCTTTTAAACCTACAATTTTTTTCCTTAAGGTACAAGGCCCAAAAAAAATTCCACATGTTCTTTTTAACACTAATGTCATGTATTTATATAATAATGCATATCCTAGAAATGTATATATTATTGCTAATGAGGGATCTTGAATTATACAGCAACTCCACAGAACATTATTTGTAATAACTTAGCTCACGTGGTACCTTGGGAAAAAATGAATCAAATGGTTCTTGGCTCATGTGGTGATGAAATTAGAAAATAGAAAATCAAAACTAATATCTACTAGTTTTTTTTATGAATGAATTAAAATCATCACATACAATTATTTAAATAAAACTCAATTCAAAATAGGATTTGACACGCAAAATTAAAAAAGATAAATAAATCATAAATATATGTAGAGTTAACTGACCCTATTATTTTTAGATGCTTCTATTTTTAGAAACTTTTACATGTAAGCTTAGATGGGCCTAAAAATATCCACTTATGCCATACACACCAAATTCACAATAATGGATGAATTTCAACTCAATTTTAATTCTGTTTTCAAATATATATAGTTTTTAAATTTTTTAAATTATCAAAAAATACTAGCATGCAATTTTTTATCCTTATATGGTCACTTATCACCTTCAAACTATATGGAAATGTAGCACAAATTTCTAAGGCGAGTGTAGAAACTAAAATTTGATCAATAAATGCTTGACAATGATTTAGGGTATTTTTTAAGGAATGATAATTTTTTAGAAGTGTATAATTGTAGGAAAATATTTTAATATTCAAATATATGGAACCTAAGTATAATAGGAAAAATTTAAGGAATAACATAGAATCTACTAGTAATTAATGATTTTTTTGGAAATCTAACAATTTTATGGATATTTTATAAGTTAATTTGGTGAAAATTTTTTCAAAAATTTCTTCATTAGTGAATCTAAAATTTTAAAAATTTGTCAAAAAATAGTCAGTTGGCAAAAAATAGCCCGTAAAAATTACCCTACAATGTTTGTCCTTGACATCTATACCTTGCTTGGCCAACTCATTACTATGATCATCATTTATCTATTTAAAATCCATCAAAGTCTTAAAATTAATAAAAACATATTCTAGACTTGCCTAATTTATTCCTATTCATCCCTATTCAATAAATAATCCACTATTAATTTAGTCTTAAAAGCCTCTATCCATTTTGGACAAGTGTGTAGTATGAAAACATGGATGCACTTCTTACTTTTCCACTAGTGCATACTTTTCTCCCTTGCTTCAAAGGCTAGTTTTTAAAATTTACACACTTCTTAATGGCTTTCTCGGGCACAACAATAGGTCAATTATTAAAAAAATGAAATATTATTATATAAAGGCACATAAAGTGTCTCATTTGAAACCCCTAACAACTCTATCTAAAACTCTCTTACAAAGGTAAATTCAAAAGCATCCATATATTAAACAAAGAGACCAAATGCAATTTTATTAGATTACTACAATCATTGACCAAGTTAATATTGTATTGTTATAGGTTGAGGACAACATTTGTCAAGCACTCTAATCAAATTTTCTAGTTACATTAATATGATCTTCCCTGAAGGGAAAATGACATTGACCTGAGGTTAACTTATATTATGTACCTAACACTCAATAAAAAGGGATTTTATACAAATATCTTAGTCATATCCCACTTCCTCATTCCTTCCCCCTTTTCATTTGATCTTTTTTCATGTACTTTTGTAGGCTAGGGTTTTGATTATGTAGGTTATTAGTGCATAAAAACATGATTTGAACATAATAAATAAATATATAGATATCAGTAAACCAACCTAGAATTATAGTTTTAATACACAGTCTATATAGACATAGTTTCATTAGTAAATAGTGACACACTATGACCTTGTCTACGTACTACACAGTTTTCCTAGGATACAATTAGTCATTTTTTCAATTAACTTTATGTTTTTTAGTTTTCATTGATAGTTCTAGACAACCATAGTTACCAAATGAATAACACAATTGGAAATAATTTTTTTTTCAAGGACATGTCTCTAACCCAATCATTCTCCTCTAGTTGAGAATAACTCACCTCTTGTGAGTTACCCTTATTATACTCATACAATTTATACGCATCAATATTATTCAACTCCTATTTTTTAATGATAATTTAAGGTTAATTTTACTTCTTCCAATATAAATGAATCAATTACAAAAACCACACATCTAGGATAACATCCACAAAAAGGTGATAAAGTATTAAAATTTCCTAACCAGTCAATAATGAACCAACATAAAGCATAATACATAGAACCACTACCCAAAGGGGATAAAACATAACCAAAAACTAACTAGGGGGAAAAGATCCTAGGAAAGGAAATCACCATAGAACATAAATTGAGATAAACCTGAAAACACATGCACATAGATAAGATACATGCAAGAAAAATAGAGCCCTTCATCTAATCATTGGGCTACACCAAGGTGCTCACCATTGAATTGTCTTATTATTTTCCACTGGGGACTATATCTTGATAGCTCCATTAAAATATTTACCTATTTATCCCTAGTAAGGGGATCTAAATGATTTCCCAAAATAGGGGCTCACATGTTGGACTCAAGCTGAGCTCGCATGGTCAAAGAAGTTGCCTATTGAAAATGAGCCACCATAGTCCCATTAGGCCTTACATCCATGGTCCTTAACAAGGGTGGAAAATTATGGCCACCCCAACCATTTAATCTAGCAACCATGTAGTAACAAACACATGACATGACTGAGACATCCCCATGATAAATGAAATGGAGGGTAGGGGAACCTGTTGGGAGCTCACATCCAAAGAGACAATAATTCAACCAATCAAAGAGGGGGAGAAAAGGTGAACCTATAATTTATCCACATAATCCAACATAATGTTAAACCACTCCTTGATATCTTAAAATATATACAAGGGAATAATGTTATAGTTATACTTCCTTGAGAGGAGATTTGACGATGGGATTTTGGCTAGAAAATCCTTAATTATTGTTTGTTCTATAAGCATGTATAAAGTTTTTATCATATATTTCAATATCTCCTTCATCATTTCCTTGTCCTCCATAGAGAAGATCATGTTGATGATAAATAATGAACTCTTCAAGAAAACTAGGCCCACTATGGCCTCCAATACTAGCCTAAATTGAATATAAAAACCTTCTTTAGATGGGATTCACTAATGCTTCCCTTGAAAGACATTTTCATCATGTCAGAATAAACACATAACAAATGCTAACTAATATAAATTTAAACCATGTACAATATCTAAATACTTCTAAATTATCCAACAGCCAACCCAAGAAGATCTCTCAAATGGAAGGCTTTAAACTTGAAGTATTCATAATCCACATAACTGCAATCCAACCTACTATAGAATCCAACATGTGTGAGGATTTTATTTTAGACATGGCCACTTTATTTTTGTGGACCACCTCCTCTAATACAATGGCTCTATTTTAAAATATCCTCTTATTGTGTTCTTTCTATAACATCCAAATTAGTATAGCTGAATAGGACACCCAAAGACTAGAAAAGGTGTCCTTCATATGCCCTAGTTTCCAAGAGGCAAGGTAGAGAGAAGTGATCTAGGGCAAGCCCATCTCATCCCTAGTTCAACACACATCCAATTTTGACACTAGTCTGTAAGGTGGTAATTAAACAAGTGATTAACATGTTGTTTCCTAGTAAAGAAAAAACAAAAAGAGGGCCATTCTACTCCAATCTTATGCAACCTATCAAAAGTTGGTATATTATTCTGAGTAGTTATCTAAGCAAATGCCTCATCCTTGGGAATCCCATTTTTATTCTAAGATATCATTTTTTCCCAAGTAAAGGAATAGTCCATGAATCTGACATTTTTTAAACTCATATTGAGAGTGTATATACAATATTTGGCTCCTACCCGCTGAATTAAACCATCTTTGGAGTTTAGGAAGACTTTTCTCTTGAAACGTATTCTAGTTATAATCTATTTTTGACTGTTCATAAATATGAATTCCCCAAAATCATTTAATTTCCATTTCATCATACTTTCCCATGGATGGGGAGCCAGGTAATCATACACATTTTGACCCTAATTAGAAGTCAAGAAATCCTTGGCCTCTTCTAGCCTTTGCACACCCTGGATCATCTTGTGACTATTCTATGAGTCACCCCAATAATATGATTTTTTCTCATTGTTGAAAATTCAGGAGACATGGTATTTTATTATGAAGTGGAATTTTAAAATGAAATTCCACAGGTGAGAACCCTTGAGGAGGTTGTAAATAGTTAAAATATTAGTGGCTTCATGATCTCCAAAATATTTGCCACAATAAAATTAAGGTTAGTGCCTATGTTTTTGTCACCTTAGCATGTATACAATACCATGAATTGAATATAAAATTCTTAATATTTTTAAATATTGATTGAAATAACTTTAAACATTTTACAACTCAAATTATTTGGATCAGGTTGTCAACTTTTATATTTAAAAGTTTATTTGCCAGCTTAACTAATTTAGTGGAATTTATCATATGCACTAACATAATCTAACATTCATTTAATATTATTTTAAACAAAATAAACTGGCAATGCTAACACCTGGGTTTTATATTGTTTTCTAACATTTTCTAAGCATTTGGCCAAAAACATTGAATTTAAAGGTTCTTGGCTCATGTGATGTCCTCAGAAAAATTTAATATAAGTCTATTCTATTAGATCACCTATGGTATTAATGCTACTTGAATCTAAAACTTATTTTTTATTTAAGGTATAAGGCTCACAAAAAATTTCACATGTTATTTTTAAAATTAATATAATGGATTTTATATAATGGTACATGTGCTAACAATGCAAATATTATTGAACATCACAGATCTTGGATTATGTGGTTCCTTCAAAAAGATTTAATGGATTAGCGCATGTCATGTGTGGTATCTAGAAAATAATTGAATTTAAATTTTCTTAGCTCATGTGGTGCCTCCATAAAAAACTAATCTAATGCTAATTCATTGGAATGCTTAGAATCCCATAAAATTTTCCATAAGTATTATTTTAATCACTAATGTCATGGATTATAGATAGGAATACATTTCCTAGAAATGTAGTTATTCTTGCACATTAGGGCTCTCGGCTTATGTAGTGCATCCATAAAAATTAAATGGAATGGCTCTTGGATCATGTGGTGCCTCCAAAAAAAAAACCATATTTAAGGGTCCTTAGTTCATGTGGTGCCTCTACAAAAATTGAATCTAAAGTTACTACACTAGACCACCCGGGATTAGTGTTATTTGATCCTATAACTTATTGTGTTAAGGTACATTACCCAAAATGTTTTACATGTGTTTTTTTAACAATATTATTATGGATTTTAGATATTGGTAAATATGTGAAAAATACATATAAAAAAATAGTATCTAATGAGTGCATAAACATTCAAATTATTCAAAAATGTATTTTAACAACATTTTCCTTTAGATTTCATGTAATTTCTTAAAATTTTCTCATGTTAGTGATAAAAACATACTATTGGCCATCAATGTGTATGTAAAGTCCCACCTAACATCTCCCAGGCTGAGGCCCATGGTTAAGTGTTAGTTGTGTTTAAACCATTTAATTGATATGTTATATGTGATACGGAGTCATGATTTTTTTCATGTGCCATTTGATCATTTCAAATTATATCATGGGAAAATAGAAATATATTTTTGTGATGAATAAGAAATTGGCTACTCCACTAGAACACCTAGGCTAGAGACCTTTTGAAATTTCATTCTAGTAATTAAGTTCTAGAACAACACTCAAAACATAATGCATGAGTTTCCATTATTTTTAGAGAATTTATATAAATGAAAAAAGTGTACTATAACCTAGCATTCATACTAGGTTACCTAAACCTTGGATTTAGACCCTCAATTTCCACATTTTATACAAACCTTTGATTTTAACCTATAATTTGCACATGAATTTCATAAAATATTATTACGCTCAAATGTTTGAAATAAAAACACCACCCTATTTTATAAATAAAAAGGATGAAATGAAGTTGATTTTCATGATAGTGGACCATGTATAATTAGTGTTAACTAAACCCACTTGTTACTAATTACTTGTACCTCCAAAAAAATTGAATCGAAATGTTCTTGGCTCATGTGGTGTCTCTAAAAAAATTGAAACTAAAGTTACTCTATTGGAACATCTAGGATTAGAGTTATTTGATCCTAAAACTTGTTCATTAAGGTAAAAGGCAAACCAAATTTTCCATTTTTTCTTTTTAGAATTAATTTTATAAATTTGAGATAATGGTGGATATCTCAACAATATATATATATATATATATATATATATATATATATATATATATATATATATATATATATATATATATATATATATATATATATATATATATATATATATATATATAATTTCACATGAGGTATCTTACATTATGTGGTCCCTTAAAAAAAATGTAATCGAATTGATATTGGCTTGTGTGGTTCCTCCAAAAAAGCTTTATTAAAATATTTTCAATTCATGTGGTGTTTGCACAAATATTTAATTTAAATCTATTCCATTTGAACACCTAGAATTAGTGTTTTTTGAACCTACAACTTGTTTCCTTAAGGTACAAGGCACACAAGATGTTCCATGTGTTATTTTGAGCAGTAACATCATAGATTTGACATAATAATACATGTCATATAAATTTATATATTATTTCTCATGAGGGATATTAAATTATATGGTGTTCCCATAAAAAAATATTTGAATGGCTCTTGGATGATGTGGTACCTAAGAAAAAATTGAATCAAAAAGTTCATGGCTCATGTGGTGATGAAATTAGAAAATAGAAAAGAAAATCTTTAATAAACCTAATTTTATCAATATTTATTGAGTTTTAATATTTAATGATTCTACATGAATGAATTCAAAGAATAATATAAAATTACTTAAATAAAACTCAATTTAAATTACTTTTATTTTGTAAATTTTTTTAATTCTAATTTAAATTTAATTTCTTTAATCCTATCATTATTATTTTATTTTATTCTTATTATATAATTTATTTTACTTTAGTTTTTTGTGATTGTTTTCTTTTTATATTTTTCTTTCTTAATAATTTGTTAAGATTTGGTAATATTCACAAGGTTATAATTGGTATTTTATTTAGTTTATTTTGTTGTGATTTGGTTTAGGAGAGATTTCGGAGGATATTTTATCTCCTTAAATATAGGAATGATATTCTTATATATTTTTTAGTCTTGTATAGAATTATAATGAAACTGAAGAAATTTATTTATCTAGACTATGTAAATCATGTTGATTCTCTATAAATCTAAACTAGATTCATTATTTGGTATCATAACATCCCTGGTCTTTCCCTATGATGAGAAAATGAATTGTTTTTACGGACAACCTTCATATTATTTGTTGTCCCAAATCCATGACGTTTGTTCAGTAGTGAAAATTATTATAGGCATAGGCCTTGATTGTGTTGTAGTTTTTTTTTTGGGTAACTCTACGTTATCAATTCTATCTTCAAGTTGGTTTATTAATATGTTAATTAATAGTGAAACTCATCTAAAACTCTATGTATTTGATATGGGAAGACTATTGCATATCATTGATTATTGTTTACATCTCATTGAATCCAACGTAAGAATAAACTTCTATATGATTGACAAATCTGATATTATAAAATCTATGTGTGGTGTTTCATCATCATAACTCATGAAATCAATAAATATTAGCACATTTAAATGATCTTCAACTTGCTTGTAGCGTGAATCTTTTTTTTAGATTTATTTCTCTATACTTGTAGTTATGAAGAAACTAGTAATGCATTCATTGTAGATATTGTGTGTCAATATCTACATCTGGCAAGATCTATTGGTGCATCATTAGCCTTTAGGGCCTAACAATGCCAAGTTATCCTAAGGAATAATCTATTATATTTGTTTCTATTTATATTTTCCTACCTCACCACATTACAATGATGTCCTTCCATCTCAGCTTTGGAAGTATGGTATAATCATTTTTCATTATTCAATCTCACTCAGAGTAGTTCTCTCTCCATGTGATGTCTAAGTGAAATGGTTCATGCATTTCTTGTAGTAGCACATGGTTGCTATCCCGTAGGATTTTGTCTTAATTTAATTAGTGTTTGAGTATAGATGTGTCATTTGTTATATGTTTAAGTAAGTCAATAGATTTTTAATAGCATATTTAGTTTTTTAATAGTCATATGTTATTAGAAATATAATCACTTTAGTGAATACCTTTAGTCAATGCCTTTATATAGAGTCTTTAGTGTTAAAGTTATAGATTTTCTTTTAGCATTATAAAAAGAGTCAAAGATTTTTTTTATGTATTTAGTCTTATTGTCCTAAAAAATTTATTATGTCATTAATTATTTTTAATGTCATTTTAAGAGTATTGAGTCAAGTTATAATTAATGTCTAGTATTTTTTTGTATTATGTCATTAATTCATGAAAATTCAAGCTATCACAAGGTTTTAGGTCATCATCGAGTCATTTTTGTTTAAAAAATTATCGTATGGATGTATTTTTGATTGTATGTGATGTTCAAATTATGGGGAATATTGTCATTAATAACATGAGCCTAATAAAAATATAAACTGAGTAATTAGCTTCAATAATTAAAGGATGGAGGCACAAGACGATGGAAGCTATTCAAGCCTATTACAAGCCACTAGTGAAGAGGCCACTTCTAATTTAGTGGCACATTTGTGTGGTGTGTGTTAATAAGAACAGAAACACATTCATGTTCACATTCATTTTTTTAGTATGTTAGTTTATAAATAAAACCTTTTTTAGATATTCAATGAAAAGATTCTTGTTTTTAAAAAACTCTTTTATGGGGAGTAGGAGAAGATTTCAAGGTAAAATCAGGGATGGTTGTCCATTTGGTACCAAGCTTAGGGATCTTAGAGATTTAGAATTTGGGAGCTGAAGGAGGAAAGGAAAGTACCGCAAGAACATAAAGAGGAAGTCATTAGTCCTGCATAATTCAAGAAAAAAGAACAAAATAATTCAAATAATGCTATTTCTGAGAAGAGATGTTTTATTGATCAAATTTGCAGACCCAAATATATGATTATCTTTGAGAAGAGATGTATAATTTACATTTAAATTTATATATTCATTTATACATGCTTTGATGGTGTTGGGAGGATGTGGAAGGTCACCAATCCTGAGGGAGATGAATTGGTTTGACTTACATGATTTACAACAATACATAATTCTAGGAATTACTATTTCTAGACTGCACTACTAAAATTGAAATTTGGGGCCCTTATATTGGGTTTTAGGGGTAAAAATTCATTTATTGGATCTCAATGACATCTCAAGATTTCTCCCTCATTATTATCTTTCCAACGGTTCAAACGGTGAGTCAATTGGAGCTACGGTGCAAAAGTTATGGCTCCCAGAAGTTCCATCATCAATTGGGGTGGACCCATCACCCAAATTGTCATCTGAATTGTTGCCTAGATCATTCATCCCTCCTTGAGAAGTAATGGTACCCATTGTATTCATATTTTTCATCAAGTGTGTTATTTTTGATTCAATTTTATTCTTGATGCATACCTAGAAGGGAATGTGATTTATAGAATTATGTAGGGCCTGATTATTCATCATTTCTATCTAACCGTCAGTCTGTGGATGGAAGGCCATAAAATTATTTAGCTTGGTATCTATTTTCTTCTATAGTTGTGTTGTTTGTGTAGTCAAGGGTGTAACATCAACCCTTTTGGATTCTTGTGGCTTGACCACCATGAGAATAAATTTCTTCGCACTAATCAGAGAGACAGATGTAGAAAGTGGTACCTCTGGTACCCTATAACACCATGTTCCAAGAGTGAGAGTGATCCTTTGAGTTCTTGATTCATATATGCCATGTCGATCATACATGAATGGCTAACTAAAGTCTACATCATAAACATCTAGATTTACCACATCACATAAGACCTCATCTTGGAAAGGTTTTATTGCATATGAGAGAAGACATTGGTGGGTGACATGAAGGTTTCTCCCTAGACTCAACCATCAAATACTGTATGGGTTTAGCTGAGGCTTCATAAAAATATTTAGGATTTTCATAACACTAACAGAGATTAAATTTATTTTGACTTCCACTATCAAGAATGAAATGTAGAGGCTTACCTTTCACCCATAACTTAGAGTGAAACAACCTTTCCTTGTCATCTAGCCCTCCTCATGGGTTTGTGATGAAGTAACAATGGCTTCAAGCTCAACATCTATAATCTCTTCTTCAACCTCTTCAACTGTAAGGTCTGTATGAGGTAGAGAAATAAATGTCAAGTATTGTGACTTAGAAAGTAGGGACTTGATGGCTTGACATTCTTCTTTGGAGTGAGTTCTAGATTTGTGATATTCACACCATTTCCCAGCCTTTCCTTATTTTTGATTCCAATTTTGTCCTCGTGTTTGACCTTCTTTGTCACTTCTCCATTTTGAAGGTTAAATCTTCATATTCATTCTTCCATGCTTCTCCTCAATCTTCACTACAAACTTGTACGCCGCTCCAAGGGTTTCCAAATTGAAGAGTTTCATTTCTCCCCATATGTACCATTGTAGTCTACCATGATATTTGAGAACCTTGTGTTTCTCACTTTCTTGGATGCCCAATCTTGCAGATAGAGAATGAAAAATATCAGTGTAATCTTGAACAAATTGTTCCTTACCTTGGCAAAGTTGTTGCCACTCTATATACAGATCATCATATGCTTCAATTGGGTAGTATTCTTCTTTCACATCTTCTATGAAATCATCCCAAGTAGGTTCTATCTCAAGGCCAATATCATCTGTACTAAATATATTTTTGTATACTTCCCACCAATTTTTGACATGCAATGATGCTTTTAGAAGAGCAAAAGTAATATTCTCTTTATCGGTGAATTTATTTACAAAAAGATAAGATGAAAATTGATCCAAAAAATTTTCTACTACATCAACATTGATTTTTCCTTCAAATGTAGGAATATCAAAATTCACCTAAACCTTGAAGGGTATTAGGGCACTGAAAGGATGTGCGGGTGCAGATGAGGAGCCATAATTTTCCATCGAGATTTGTTGGAGAATTTGAGTGAATTGTTGTAGCATCTATGCTTGCTATTGTTGGAGGGCTTCATTCACCATTTCTTTGAAAGGATCGGATGTCTCAGTGTTGTCTACCATTTGAAGTCATTTGGAGCAAATAGATGGATAGTCTGCTAGTTCAATTTTTCACCCAAGCTTCCTCTAATCTGACCTCATTCTTGGGATCATACACTCTAAAGACAAACCACATTGATACCACTAATCCAAAACCTAAAAGTTTTGGTTGAAATATAATTCAAGAAACAAAAAAATAATAATTCAAATAATGCTTTCTCAGAGAAGAGATGTTTTATTGATCAAATTTTTAGACCCAAATATATGCTTATCTTTGAGAAGAGATGTCTAATTTCCATTTTAGGTTACATCTTCATTTATACATGTTTTTAAGGTGTGGGGAGGATGTGGAAGGTCACCAATCTTGATGGAGATGAATTGGTTTCAATTCCATAATTTACAACAATATAGAATTCAAGGAATTACTATTTTTAAAAACTTACTATTTTTAGACTACACTACTAAAATTGAAACAGTTTTAGGGGGTCAAACAGTTCAAACGGTGATTCAATTGGAGCTACGATGCAAAATTTATGGCTCCTAGAAGTTCTGTCATCAATTGGGTTGGACCCATCACCCGAATTGTCATCTGAATTGTTCCCTAGATCATTGTTATAGTATGAAAAAGGCCTCGTTAGACTCAAGAAAACATGCAAGAGGTAGGAAAATATATAGCTCCCTAAAGATCTCTTAGAGAAAGTAAGAGACCTCATAAGTTCTTAGATTATGTGTTATTAATGAGTCAAATTATTGAGTCTGAACCTTCTAGTGTTAAGGAAGCTACTAGTCAACAAGTATGGAGAGATGCTATGGATAAAGAGTATCAATCCATCCTTAAGAATGATGTTTGGGATATCGTACCTAGACTTGAAGGAAAATATGTTTTTTCTTCTAAGTGGCTCTTCAAAATCAAGCATGTAGCTGATGGAAGCATTGAGAAGTACAAGGCTAGGTTTGTGGCTAGAGGATTCTCTCAAAAAGAGGGAGTAGATTATGAGGAAACCTTTGCTCTAGTTGCTCATTATACATCTATCAGAACCATCATTGCTATTGTAGCTTTTAAAAGATGGAAATTACACCAAATGGATGTGAAGATAGCATTTCTAAATGGTGTAATCGAGGAAGAGGTATATATTGAGCAACCTAATGGTTTTGAGGTTCATGGAAAGGAGTCTCATGTTTTCAAGATGAAGATGGCTTTGTACGGCCTTAAGTAGGCTCCTCATGCTTGGTACAAAAGAATGTATCGATACTTGATGAGCTTGGATTTCTCTAAGAATGATGTTGATTCAAACCTATACTTCAAGCTAATTGATGGCAAAGCATTAATCTCAGTTCTCTATGTTGATGATCTTATTATTATCAGAGAAGGTCACCTCATTTTCAAATGTAAGGAGTTAGCTTCAGAATTTGAAATGAAGGATCTTGATCTCTTACATTACTTCCTTGGTTTAGAAGTATGGCAAAAACTAGATGAGATCATTCTAAGTCAAGGGAAGTATTCTATTGACATATTGAAGAGATTTGGTATGATAAATTGCAAACTAATGTCTACACTAATGGAGGCAAATTTGTTGAAGTTAAAAGAGGCTACAACTAGTTCAGATCTAGTGGATCCTAGCATGTATAGACAAATGATTGGTTTATTGATGTATCTAGTTAATACTAGACCAGATATTTGCTATGCAGTGAGTGTACTTAGTCAGTTCATGTGTGAACCAAGGCAAATACATCTATTTATGGTGAAGCGTATCCTAAGATACTTGTGTGGCATAGTTGGATATGGCTTGAGATATTCTTCTAGTGTAGATTTGAAACTGCATAGATATACTGATTTTGATTGGGCATGATGTGTCTCTAATCAAAAGAGTACCTCTAGATGTTGCTTTAGTTTGGGATATGCTATGATTTCTTGGTGCAGTAGGAAACAGTCATCTATAGCATTGAGTACAGTAGAGGCAAAGTATATTGCAGCTTGTATGGCAGCTCAAGAAGCAATATGGCTTCATAAGCTTCTTAGAGGATTGTTTGAATAATCAATGGAGCCTACAATCATTCATTGTGATAACCAAAGCTGTGTGAATATTTTTGTCAATCCAGTGTTTCATAATAGAACCAAGCATGTTGAGATCAAATACCATTATATCAGAGATATGGTATTGAGGAAAGCTATTGAGTTGAGGTATATCATCACTAATGAGCAGATGATAGAAATTCTCACCAAGCCTCTCTCCAAGTTAAAGTTTGTGTACTTTTGAGATAAGCTTGGTATAGTGGAGAATACAGCCTTAACTGAGAAAGAGTCTCAGTATTAGTAATCCCTTAATAATGAGTTCTTCTCTGTGAGATAAGTTTGAGGTGAAATCTCTTGATAACGAGTTCTTCCCTGTGAGAGAATTTTGAGGTGAAATCCATTGATAACGAGTTCTTCTCTATGAGTGAAGTTCAAGTTGAAATCCCTTGATAATGATTTCTTCTCTATGAGAGAAGTTCTAAGTGAAATCCCTTGATCTCAATTTCTTCTCTGTGAGAGAAGTTTGGGGTCAAATCCCTTGATAACATGTTATTC
This sequence comes from Torreya grandis, assembly GCA_037957365.1. Lineage (NCBI taxonomy): Eukaryota > Viridiplantae > Streptophyta > Pinopsida > Cupressales > Taxaceae > Torreya > Torreya grandis. The sequence goes on from JARHVA010000068.1 coordinate 6,694,148, forward strand.
TCTGTGAGAGAATTTTGAGGTGAAATCCCTTGATTCCACACTCTAAGAGAGCCATGATGGATGTCATCTATTATGGTTGACATCACGATGAGGTGATATGTCTTATTTAGCTGGAAGTATCCTCCCTAGCTAAGAGGGAGTGTTGATGTTGAAGGAGTAGCTTTGGGCTCCCACTTCCAGCCCAACGTCTTGGAGTTTTGGTAGAGGTTGATAGGGAGATTGAAGTGATGTATCTCTTTATCAATAGGGAGATTGAAGAGATGTGTCTCTTTCCTCTCACTTGTATATATAATGATTCCTCATTGTTTAAGATATAGATATATTCAATCACAAGTATAATTTATAAAGAAAGAGCTGACATATAATGAGTAAATTAAATTTATCTTGTTGTGTTCATTATTCATTGTGTTGCAATTTTTTATTATTTCAATTCTGATCATAAATCTAACAATTTTCCTAGTGGATGTTTTATCCATGATAATTATTTATTTCAAAGGTGAAGATTTCTTTATGGTGATTAATGTATGTAATTTATCATGTGTAAGATGGATGTTTTCTCTATGTTAATCTATATATTAAAATTTTTATGTATGATGAATGTTTAACTCTAGCAATGATGGACTGCATCCTAGCTACTCATGTGTGATGGATGTTTTATTAAAATGTACACATTAGTATAATTCCTCTTAATTGAGATGCATTATATTCCTCCTTCTGTATTATTTTCATGCATGAAAGATTAAAACTGATTATATATGACTAATTTCTTGTAGAAATTTATATTCATATGACTCTTTTTATTGAGATGCATTATTTTCCTCTTTGTGTATTGATTTCATGCATGAAGGATAAGAAGTGAAGTGAATTTCCTTGAAGTCATGTTCGCCTATACAAGATAATAGTGCATGCATTTTATTTATTCACTCTTCATGCTTTTCTTGGGTGAAATCAATTTTAGAAGACTCTTCTAAGACATTGAGTGCCATGGTGAAATATCTTGTAAAACTTAATTTTTGACGCTAGCTATTGTTGATGACAGTATGTTGCAAGGGATGAACCAATGTGAAAATTTTACCTCACATAAAAAAATATGTATATGCATTGCATCCGTGATTTAATATTTATAGCTATGTTTCTTGATGATATATATGCTTTGCATTTTTGATTTGAGATTCCAACTGGGTTTATTAATGATATTTATGATTTGCATATTTGATTTGATATTCCAATCAACTAGGTCTACTATATATATATATATATATATATATATATATATATATATATATATATATATATATATATATATATATATATATATATATATATATATATAAAATTCATGGGTCAAAATTTTCCAATAATGATACATCTGTGACAATGTAGAAAAGCTCCCGTTCATGGATTACAAACCATAGGCAACCCATTCTTAACACATATCTATGAAGCAATTAGAAGGATCATTGGGAATTCTAATTGATACATAAAACACAATGTTAACAATATCATCAACAAACCCAGATGGAATATTTATATCATGCATGCTAAGAATGTGTGCATGCACACATTATGTGTGTGTGTAAGAAGAGGTTTTTCCTTGTAGACCCATTGAATTCATAAACCATCCCATAATTCCTCTTCAATTAGATCAATAATTTTGAAAAATAATTTACATGACATAATTCCTCAGGCAGAACAAATAATTTAAGTATATCATAAACCATCAAAAGAATAGGAATGTGAGCAAAGTGATTAACAAAAAAGAAAACACATTGTAACTCACTTAATAGAAGCCATTATGATAGGCCATGGGAGTAGTGGCATGAACCAAAGCTTGGATGAGATCAATGGTGAAAATAAAATTAGTCTTCCTAAATTTAATGGAGGAAGCATGGATCTCTGTTATGAGAAGATGCTTTGTGTTAAAAGATGTATCTAACAATGGACCATCTTTGAGTGATTACATGCCATTTATTAAGTATGTGGTTACATATCATTCATGTGTGCTTCAATATTATGCAAATTTATTATGGGGATCTCATTATATGTGACATTACTCCAGGGTTTGAATTTTATATTTTAGATTTATGCCATTGTGAATATATATATGTTGAGGAATTTGATAACCATTTATTTATTTTATTTTATATTACTCTTAGTGATTTCCCATTTGATCCTTTTATTTTTTCTTGAATAGATCCATGTATGACCTTTCCCCATTTAGATCATTAGTTCGAGTTGAATTAGAATAATGAGTTATAGGAAAATTTAGTATCAGTTTGGGGAAAGAAAATTGAGGTAACATTCAATGGGTTGTTTAGTATGATTTTAGTAGGGTAGTTAGAGGATTACTCACTTCCATCTTATGGACAATTTTCACTCAGTATGGTGGTGGCTAAGTAGGACATGAAATGAAAACACCTCCTCATTTGGTATTTGTTTTAATCAAGAAGATATCAACTAAAGAAAAATAAAACTTTTGGTGTCATAGTGTTAGGTTATGGAGGTAAAAGCTTCACTGATGCAGACACGGTGGAGGTTGTAGATGAGTTGCGGAGTGTCACAGAGACTGGCGTTGGTCTGGCCAACCGACGTCGGCAGTATAAGACAGGAATGCAACCAACGTTGGTCATGTATCGGCTGACGTCAGTGACCCCCAGGTAGACAGGGACTGACATCGGTCGCCTGTGTGGTTTGACTGTGAGTTTATTACGGGCAGTTAGCTAACGAACCAAGTGTTTGCATGATGAGATCTATTTTTAGACTAAGAGCTGCAGATTTAATTATTGTAATTAGATGTATAATTATTGTTTGGATGAGATCTATATAATAGACTCATGGTTGTATTGGGAAAGTGTGCTAGTTTGAGTTGAGCAAAGTTAGCTCCTTCTGTGTGTGAAGTGAGCAAGGGTGTTCCTCCTAGTTCCACAGCAGTGCCAAGGGTGGGTGCTGGTTTTGGAGAGTCAGCAAGATTCTTCAGGGGTGTAGGATCTTGGTCAGCAGGTGTGCATGGCCTATATAGGAGATCTACATGGTAAGTAAGATCATTGATCTGTAGGTGTATGTGTGTGCAAGGTCAAGGTTCATAGGTGTGCAGAACTAGGTTGATTTGTAGGTGTGCAAGATCAGATAGGATAGCAACACAACAGGGAGTAGAATCAGGCAGGATCTACTTGGAGTACAGGTGTGTACTCAGATAGAGCAAAGAGGAAGGCAAGGGAGTTCCTTCCATAAGTAAGGTCTGTTGAAGTGCAGGTTATTGCAGGTTCATGGGAGATCTACTTGAAGTACCTTGAGTACTTGTGGAGTGCGTGGAGCACTTGTGGTGTGCATGGAGCACTGGAGGTGAACACTAACTTTGTGTTTGAGTTGTGTGTTGGGACCTGAGAGGGAGAGCTTTCAGGAGAGAATTACTGTTCACTTGAGGTGTGGGAAGCCTCTGTAAGGTGGTGGAGAAGAAGTGGCATCTTCTTTATTGTATTCTTTTCTGTAAAGTGTTAATACAAGTGGTGTATTATCTCTCATATCATGTGTTATTCTAAATTCTAGTTACTTGTGATTTTGGTTATTTCCGCATATTAAGTTTCTTGATTTGGTAATCATATTGTGCTCTTTTGGTGGAGCAAGATCCTGACAAGTGGTATCAGAGCTCAGGTTGCAGGAAGCAGGGTTTGTGTTTGGTTACAGGTCACTCTCAAGGGTTTCTAATTGAGTGGGAGTAGAGCAATGATAGATGAAAGTAAGCTAAGAATGGAGGAGTTGAAAAGCACAGATGGTCACTTACGGTCCCATGGAAAGAAAGAGCAGGTAAAAGAACATTGTTGGTCTATGAAAGATCAGCATGAAGAAACTGAAGAAGCAGATGTTGCAGGCGTTGTTGCACAGGATGCTCTGGGAGGTTTCTTGGATAAAGTTGAATCTTGGATAAAAGATTCAATTGCCTCTTTTCATGTAGCCCTAGGTAGAGGAGCTGGTGAGCCTTGCCACAGGATTGGCAAAGGCGAAGTGAAGCTGAAATTGCAGGCGGCCAACACACAGGTGTTGATGAAGGTCATGCAGGTCCCAGGTTTGGAGATATGGCTAATTTTTTTAGAAATATTGGGTGATGAGAGATGCACAAGAACTCTCACAGTGGATGCACTTGAATTAGCTGGTGGTAAGAAAATAAGTACTCTTTATCTACTTGTTTATATTACTGATTCTTCTTCTATTATAGAGACGTGGCTTCGTAGGCTTGGTCACATGAGCAAGAAGGAGATGCATGTTCTTAAGTGAAAGATAGATATTTTTGATAGGCTTAAGAACTGGAAAGCCTTGGTGTTTATGGAGGAGATGGCAGATAGAAACCAGTGGATGGTACTGGATACTTTTGAGCAGAGCAATTTGGACATGGGTTTTGATTCAAAGGAGCTCGTGGGTAAAAAGTCATCACTCACAGGCGAACACAGGTACCGGCATCGATCAGGAGGAACTAGTGTCGAACAGACAGGTGCCGATGTTGGTCATGTGCAAACTGATGCTGGCAGTGTCGGGTAGGGTAAGACCGACGTCGGCAGTAGGTAAGACCAACGTCGGTCAGGAGGATCAACGTCGGCAATAGGGACACCAACATTGGTAGGTTGGTAGTCAGGGACAGACGCATGGGAACCGACATCAGTAGGATGCTGACTATGGAGTGACCGAGGTCGATCACTCTAACGGATTTTGGGTGGACAAAATGCTGTCAAGGAGTCTCAAACACCCATACAGAGGACTGAAGATGTAAGTAGGCCCTCAAATTCGTTGTTCCTCTTCTTTATACTCGTTGCTGGTTATGGAGTAGGAAGGATCCAGGATACAGGTGGGAGCATGGCAGGGATATGATGCAAAACCAAATGGGAGTTTTGGTAGGGTTGCCAACAGGTATGAAAGCACAGAGATGAATGGATTCCTTAGTTGAAGAATAGAGTGAACGAACACGTGAGATGGAAGACAAGGTATATGGTCTTGAGGAGCTGCAGGACAGTGGTACAAGTTTTAACAGGTGGAGGATGAAGCATGGCTTCAGTCAATGTCAGTGTAACCACTGTGGTTTGTCTTACCAGGTGGATGATGATTGTAACATCATTCTATTGCTGTATGTGGATGGTATGCTAGCTAGCAGGTTTGTACATACAGGGTTTTACTGAGCTAAGGGTAAGATTAGTTCAGTGTCATGTCATGAGGAGTTTGGAGCAGTGGAATTCTTTGACATGGGAGACATGGAGATCACAGGTAGATTTTGTCTCCAGTGGGAGCTGATGTGAATCAGGTGTTGGTGAGGTTCAGGATGTAGAGCCAGAGCACACTAAGGACTGGACAGGTATAGTGTCCGAAATCACATGAGGTCAGGTATAGACCTAAGTTTTCCCATGTAGTGGGAGTAGTCAGAGAGTTAAGAGCCAATTCAGGGAAGTGAGTTCTCAGGGATTTGAGAGGGACTAGCAGTAGGTATACATGCTATGCAGGGTCAGGACTTCACTACATGGGTTTGTAGGTTCGGATGTGGCAGGGTACTCAGATGACAGGAGGTACACCATGGGATGTGTGGTGGGTTGTCTTCAGGATTGAGCTTGAAGAGGGATACAAACCAAAAAATAGATTAGACAGAGTACAGGTACAGGTACAGTGCAGCTATTTATACCAAGAGGGAGATTGTTAGGTTGTGGAGCTAAAAGCTTCACTGATGCAGACACAATGGAGGTTGAAGATGAGTTGTAGAGTGTCATAGAGACTGGCGTTGGTCTGACCAACTGACATCGACAGTATAAGACAGGAATGCAACTGATGTCAGTCATGTATCGACCGACGTTGGTGACCCCCAGGTAGACAGGGACCGACGTCGGTCACCTATGTGGTTCGACTGCGAGTTTATTACGGACAGTTAGCTAACAAACCAAGTGTTTGCATGATGAGATCTATTTTTAGATTGAGAGCTGTGGATCTAATTATTGTAATTAGATGTCTAATTATTGTTTGGATGAGATCTATATAATAGACTCATGGTTGTATTGGAAAAGTGTGCTAGTTTGAGTTGAGCAAAGTTAGCTCCTTCTGTGTGTGAAGTGAGCAAGGGTGTTCCTCCTAGTTCCACAGCAGTGCCAAGGGTGGGTGCTGGTTTTGGAGAGTCAGCAAGATTCTTTAGGGGTGTAGGATCTTGGTCAGCAGGTGTGCATGGCCTATATAGGAGATCTACATGGTAAGTAAGATCATTGATCTGCAGGTGTATGTGTGTGCAAGGTCAAGGTTCACAAGTGTGCAGAACCAGGTTGATTTGCAGGTGTGCAAGATCAGATAGGATAGCAACACAACAGGGAGCAGAATCAGGCAGGATCTACTTGGAGTACAGGTGTGTACTCAGATAGAGCAAAGAGGAAGGCAAGGGAGTTCCTTCCATAAGTAAGGTCTGTTGAAGTGCAGGTTATTGCAGGTTCATGAGAGATCTACTTGAAGTACCTTGAGTACTTGTGGAGTGCGTGGAGCACTTGTGGTGTGCGTGGAGCACTGGAGGTGAACACCAACTTTGTGTTTGAGTTGTGTGTTGGGACCTGAGAGGGAGAGCTTTGAGGAGAGAATTACTGTTCACTTGAGGTGTGCGAAGCCTCTGTAAGGTGGTGGAGAAGAAGTGGCATCTTCTTTATTGTATTCTTTTATGTAAAGTGTTAATACAAGTGGTGTATTGTCTCTCATATCATGTGTTATTCTGAATTCTAGTTACTTGTGATTCTGGTTATTTCCGCATATTAAGTTGCTTGATTTGGTAATCATATTGTGCTCTTTTGGTGGAGCAAGATCCTGACACATAGTACATGCATTATGACTTTTATTTCAATTTTTAATAAATTGAAAAAAAAATTAAAACTATTATAGTTTGATATTTATTTGCTTAAGAGTTAAATTATGAAGTTTCCTATAATATATTTATTTCATTAAGTTCTCTTAAAAAATTAAAAAATGTGAAGAATAGAAAATAACAACTTTCTAATTATTAATATATTAAAAATAATTATGATTATTGTTTAATCTGGTTTCTATTTCAAAAGAAATACACATGTTTAAGTATTGAAAAAATCTATAATAATAATATAATTTACTCATTATATAAATATATTTTACATTTATTGATACACATATTAAGCATCAAATTCATTCAATCCTCATTGACTTCTCATCAACATCTTTATTCCCCTCTAACTATTTTTGCTAGCTTATCTTTCACTTTCATTTAAAATATTAGCTTCAATTAATATAATATTACATACATACATATAACTTTTTAATCGATAATATTATAAAATTATTTATATTAATATATATTTTAGATATATTTATGTAAAAGATGATGAGATATATTATTTTCATTGCATTTATATTATATTAGATTTTGTGATATAAATGGAATAGGTGTATATTGAGAATGATATCTCTTTACATATTTTATATAAATTTATCTAAAATATATATACTCTAAACTTTCCCCTTTTTACATGTAATAAAAAAAGAAAAGGAAACTAAAACATTATTAAATATTTATATAAAATTCTTTGTGACTAAAAATTTGAGATGAATATCTCAATCCAAAAAGTTAAAGATTCAAATTCTATTCAAACTAATTATTTTATCATACGATTCATTTTCAAATATGATTACATTATGAAAAAATTAAAAATAAATCCATTGTCAAAATGTTAAAATAATTACTTACAAAATATATCTTAAAAATGAATAAAATCCCTTAAATTTAATAACTATTTATAAGTATATTTAAATATAAAAGTCTTCCATTGAAACTTAGCTAAAGAGTATAATAGGAAAAACATAATATTAAATCATAACATTTATTATTATAACACTTTTGAAAATGTTATAATTTTTTTTTATCATCCATTTCACTTATAAGAATGATTTTTAATTGTGTTTGGATATGATAATTAAAAAAAAAATTAAATTAATTTCAATATTAACAATATAATTTAGACCAACAAAAAATTCTCATCGTGTTCACATAAATACATTAATCTATCAAAATAACATACTATTTTAGGAAGACATTAGGTATTGAATGATCGATCTTCAATCCCAAATTTTCTGATTTTTGAATGTTCTTATGCAGCCAAATAATTTATGTTTATGGTTTTACAGTGATTAGAGGCATGCTGGCCTGCTGGAAGACATAATGGTTAAGGAATATTGAATGTGGCATATCCAACATAAAACAATTACTCCTAAAAATTATCTTAAATTAATGTAGTCCAATGAAAACTTAAATAAAAATATAATTAATAAAACATAATATGATTGATAACATTTATTATAATAACACTTTTGAAAAATATTACAATTATCCTTTATCATCCACGGCACCCATAAGAACTATGTGCAGTTGTGTTTCAGGATGATAACATCGATCTCCTTCCCTTATTTAAATATTCTGAAAAACATACTAAATTAATATAAAAACATAAAACTACATATATTATGTTGGAAAGGAGTAGGAGATCAACAGTCGCAGCCCAAATCTTGCTTAATCTTAAGGATCAAGCTTTCTTTCTCAACCAGACGCTCTTCAACCTCCTTAAACTTATATAACACAAAGTATACGACTTCATGTTAGAAAGTCAAGTTATTTTGAGATAATTTCTCCCACGTCCCTACGGTTGTCATGCAAGCAAGTTGTTAAGCATCAATTAGTGAACTGACAGTTAGGATTGAGTTAGTTAACAATCAGTTATATATGAGTTTGTTTGAGCACTTAACAAGCAGTTAGTTAAGTAGTTGAAGTTAATTATAGATGAGTCTATTTTCAGTTATTGTTTGGATTCTAAATCTATTAAAAGATGCTTGGGCACACAATGTAATCAAGGAAATTTGAAGATCAATAGAATCTCTTTCTTTCAAGAAATTACAGAAGCAATTGGGTTTTGTTCTTATTTATTTGATAAGTTCTTATTTTTTGCATGCTCTCTATATTCTATCAAATTGGTATCAGAGCATAGGTTATAAAGATTAAAGCCTGGTTAGGAAAGCAGCCAGCAAGGGGAGCGAAGCAGTCAAGTGCAGGAATTGCTAGCAAGCAAGTTCAGAGACCGACATCGACATTTATAGACCGACATTGGCCGACTCCAGACCAACAAGTGACTGATGACGGCAAGTATAACCAACATTGGCTATATCAAGGACCGACCTCACTAGTGTAACCAATGTCGGTGACTGTGTGTTAGAAACAGCGACCAGAAAGTCATTCTAGCGTGAGAAATGGCAGTGAACAACAGTATTTCACAGCCTCAAATTCCTATTTTCAATGGTAAGAATTATGATTTTTGGGCAATTAAGATGAGAACTTTATTTTCCTCACAAGATGTATGGGATTTGGTAGAGAGTGGTTTTGTAGAACCGTAGGATGAGGCAGCCCATCTGGTGTTAAATCAAGCACAAAAGGACCATCTTAAGGAGAACATGAAGAAAGATGCAAAAGCCTTATTTCTCATCCAATAGGCAATGGATGAATTGATTTTTTGCAGAGTTGCAGCAGCAACAAGATCTAGAGAGGAATGGAAAATCTTGGAGAATACCTATAAAGGTAATACAAAGGTAAAAATTGCTAAATTACAATCTCTAAGGAGAACTTTTGAAAATTTGCAAATGAATGAATCAGAATCAATAGATCAGTTTATGGGTCATGTTTTGAATATAGTGAACCAAATTAGATCTAATGGAGAAACTATTATGGATCAGAAGATCAAAGAGAAAGTACTCAGATGTTTACCCAGTAAATTTGATGCTATAGTTGTAGCTATTAAGGAAACTAAGGATTTGGAACAATTATCTATAGATGAATTAATGGGTTCTTTGTTAACACATGAATCTAGAATGAATAGGAATAACTCTTCTCTTGAGAATGCCTTCAAGTCACAGGTATCAATTGGCAGAGGAAGAGGAAGAGCTAGGTCAAGCTTCAGAGGAAGAGGCAGAGGCCGATATGGAAGGAACAATTCAGATGAAGGTGAGAATAGTAATCAAAACTATAGTAGTAGAGGAAACTATAGCAGTAGAGGATGTGGTAACAATCGCTTCCAACAAGGTTCACAGAGGTTTGATAAATCTAATCTTCAATGTTATTACTGCAAGAAATATGGTCATTATGCAAGTGACTGCAGAAGGAAACAAGGATATGTGGACAAGCAAAATGCTAATTACACAAGTGAATCTAGTTCTAATTCAGGTGAACCAAGCTTATTTCTTACTTGTAATGTTACTCAAGAAAAAGCTAAAGATGTTTGGTTCTTAGATAGTGGATGCGTTAATCATATGACAGGAAATAAAGAATTTTTTGCTATTCTTGATGATTCTATAAAATCAGAAGTGAAATTAGGAAATGATATCACAAAAGATGTCATGGGTAAAGGTGTCATAAATGTTTTAGCCAAGAATGGTGAAAGAAGGTTTATACCTGATGTTTATTTTATACCTAGACTAAAACATAATCTTTTGAGTGTTGGTCAGTTAGTGCAGAAAGGTTACATAGTATCCTTTATGGATAATGTCTACACAATATTGGACAAGGTTCCAAGTGATAGGTTGATAGGAAAAGTGGAGATGACCAAGAATCGCATGTTCCCTCTTCATATTCAGTGCATCCAAGGAAAAGAGGAAGCACACTTCAAATCTATACAGCTAGACCAATCATGGTTATGGCACTTAAGGTATGGACATTTACATTTTGGAGCTTTAAATTTGTTACAAAAGAAAAATATGGTGAAGGGTTTACCACCAATAGAACAGCCAGAAAGTTCATGTGACACATGTATTCTGGCAAAACAACATAGAAAGAGTTGTCCAGTAGGAGGCTCATATAGAGCTAAGGTAATATTGGAGTTAGTCCATAGTGATTTATGTGGACCAATGTAAACTCCATCATTTGGAGGTAGTACTTATTTTATAACCTTCATTGATGGCTTTAGCAAAAAGACTTGGATATACTTTCTCAAAAATAAATCTGAAGCCTTTGGAAAGTTTAAAGAATTCAAGGCAATGGTTGAAAAGCAGAGTGGCCATTATATCAATGTCCTCAGATCAGATAGAGGAGGTGAATATATGTCTAATCAATTTCAATATTTTTGCAGGTATCATGAAATCAAAAGGCAATTGACTACAAGGTACACACCACAACAGAATGGTGTAGTAGAAAGGAAGAATAGAACAATCATGGAGATGGCCAAAAGCATGTTGAAAGCCAAACACTTGTCAAATGAATATTGGGCAGAAGCAGTAGCATTAACAGTGTATATTTTGAATAGAAGCCCAACAAAGAGTGTCAAAGATCGAGTTCCACAAGAAGCATGGAGTGGTAAGGAATATAGTGTATCTCATTTCAAAAAATTTGGTTGTGTTGCATATTCTCTTATACCATCTAAATTGAGAAATAAACTTGATGATAGAGGTGAGAAATGCATTCTTATTGGCTATTCTGAAGAATCAAAAGCTTAAAATTTGTATAGCCCTATTTCAAAGCAAGTGATTATAAGTAGAGATGTTGAATTTAAGGAAGCAGAAGCATGGGATGGTAGCATCATCACAGTTGGAACACCAATTCCATAGGATGAAGAAGTTTCTGAAGAATAAAATTTGCAAGGTGGACAATCCTCTCCACAAGCAGGCACAAGCACTCCAATAAGAACACCTAGAAGGTTTGAACAAGGTGAATCTAGTCATGCAGGTCATCCTACTCCAAATTCACAAGTAAGTGATGAATCAGATCCAACTCTTGCTACTTTGAGATCAAGAATTAAAGGTAAGAAGATGAGAAGTTTGAGTGAGATTTATAATCAAGAAGAAGAAAAATTATATTTGGTTTCAAATTTTTCTCTTTTCACTCATGACCCTATGTATTATGAAGAAGCAGTTAAAGAGGAACATTGGCTAAAAGCAATGGATGAAGAGATGAATGCTATTGAAAGAAATCAAATATGGGATCTAACTATTTTACGTGAAGGTAAGGATTGTATTGGAGTCAAATGGGTTTATAAGACTAAATTTGATGTAGATGGAAATGTTGAAAAACACAAGGCAAGGTTAGTAGCAAAAGGTTTTGTACAAGAACATGGAGTTGACTATAATGAAACATTTGCACCAGTTGCTAGATTGGATATAGTTAGAATGGTTTTATCCATAGCTGCTCAAAATAAATGGTATGTATATCAAGTGGATGTAAAATCCAGTTTTTTGAATGGTTTTCTAGATGAAGAAGTATATGTGAAACAACCCACAGGTTATGAAGTACAAGGACATGAAGAAAAGGTTTACAGATTGAAGAAAGCTCTTTATGGTCTTAAGCAAGCACCAAGAGCATGTTATAGCAGGATTGATTCTTATATGTTAAACAATGGATTCAGAAAAAGTGATAGTGAGCCTGCTTTGTACACAAAAATCAACAAAGAAGGTCATATTTTGATTGTATGTTTATATTTTGATGATTTGATTTTTTCTAGAAATTTTTCTGTAGACACTTTTAAATCAGAAATGAAGAAAGAATTTGAAATGACAGACTTGGGACTAATGAAGTATTTTTTGGGAATAGAAGTTGAACAATCAGAGAAAGGAATATTTATCTATCAAACTAAGTATGCATAGGATGTGTTAAGGAGATTTAAGATGTTGAATTGTAAACCAACACCTACACTAGTTGCTACATGTACTAAACTTAGCAAAGAAGACAAAGGATCTAATGTTGATTCTACAACATTCAAAAGGCTAGTTGGTAGTTTGATGTATCTTACAGCTACTAGACCAGATATCAGTTATGGGGATAGTTTAATCTCAAGATTCATGGAGTCACCAAAAGACTCACATTGGCAATTTGGAAAAAGGATATTGAGATATGTGGCAGGAACTACAAATTATGGAATTTTATATTCCACAACTAACGATTTTGGTTTGATTGGTTTTATAGATAGTGATTTTGCAGGTAGCGTTGATGATAGGAAGAGTACTTCTGGACATGCCTTTATTTTAGGCATAGGTGTGGTCACATGGGCATCTAAAAATCAGCCTATAGTGACACTTTCATTAGCTAAAGTAGAGTATGTTGCAGCCACATCAACAGCATGTCAAGCAACTTGGATGAGAAGAATATTGAAAGATTTATTACAAGCACAGAAGGAGTCAACACCAATCTTCTGTGATAACAAATCAACAATCGCTTTATCAAAAAATCATGTGTTTCACAAGAGGAGCAAGCACATAGATACAAGATGTCACTTTATCAGAGATTTAGTGAACAATGGAGAAATCCATCTGGATTTTTGCAGATTTGAAGATCAACTAGCAGATATATTTACAAAGGCATTACCAAAAGAGACCTTTGATTATTTGAGACAAAATTTAGGCATTGTAAATGCTAAAATTGTAAGTGGTAAAAATTAAGGGGGGGGTGTTAGAAAGTCAAGTTATTTGGAGATAATTTCTCCCACCTCCCTACGGTTGTCATGAAAGCAAGTTGTTAAGCATCAGTTAGTAAACTAACAGTTAGGATTGAGTTAGTTAACAATCAGTTAGATATGAGTTTGTTTGAGCACTTAACAAGCAGTTAGTTAAGTAGTTGAAGTTAATTATAGATGAGTCTATTTTCAGTTATTGTTTAGATTCTAAATCTATTTAAAGACACTTGGGCGCACAATGTAATCAAGGAAATTTGGAGATTAATAGAATCTCTTTCTTTCAAGAAATTGTAGAAGCAATTGGGTTTTGTTCTTATTTATTTGATAATTTCTTGTTTTTTGCATGCTCTCTATAGTCTATCACTTCAGTGATTTTATCATCAACTATTAATAACAGAGAGACTTCTCTTCCTTTAGCGTTCAACTCATCTCCAGCATACATTTCTGGATTGAATGAACCGTCTACAGAAATTTAATTAACAACTAGCGAAGATTATTACCCAATTAAATCCAGAAGAACCTATTATTTATTTATTTTCTAAAATGAGCAAGATTAACTTACCTGATGGTCTTGATGCATTCGTTTCAACTAGTAGCATTTCCCCCATATTCCTGTATTCTTGAGCAACGTTATATCCATAGCCGCTGCCATCCACAGATCCATCTAGAAGGCGTAAGATGGTCCACTTTTGAAGGATATTTTGCTTTTTAATCTCTTCAAGATTTATTCTCACTTCATCCACAGGAGCCAAACACCACTGATCCGATATTTTTATTGCATCCCTACTAGAGACCTTTTGAAATTCCATTCTAGCAATTATGTTCTCAAACAACACTCAAATCACAATGCATGAGTTGGCATTGTTTACAGGGAATTTATAGATATGAATGAAGTGTACTGCAGCCAAGCATTTACATTTACATCAGGTTACAACAAACCTTCGATTCTGTCATAAAATTTACATGTGAATTACACAGAATATTAATACGCTCACATGTTTGAAACATGATCCACTATAAGTAAAATCAACTTCACTTTGTCTTTTTTCTCATTACAAAACAAAACAGGGTGGCTTTTTTTCTTTACAAAACAAAATAGGGTGGCTTTTTTTCTTTGGATCACGTGGACATTGATTCAGATGTACAATTTACACGTGAATTCTACAGATTCTTATATATGCTCCAAATAAAATTGAATTGAAAGGTTCTTGGCTCATGTGGTGTTTTCCTGAAATTCGAATATATTTCCCACAAAACTAGACCACATATGGATTTGGTGTTATTTGATTCTACAATTTCTTATTGCCTTAAAGTATAAGGCCGACAAAAATTTTCACATGTTATTTTTAAAATTAATATTATAGATTTGAGATAATGGTTTATGTCCAGTAAACATTCTTGCACATGCACATGAAAGCTCTTGGTTTATATGGTCCCTTCACAAAAATTTTATGGATCAACTCATGACATGTGGAGTACCTCTTAAATAATTGAATTTAAATATTTTTAGTTATGTGGTACTTTCACAAAAAATAATCTAAAGCTACCTAATTGGAACATCTAGATGCCTACAAAATTTTCCACATGTGTTATTTGATCACTAATATCATAAATTTTAGATAATAATACATTTCTGAGCAATGTCGCTATTTTTTTACATTACGTTATTTGGCTTATGTAATGCCTCCAAAAAATTTAAATGGAATGGCTTTTGGCTCGTGTGGTGCCTCCAAAAAAAATAAACTGAAAGGTCCTTGGCTCATGTGATGCCTCTACAAAAATTAAATCTAAAGCTATCCCATTGGACCACCTCGGCTTAGTGTTATTTGACCGTACAACTTGTTTTCTTAAGGTACATTGTCCACAGAGTTTTTCACATGCTCTTTTTAACATTAATGCCATGGATTTTAGTTATTGGTAAATATGTGAAAAATGTATATAAGCATTTAGTATTAATGAGTGCATAAATATTCAAATTATTCACAAATGTATTTTAACAACATTTTGCTTTAGATCATGTGAAATTTATTAAAAAAAAATCATGCTAGTGAGAAAAACATCCTATTATCCATCAATGCATATGCAAAGCCTCACCTAACATCACCTTGGATTAGGCCCATGGTTAATTATTAATTGTTCTTGGACCATTTAATTGATACATTATATGTGACATGGAAGTGTCTTTTGTTTCATGTGCCCTTTGATTATTTCACATTGGATCACAAGAAAAGAGAAATATATTCTTGTGATGAGTAAGAATTTGGCTACTCTACTGGAACACCTAGGCTTAGTGACCTTCTGAAATTCCATTCTATTAATTAAGTTCTCAAACAACACTCAAAACACAATGCATGAGTTACGATTGTTTGCAGAGAATTTATATAGATGAACGAAGTGTATTGCAACCTAGCATTTATGCTAGGTTACCTAAAACCATGGATTTAAACCCTCAATTTACATATTTTACACCATGTTACAGTAATCGTTTGATTATAACTTGTAATTTACACATGAATTAATATGATCAAATATTTGAAAGCAAAACACCACCCTATTTTATAAATAAAAAGGATGAAGTGAAGTTTATTTTCATGATAGTGGACCATGTAGACTTGGTGTTATTCAAACCCACATTTTACTAGTTACTTGTACTTATTGAAAGTTTCTTGGCACATGTGGTGTTTTGTAAAAAAATGAAATTAAATGCACACTATTGGACCACCTGGGCTTATTTTTATTTGAGCCTACAACTTGTTGCCTTAAGGTACAAGGCCAACAAAACTTTCCATGTGTTCATTTTAGAATTGATTTTATGGATTTCACATAATGGTACATAACTTAATAATTAAAATATTCTTTCACATAGGGGATCTTGGATTGTGTGGTGTCCCCACAAAAAAATAATTTAAATCTATTCCACTTAAACACTTAGGATTAGTGTTTTTTAACCTACAATTTGTTGCCTTAATATACAAGGCCCAAAAAAATTTCCATGTGTTCTTTTAAGTACCAATGTCATGGACTTAGTTTATAATACATCTCCTAGTAATATATATTATTACTCATGAGGCATCTAAAATTATGTGGTGCCTACCCAAAAAATTATTCGGATGGATCTTGGCTCATGTGGTACCTCAAAGAAAAAAATGAATCAAATGGTTCTAGGCTAATGTGGTGATGAAATTAGAAACTAGAAGGTCAAACTTTCAATAGCTCTGATTTTCTTAGAATTTATTTAGTAATAATATCTATTTATTTTTTCATGAATGAGTTAAAATAATCACATAAAATTATTTAAATAAAACTCAATTCAAAATTGGAGTTGACATGTAAAATTAAAATAGTTAGACAAATTAAAAAAATACCTAGAGTTAATTAACCCTATTTTTTTTAGATGTTTATATTTTTAGAAAATTTTACACGTTGTAGCAAGCAAAATGCTTTGATGTATATTCATTAATAGAGAATGTGAATATATATATTACAAAAATAGTTGAATAGTTACCAAGTGCATCAACTATAGTTACGTAACCATCAAATCTTAGATTAACTAAGTTATTTATTACTTTAAAACAATGCAATATATTTCAAACTAAGCTAACATTGCCCTCTTTATTAGATTTTTTTTACAAATTTACCCCCAAAATAGATCAAGTTTCACCTTGTTAAGTGACTTGGTGAGTATATCTATTATCTCCAAATCTATTGGGTAGTACTGGAGTTGAAAGTGGTGTTTCAAGACTTGTTCTCAAATGTAATGACATTAGTCCTCAATGTATTTGGTTCTTTCATAAAAAAATAGATTCTTGACAAGCTTCAAAACACCACGGTTGTCATGGAAAAGGATTGGTGGCTGATCTTCAGGAATTTCTATGTCATACAAAATGTGACATAACCAAATTACTTCTCACATACTTCCTTGTGTGGCATGATATTTTACCTCTAAAAATGATATAATAATTTCATATTCCTTCTTAATAATCCATGAAATTATTCTAAATTTGAGAGGAGAGATATATCATTAAGTTGATTTCATGTCATCAACAAATCATGCATTGTCCAAGTCTGTATAACCCTATAAGAATAAATGTGAGTTCTTCTTGTATTCTAGACCATAATCTCTTGTACCTCAGACATATCTCAAAACTCACTTTATTTCAACCTAATGACATTTATTTATATCCTATATAAATATAAAATTATAGATGACAACAAACATATGTCTAGTCTTGTATATGTCAAGTAGATAAGACACCCAACAAGTTGCCTATATTGAGTTCTGTCTACTTGAGGTGAAACTTGAAATCAGTAAAGCTGTAAACCTTTCTCCATGGTAGTTGACAATGGTTTAAAATTTCTCATATCATATTTCTCAAGTAGTGCCTTGGCATATTTCATCTATGAGATTAGAATTCAATTCTTCTTTTGCCATATCTCCAAGCCAATATAGTAATGAAGTAGCCCCGAGTCTATCATGTTGAAAGATTTATTCAAGTCATTGTTTACTTCTTTAATGAGATCATTCGAGATGCCTATGATTAAAAGATCATCCATATATAGAACAAGAATTATAATATCTATTCCTACCTTCTTAATATACAAATTATCTTTTAAAGTAGTGCAATAAAATGATTTGACATTGAAACTTAAATAAGCATATAATTAATAAAACATAATATGATTGATAATATTTATTATAATCATAATTTTTAAAAATATTACAAGTATCCTTTTTATCATCCACCTCACCCATAACATCAATCTCATTTCCTTAAAATATACTAAATTACTATAAAAACATAAAAATGCCTATATTATATTGAAACGGAGGACTAGGATATCAATAGTGGTATCCCAAATCTTGCTTAATCTTAAGGATAAATCATTCCTCTTATCAAGGAACTCTTCAACTTGCTTAAAATGATATAACACAAAGTATATTATTTCAGTGATTTTATCATCAAATTTTAATAATAGAGTGACTTCTCTTCTTTTAGCATTCAACTCAAGTCCAACGTACATTTCTATATTGAATTAACTATCTGCTAGAAAATCAATTAACAACATTCTATTTTAGATCATGTGTAATTTCGTAAAATTTTCTCATGAAAATGATAAAAACATCATATTGTCCATCAATGCATATGCAAAGCCTTGCCTAACATCACCTTGGATTAGGCCCATGGTTAAGTATTAATCTCTCTTGGACCATTTAATTGATATATTAGATGTGATATGAAATTGTGCTTTATTTCATCTTCCCTTTGATTATTTCACATTGGATCGTAGGAAAAGATATATATATATATATATATATATATATATATATATATATATATATATATATATATATATATATATATTGTGATAAAAAAGAATTGGCTACTCCACTAGAAAACCTAGGCTTATATACCTTCTAAAATTCCATTCTAGTAATTAAGTTCTCGAACAACACTCAAAATACAATGCATGAGTTACAATTATTTGTAAATAATTTATATAGATGAACGAAGTGTACTACAACCTAGAATTTGAGCTAGGTTACCTAAAACATTGGATTCAAACCCTCAATTTCCACATTTTACACCATGTTACAACAAAACCTTTGATTATAACTTACAATCTACACATGAATTCCACGTAATATTAATATGCTCAAATGTTTTAAAATAAAACACCACCCTATTTTCTAAATAAAAAGGATGAAGTGAAGTTTATTTTCATGATAGTGGACAATGTAGACTTGGTTTTATTTGAACTTGTGTATTATTAGTTACTTGTACCTATCGAAAGGTTCTTAGTATATGTGGTTTCTACAAAAAATTGAAACTAAAAGCACTCTATTAGACCACTTGGGATTAGTATTATTTGAGCCTATAACTTATTTCCTTAAGGTACAAGTTTGACAAAAGTTTCCATGTGTTATTTTTAGAATTAATTTTATGAATTTTAGATAATGGTACATATCCTAGCAATATCTTGGATTATGTGATCCCTTCAAAATAAAATTAATCTAATGTCTCTTGGCTTGTGTGGTGCCTCCAAATAATTTAAATTGAAATATTTTTAGCTCATGTGATGTCTCCACAAAAATAAAATAAAATCTATTCCACTTGAACACCTAGGATTAGTGTTTTTTAAACCTTTTTTTGTTCCTTAAGGTACAAGGCCCAAAAAAGATTCCACGTGTTCTTTTGAACACTAATGTCATGTATTTAAATGATAATGCATATCCTAGAAATGTATATATTATTGCTCAAGAGGGATCTTGAATTATGCAACACCTCCACAAAACATTATTAATAAGAATTTGGCTCATGTGGTACCTTGGAAAAAAATGAATCAAATGGTTCTTGGATCATGTGGTGATGAAATTAGAAAATAGAAAATCAAATTTTTAGTAGCCCCAATTTTCTTAGAATTTGAGTACTAATATCTACTGATTTTTTTATGAATGAATTAAAATCATCACATAAAGTTATTTAAATAAAGCTCAATGCAAAATAGGATTTGACATGCAAAATTAAAAATGCTAAATAAATCAAAAATACATGTAGAGTTAACCGACCCTATTTATTTTAGATGCTTCTATTTTTAGAAACTTTTACATGTAAGCTTAGATGGGCCTAAAAATATCCACTTATGCCATACACACCAAATTCACAATAATGGATGAATTTCAACTCAATTTTAATTCCATTTTCAAATATATCTAGTTTCTAAAATTTTAAAATTATCAAAAAATACTAGAATGAAATTTTTGATCCTTATATGGTCACTTATCACCTTCAAACTATATGGAAATGTAGCACAAATTTCTAATGCCAGTGTACAAAATAAAATTTGGTTAATAAATGCTTGACAATGATTTAGGGTATTTTTTAAGGAATGAGAATTTTTTGGAAGTGTATAATTGTAGGAAAATATTTTAATATTGAAATATATCGAAGATAAGTATAATAGGAAAAATTTAAGGAATAACATAGAATTTACTAGTAATTAATGATTTCTTTGCAAATCTAGCAATTTTATGGATATTTTATAAGTAAATTTGGTGAATATTTTTTCAAAAACTTCTTCATTGATGAATCTAAAATTTTCAAAATTTGTCAAAAAATAGTTAGTTGGCAAAAAATAGCCCCTAAAAATCACCCTACAATGTTTGTCCTTGACATCTATACCTTTCTTGGCCAAATCATTATTCTGTTCATCATTTATCTATTTAAAATCCATTAAACTCTTAAAATTAATAAGAACATCTTCTAGACTTGCCTAATTTATTCCTTTTCATCCCTAATTAATAAATAATCCTCTATTAGTTTAGTCTTAAAAGCCTCTATCCATTTTGGACATGTGTGTAGTATGAAAACATGGATGCACTTCTTACTTTTGCACTAGTGATTACTTTTCTCCCTTGCTTCAAAGGCTAGTTTTTAAAATTTGCACACTTCTTAATTGCTTTCTTGGGTACAACAATAGGTCAATTATTTTTAAAAATGAAATATTATTATGTAAAGGCACATCAAGTGTCTCATTTGAAACCCCTAGCGACTCTATCTAACACTTTCTTACAAAGGTAAATTCAAAAGCATCCATATATCAAACAAAGAGACCTAATGCAATTTTATTAGATTGCTACAATCATTGACAAAGTTAATATTGTTTTGTTATGGGTTGAGGACATCCTTTGTCAAGCACTCTAATCAAATTTTCTAGTTACATTAATATGATCTTCCCTAAAGGGAAAAATACATTGACTTGAGGTTAACTTATACTATGTAGTTAACACTCAATAAACAAGAGATTTTCTATAGATATCTGAGTCGTATCCCACTTCCGCATTCCTTCCCCCTTCTCATTTCATCTTTTTCCATGTACTTGTGTAGGCTAGGGTTTTGATTATGTAGGTTATTAGTGCATAAAAACATGCTTTGAACATAATCAATAAATATATATATATATAGAAGTAAACCAACCTAGAATTATATTTTGAATGCACAGTCTAGATAGACAAAGTTTCATTAGGAAATAGTGACACACTATGACCTTGTCTACGTACTACACAGTTTTCCTACGATAAAACTAGTCACTATTTCAATTAAATTTGTATCTTTTAGTTTTATTGATAGTTATAGACAACCATAGTTACCAAATGAATAACACAATTTGAAATAAAAAAGTTTTCAAGGACATGTCTCTAACCCAATCATTCTCCTCTAGTTGAGAATAACTCACCTCTTGTGAGTTACCCTTATTATACTCATACCATTTATACGCATCAATGTTATTCAACTCCTATTTTTTTATAGATAATTTACGGTTAATTGTACTTCTTCCAATATAAATTAATCAATTACAAAAACCACACATCTAGGACAACATCCACAAAAAGGTGATAGTGTATTAAAATGTCCTAACCAATTGATAATGAACCAACATAAAGCATAATACATAAAACCACTACCCAAAAGGGATAAAACATAACAAAATACTAACTAGGGGGAAATGATCCTAGGAAAGGAAATCACCATAGAAGATAAACTGAGATAAACATAAAAACACATGCACATAGATAAGATACATGCAAGAAAAAAAGAGTCCATCTAATCATTGGGCTACACAATGGTGCTCACCATTGAATTGCCCCATTATTTTATACTGGGGACTATATCTTGACACCTCCATTAAAATATTTACCTATTTATCCTTAGTAATGGGATCTAAATGATTTCCCAAAATAGGGGCTCACATGTTGGACTCAAGTTAAACTCACATGGTCAAAGATGTTGCCTATTGAAAATGAGCCAACATAGTCCGTTAGGCCTTACATCTATGGTCCTTAACGAGGGTGTAAAATTATGGCTAGCCCAACCATTTAATCTATCAACCATGTAGTAACAAACACATGACATGATTGAGACATCCCCATGATAAATGAAAGGGAGGGTAGGGGAGCCTTTTGGGAGCTCACCTCCAAAGAGACAATAATTCAACCAGTCAAAGAGGAGGATCAAAGGTGAACCTATAATTTATCCAAATATTTCAACATAATGTTAAACCACTCCTTTATATCTTAAAATATATACAAGGGAATAATGCCATAGTTATACTTCCTTGAGAGGGGCTATGACAATGGGATTTTGGCCAGAAAATCCTTAATTATTGTTTGTTCTCTGAGCATGTATCAAGGTTTTATCATCTATTTCATTATCTCCATCATTTCCTTGTCCTCCATAGTGAAGATCATGTTGATGATGAATAATGAAGTCTCCAAGAAAACTAGGGCCACTATGGCCTCCAATACTAGCCTAAATTGAATATAAAAACCTTCTTCAGACGGGATTCACTAATGCTTCCCTTGAAAGACATTTTCATCATGTTAGAATAAACACACAATAAAGGCTAACTAATAGAAATTTGAACCATGTACAACATCTAGATAGTTCTAAATGATCCAACACCCAACTGAAGAAGATCACTCAAATGGAAGGCCTTAAACTTGAAGTATTCATAATCCACATAAATGCAATCTAACCTACTATAGGCTCCAACATGTGTGAGGATTTTATTTTAGACATGGCCACTTTAGTTTTGTGGACCACCCTCTCTAATACAATGGCTCTATTTTCAAATATCCTCTGATTATGTTCTTTCTATAACATCCAAATTAGTATAGCTAAACAGGACACCCAAAGACAAGAAAAGGTGTCCTTAATAGGCCCTAGTTTCCAAGAGGCAAGGTAGAGAGAAGTTATCTAAGGCAAGCACATCTCATCCATTTAACACATATCCAATTTTGACACTAGTCTGTAAGGTGGTAATTAAAAAACAAGTTA
Source organism: Torreya grandis (assembly GCA_037957365.1). Taxonomy (NCBI): domain Eukaryota; kingdom Viridiplantae; phylum Streptophyta; class Pinopsida; order Cupressales; family Taxaceae; genus Torreya; species Torreya grandis. Next base: position 6,717,435 of record JARHVA010000068.1, read on the forward strand.
TTTACATGATGTTTCCCAATAAAGAAAAAACAAAAAGAGGGCCCTTCTACTACAATCTTATGCAACCTATCAAAAGTTGGTATAATATTCTGAGTAGTTATCTATGCAAATGCCTCAGCATTGGGCATCCCATTTTTATTATAGGATATCATTTTTTCCAAGCAAATGAATAGTCCATGAATTTGACATTTTTTATCTCATATTGAGAGTGTATATACAATATTTGGCTCCTACCCACTGAATTAAATCATCTTTGGAGTTTAGGAAGACTGTTCTCTTGAAACGTATTCTAGTTATAATCTCATTTTGACTATTCATAAATATGAATTCCCCCAAATAGTTTAATTTCCATTTCATTATACTTTCCCATGGATGGGGAGTTAGGTAATCATACACATTTTGACCCTAATCAGAAGTCAAGAAATTCTTGGCCTCTCTAGCCTTTGCACACCCTGGATCATCTTGTGACCATTCCTTGAGTCACCCCTATAATATGATTTTTTCCCATTGTTGAAAATTCAAGAGACATGGTATTTTATTATGAAGTGGAATTTTAAAATGAAATTCCATAGGTGAGAACCTTTGAGGAGGTTGTAAATAGTTAAAATATTAGTGGCTTCATGATCTCCAAAATATTTTCCACAATAAAATTAAGGTTAGAACCTATGTTTTTTTCCCCCTAGCATGTATACAATACCATGAATTGAATATAAAATTGTTAATATTTTTAAATATTAATTGAAATGACTTTCAACATATTACAACTCAAATTATTTGGATCAGGTTGTCAACTTTTATATTTAAAATTTTATTTGCCAGCTTAACTAATTTAGTGGAATTTATCATATGCACTATCTTAATTTTGAATTCATTTAATGTTATTTTTAAAAAAAAAATGTCAATGATAACACCTGGGTTTTATATTGTTCTCTGAAATTTTATAAGCATTTGGCCAAAAACATTGAACTGAAAGGTTCTTGGCTCATGTGATGTCCTCAGAAAAATTTAATATAAGTCTATTCTATTAGATCACCTATGGTATTAGTGCTACTTGAATCTACAACTTGTTTTTTATTTAAGGTATAAGGCTCAAAAGGAAATTCACATGTTATTTTTAAAATTAATATAATGGATTTGATGTAATGGTACGTGTGCTAACAACATAAACATTATTAAACATCAGGGATCTTGGCTTATGTGGTTCCTTCAAAAAGATTTAACGGATTAATGCATGTCATGTGTGGTATCTAAAAAAAAAATTAATTTAAAGTTTCTTAGCTCATGTGGTGCCTCCATAAAAAATAAATCTAAAGCTAATTCATTGGAATGCCTAGAATCCCATAAGTATTATTTTAATCACTAATGTCATGGATTATAGATAGGAATACATTTCCTAGCAATGTAGTTATTATTGTACATTAGGGCTCTCAGATTATGTAGTGCCTCCATAAAAATTAAATGGAATAGCTCTTCGCTCAAGTGGTACTTCCAAAATAACTCAAATTTAAGGGTCCTTAGCTCATGTGGTGCCTCTAAAAAAATTCAATCTAATGTTACTCCACTAGACCACCTGGGTAGTGTTATTTGATCCTATAACTTATTGCCTTAAGGTACATTATCCAGAATGTTTTACATGTTTTTTTTTAACAATATTGTTATGGATTTTAGATATTGGTAAATATGTGAAAAATGCATATAAAAAATTAGTATCAAGTGAGTGCATAAACATTCAAATTATTCAAAAATGTATTTTAACAACATTTTGCTTTAGATTTCATGTAATTTATTAAAATTTTCTCATGCTAGTGATAAAAACATCCTATTGGACATCAATGTGTATGTAAAGCCCCACCTAACATCTCCTAGTCTTAGGCACATGGTAAAGTGTTAATTGTGGTTAGACCATTTAATTGATATGTTATGTGTGATATGGAATCATGATTTTTTTCATGTGCCATTTGATTATTTCAAATTATATCATGGGAAAATAGAAACATATTATTGTGATAAAAAAGAAATTGGATACTCCACTAGAACACCTAGCTTAGAGACCTTCTAAAATTTGATTCTAGTAATTAGGTTCTGAAACAACACTCAAAATATAATGCATGAGTTGCCATTATATGTAGAGAATTTATATAAATGAAAAAAGTGTACAATAACCTAGCATTCATACTAGGTTACCTAAACCTTGGATTCATACCCTCAATTTCCACATTTTAAACAAATTTAAAACAAACCTTTCATTTTAAACTATAATTTGCACATGAATTTCATAAAATATTATTACGCTCAAATGTTTGAAATAAAAACACCACCCTATTTTATAAATAAAAAGGATGAAATGAAGTTTATTTTCATGATAGTGGACCATGTTGAATTAGTGTTAACTAAACCCACTTGTTACTAATTACTTGTACTTCCAAAAAAATTGATCTGAAAGGTTCTTGGCTCATGTGGTGTCTCTAAAAAAATTGAAACTAAAGTTACTATATTGGAAAACCTAGGATTAGTGTTGTTTGATCCTACAACTTGTTCATTAAAGTAAAAGGGAAACCAAAATTTCCATTTGTTCTTTTTAGAATTAATTTTATGAATTTTAGATAATGGTAGATATCCCAATTATATATATATATATATATATATATATATATATAATTTTACATGAGGTATCTTACATTATGTGGTCCCTTCAAAAAAATGTAATCGAATGGATCTTGGCTTGTGTGGTTCCTCCAAAAAAGCTTTATTGATATATTTTTAATTCATGTGGTGTTTGCACAAAAATTTAATTTAAATATATTCCATTTCAACACCTACAATTAGTGTTTGTTGAACCTACAACTTGTTTCCTTAAGGTATAAGGCACACAAGATTTTCCATGTGTTATTTTGAGTAGTAACGTCATAGATTTGACATAATAATAAATGTCATATAAATTTATATATTATTTCTCATGAGGGATATTAAATTATATGGCGTCCCCATAAAAAAATATGTGAATGGCTCTTGGTTGATGTGGTACCTAAGAAAAAATTGAATCAAAAGGTTCATGGCTCATGTGGCAATGAAATTAGAAAATAGAAAAGCAAATTTTTAATAAACCTAATTTTATCAAAATTTATTGAGTATTAATATTTATTGATTCTACATGAATGAATTCAAAGCATAATATAAAATTAATTAAATAAAACTCAATTTAGATTATTTTTATTTTGTAAATTTATTTTATTCTAATTTAAATTTAATTTAATTTTAATTTCTTTAATCCTGTCATTATTATTTTATTTTATTTTATTTTCTTCTTATTATATAATTTATTTTACTTTATTTGTTTGTGATTGTTTTATTTTTATATTTTTCTTTCTTACTAATTTGTTAAGATTTGGTAATATTCACATGGTTATAATTGGTATTTTATTTAGTTTATGTTGTTGTGATTTGGTTTAAGAGAGATTTCTGAGGAGATTTTATCTCCTTAAATATAGAAATGATATTCTTATGTATTTTTTACTCTTGTATAGAATCATAATGCAACAGAAGAAATTTATTTATCTAGTCTATGTAAATCATGTTGATTCTCTGTAAATCTAAACTAGATTCATTATTTGGTATCAGAACATCCCTAGTCTTGCCCTATGATGAGAAAATAAATTGTTTTTAGGGACAACCTTCATATTATTTGTTGTCCAAAATCCATGAAGTTTGTTCCATAGTGAAAATTATTATAGGCATAGGCCTTGATTGTGTTGTAGTTTTTTTTGGGTAACTCTACGTTATCAATTCTATCTTCAAGTTAGTTTATTAATATGTTAATTAATAGTGAAATTCATCTACAGCTCTATGTATTATATATGGGAAGACTATTGCATATCATTGATTATTTTTTACATCTCATTGAATCCAAAGTAAGAATAAACTTCTAGTTGCCTAACAAATATGATATTAGAAAATCTATGTGTGGCATTTTAGCATCATAGCTCATGCAATCAACACATATTGGCACATTTAAATTACCTTCAACTTGATTGTAGCATTAAGATTTTTTTTAGATTTATCTCTCTATACTTGTAGTCATGAAGAAACCAGTAATTCATTCATTATAGATATTATGTGTTAATATCTACATCTGGCATGATCTATTGGTGCATATTTAGCCTTCAGTGCCTAACAATGCCAAGTTATCCTAAGGAAGAATCTATCAGATTGGTTTCTATTCAAATTTTCCTACCTCACCACATTACAATGATGTCCTTCCATCTCAGCTTTGGAAGTATGGTATAATAAGTTTTCATTCTCTAATCTCACTCAAATTAGTTCTGTGTCCATGTGATGTCTAAGTGAAATGGTTCATGCATTTCTAGTAGTAGCACATGGTTGTTAGCTCATAGGATTTTGTCTTTATTTAATTAGTGTTTGAGTTTAGATGTCTCATTTGTTAAATGTTTAAGTCAGTAGATTTTTAATAGCGTATTTAGTTTTTTAATAGTCATATGTTATTAGAAAATATAATCACTTTCATGAATACCTTTAGTCAATGCCTTTATATAGAGTCTTTAGTGTTAAAGTTATAGATTTTCTTTTAGCATTAGAAAAAGAGTCAAAGATCTTTTTTATGTATTTAGTCTTATTGTCCAAAAAAATTCATTATGTCATTAATTATTTTTAATGTCCTTGTAAGAGTATTAAGTCAAGTTATAATTAAGGTCTAGTATTTGTTTAGATTATGTCATTAAGTCATGAAAATTCAAGCTATCACAAGGTTTTAGGTCATCATCGAGTCATGTTTGTAAAAAAAAATTATTGTATGGATGTATTTTTTATTGTATCCAATGTTTGAATTATGGGGAATATTGTCATTAATAACATGAGCCTCATCAAAATATAAACTAAGTAAGTAGCTTCAATAATTAAATGATGGAGGCACAAGATGATGGAAACAATTCAAGCCTCTTAAAATCCACTAGTGAAGAGGCCACTTCTAACTGAGTGGCACATTTGTGTGTTGTGTGTTAATAAGAACAAAAGCACATTCCTATTCACATGCATTTTTTTTAGTATGTTGGTTTGTAAATAAAACCTTTTGTAGATATTCAAGAAAAAAATTATTGTTTTCAAAAAACTCTTTTTTGGGGAGTAGGAGAAGATTTCAAGGTAAAATCAGGGATGGTTATCCAGTTGGTGCCAAGCTTGTGGATCTTAGAGATTTAGAATTTGGGAGCCCAAGGATGAAGGGGAAGTCCCACAAGAACCTAAAGAGGAAGGGGCTAGTCTTGCATAATTTAGCTCCCCATTACACCTTCATGAGGGTAAAGATATAATCTATGGATTTTAAACCTAGTCTAGTCAGTGCTTTTAGGAGATGATTTTTTTTTTTTGAAAATGTGATTTTATCCACATATTCACATTAGGGTGGTGAATGTTAGAATTTGGTAATATTCACATGGTTATAATTGGTATTTTATTTAGTTTTTGTTGTTGGGAGTTGGTTTAGCAGAGATTTTGGAGGAGGTTTGATCTCCCCAAATACAGAATTTATATTCCTATATATTTTGTATGCACGTATGGAATTGTAATGCAATAGAAAAAAAATTTATCTGGTTTATGTAAATCATGTTGAATCTTTAAAAATATAAACCAAGTTCATTATCATAATTAATATTAGATTTTATTATATTTTATAAATTTATTCTATTTTTGGACTTTATTTTACCAATATTTAGATTAAGATAAACCCATCTTTGACTAGTGTAGAATCCAAGCTAGGTACAATGGGAGGCTAGAGTCTCCCCCAAAAGAATAAAAGTAAACAAATCTAGTAAGAGCTAAAAAAAACCAAATTTGAGGCACACTAGTAGGCCCATTTTACTAAAGAGAAAATCATAGCCAAAAAAAATCTCCCCATAATACCAAGTAAATGTGGGGGTCCCTGAGGGCATAAAAGAAACCTAGTCCCATAAATCAAAGATAAACCATTGAGGAAAATGAAAAGAACCCAAAATTAAAGAAGGAGCACTGACATCTAGATATTATAACCAATAAAACAAATTACAATAAGCTTTACACATGTTTTGAACTCAAGAGTGTTATAAATATTTTTGACTTCTAATTTTTTATAAAAAAATCATCAGGGGGAAGATTTGTAATTTCTCCATCTTACTTGCAGAAATCGTGAGAAGCATTAGAACCCTCTAGGTTGAGGTTAATATTATGGACTCCTTGGACATCCATGTATGAATTCTTGGGATTACAAAATTTATTACAATTTGATAAAATTTATTTATCCCTATTAAACATAATTTATTGGTTCTAAGGTCATAAAACAAACATGAACCAAATAGATTTATGAAGATTCTGATCCCTAACAACTCACACAAAGCCTAGCTGAGATCAACCTTTTACAATAATGGATAGTAGGATCAATATTCATAAGCATATCAAAAAAATTCCTAATAATTTTAAGGATCTAGTCCATCCAAAATGTAGAAGGGAGGCAACAAGTTATAGCCATATAGGAATCCAATCAAATTTAAATACAAGTAAAATTGATTCAAATTACAAGCTAAATTCATGAGGATTTACCTTCCCATCAACCATGGACTTCATTAAGGAATCTCATGTTATCTTCTATGCAACCAAAAGAAAACAATAAATAATGATTAACAAGGGAAACAATTATAACTTACTCAATTCTAATCTACTTCCTCTTGGTGTAATTTTTTATTGCTTCAATGCCATGCCTTGCTCCAACAAACTTCCCAATTACAAAGTTGGTATATTTTTCTTCAACTTCTTCTAAAATCTTATCAGGGACATACATAACCAGATTCCTACTTCTAAGAATACTAGATGAGTGTTTTTAGTCACCTCTCATTGGTTCCTTGAATTAATTAGGGTGTCCCTCTAAAATTTCCATCCCTTTAGCAGTTTTTGAGTCTTCAATAAACTAAACCTAACTTTTTGAACTAATGGATAATAAAGTCATAGATTGTTTGAATTTTTGCTTGTATGGGCTGATTAATAAATGATCTTCCAACCAAATATTTTCAAATGGAACTATTATCTAATCATTAAAAACTAAAATAGGTATAAAATAAATACATTTAATGCTCCAATAGCTTAAACTAAGAATATTCTTGAGAATTGGAAGTGGGTGCGTGTTACTTCTCAACTCGAGTTACCAAAAAGTCATTAATAATTAAACATCATAGAGGAGCCCATCAAGGGTTCTAGTAAAATTAATAGATTTATCACACTTAGCATCTCCAAAAATCCTAACAAAAAAGTTTTGATATGATGATATTTCCAAAATTGAGTTTTTCTTCCTCTTATTTTGGCACTAGTTGCCACTTTTTACCTTTCTTTCTTTACATTTTTTCCTTTATCCATTTATCCTCATGAGATTGAGGAGTTCCCTTAGTAACTTCAAAGTCATTATTATCTTTCTGGGGGAGATTGATGTTTCTAAATTAAATATTATTAAGAGACATTCCCTCATGAGTGTTAAACCCTTTGGGATTACCAGTCTTCTTTTTTGGGGAAGGAGTCATGTAAGGATTCCCAAGG
>JARHVA010000068.1:6730000-6837500 GCA_037957365.1 Torreya grandis
ACATGGGTAACTAGGACATATTCCATCATTGCTATAAGCAAACATCCATCGCACATCAAAAAAATTCATAAATAGAAAAAAATAGAGCAAACATCCATCTCACACATGGGAAATTACATACATTAATCACCATTAAGTAAATATTCATCTTTTAGACAAATAATTATCATATATAAAATATCCACATGGGGAAATTACAAAAATCAATTATTTAATGGTGAAATCTAGTACACATAGTGGCTAGATAAAAACAACTTCAAAACCTCTCATTTAGTCACATATTAACATGCATGGTTCAAAATAATATATTTATCAATCTAAGAGTAATAATTATTGAAAAATAAACCATATAGTTAATCCTTCATAATCAATCTATGGTTCAATGGATCATCGAGAACTGAACACACGATGAAGAGTAGCTTTCATAACTCAAGTGCAACATACATATACACAATCATGAGTATTTGTTACCCAATAATCGTAACAACAAACATAATCATGGAATCCTATTATATTGAAGCACAAATGTACACATGAAAATCATTGTACAAGGTGGTCCATTGAGTTGTAACATATATATCAATCCACAATTATTATGTATATATGCCATTAGCTTTTGATTCTCTTGATATTTCCAAGAAATTAAATTTATATAATTAACTTTATCATAAAATTTGAGGTGAGCGGTCACAATTAAATTAGATATAATATAAATTGTATATGTGTCTTAAGAGTTGTATTTGAGATAATAAATATAAGGCCAAGAATAGGTGGATCTTATTGATTTTAATGCAATACATTAAAGGGAAAGATATTTAGAAAATATATTTATAGAGAAAAAAATATTTATAGAGAAAAAAATATTTAGAATACTAAGTTGATGAGGATCAAATAAAATTATTATTATTATTTGAAATGACAACTATGAAATGCACTTGTGCACTTTTTAGTATTACTCCAAATTATTTCAATACTTAAAACATGTATATTTAGCTTGAAAAAGAAGCATTACTAAACAACAATTACAATGATTTCCAATTCCTTAATAAATGGAAAATAATTCTTTCTTTCTGCTAAGAATATCATATTACATTAGATCATTCAATGAATTAAGCATAACATAGTGAACTTCACAATTTAACTCTTCCACCAAGAAAAATAAAACTATATTAAAACTAAAATAGGAGCCAAAACACATGCACCCTAACACCATAAGTTTTCTTTCTCATTTTATGATCTTAGCTTGATTAGAAAAAGATACCATATGAGGATTTATTTTGGTTTTACTAGGTGAACATGACTTCTAAGAAATCCACTTCACTTCTTATCCTTCAATCATGAAATTATTACACAAGGATGAAAATAATACTTCTTAACAAGAAGAATTATATGAATATAAATTTATACAAGAAATTATCCATATATAATCAATTTTTAATCATTCACACATGAAAACAATACAAAAGGAGGAATATAATGCATCTCAATTAAGATAAATTAAATTAATGTGTACATTTTATCAAAAAATCCATCACACATGGGTAATTAGTAAATAGTCCATCAATGCTTTATGAAAACATCTGTCACACACCATAAATTACATAAATAGAACAACATAGAGAAGACATTCATTTTACACATGGGAAATGACATAAATTAATCACCATTAAGAAAATTTTCATCTTTTCAATAAATAAATATCATAGAGAAAATATCCACATGGGGAAATTACAAAAATCAATTATTTGATGGTGCAATATAGGACATAGAGTGGTTGGATCAACATAACACACTTCACAACCTCTTATTTAGCCACATATTAGCATGCACCATTTCAAAATAATAGATTTATCAATCTTAAAGTGTAATAATTATTTTCAAAATCAACCATATAATTCATCATGCATGATGAATTGATGGTCCAATAGATCATCAAGATCTAAATACACAATTAAGAGTAGTTGTCATACACTCGAGATCAACATGCATATGCATAACTAAGAGAAATTACTACCCAATAATCATAAAAACATACATAATTTTCAAATCTCATTATATTGAAACATGTAAATAACAAATGTACACATGAAAATCATCATATAAGGTGGTCGATTCAGTTGTGACATATATATCAATCCACAATTATTATGTATATATACCATTAGATTTTGATTATCTTGATATTTCATAGAAATTACATTTTTATAATTAAATTTATCATAAAATTTGAGGTTGGGGTGATAATTATATTAAATATAATATGAATTTTACATGCATTTCAAGAGTTGTATTTGAGATAACAAAAATAAGGCCAAGAATCAGTGGGTCTTGTTGATGCTAATGCAATGTGTTATGTTAAAAAATATATTTGTAGATAAAAAAAGATGTAGACTAAGAAGTTGATGAGGATCAAATAAAATTAGTTTTTTAAATTTATAATGACAAATGTGAGATGGAATTTTGTGCATTTTGAGTATTACTATGAATTATTTCAATACTTAAACATGTATATTTCCCTTGAAAAATAAATAATATTAAATAATAGTCACAATAATTCTAATTCCTTAATAAGTGGAAACTAATTATTTTTGCTCTTAAGAATACCATATTATATTACTGAATTCAATGAATTCAACACAATGTAGTAAACTTAAGAATTTAACTCTTCCACCAAGAAAAATAAAACTAACATTGTTTTAATATTTTCCTCAAATATATTAAAAATAAAATAGGAGCCAAAATTCATGCATGCTAACACCATAAGTTTTTTTACTCATTTTATGATCTTAGCTTAATTATAAAAAGATACCATATGAGTAGATGTTTTTGTGTCATGTTCCATATAGCTACCATCATGATGAGTATGAATTATCAATAAAGAGGAAATGAGTAATCAATTGACTACTATGTTAACATCTTACTAAGCTAGCAATTTAATTTCACCCCAATACTTTGTTTCCAAATTAATACCACATTTTTATTTTTAACCATTATTATTCAACTATAACCAATGAGCTAAATGAGGAAAGGTCATATATAAAATATATTCAATAAAAAATAGTAGGATCGAAGTGAAAATAAAAATGAGAAATATAAAATAAAATTAGTAAATGTTAATCAAATCCTTCAAAATAGTTATATTTCGAATGGCATAAATGCACCATAGAACATTCAAAGGCTTTAAAAATTGCATATGGAATGGGATCCCCAAACCATAATTTCTTGAGATAAAATTAGAGTTAAATGTGATTTTAGCACATTTTTAATAAGAAATAAATTTTCTTAGAGTGGAGACAAAATCCCCTAATAGAGTAAATGCAACTATGACATTAGTCCTATGACTTTATTGACCTCTCCCAACACCCTAAAATAATATGTAGTAATGTAGCCATGGTTTTAATGGACAAAAATGTTCTTCCATATGTAAATTTGTATTATTCTCCTTCATCTAACCCACACAAAGAAATCATAGAGGATGGAAAACATGCTACAAGGATAATTACAAAATTACAATGTAAAAATAAGATAGAAACTAGGTGCTAACCTGAAATGTAAATAATCACAACGGAACATTTTTCATTAACATAAAATCCATAGATTGTATAAATAAGCTACATCCTAACACAAAAATGTAAAAGGAATAAAGTGTAAACATCCAACACAAGGGGAATTTTTACTAATAGAATAAGATGTTCTAATCATAAATAAATCCTAACTATTCAATCAAAAGGGGAAAATGGTTTCACAAAAGTAATTAAGAGTACCTTATATATGTTGTGATACTCCAATAACTACTGATCTATATTATGAATTTTATCTCAAATTATTTTTTTCCTTATTTTTTAAAATATTCCTTGTAGCCAAATATAATGGCATTTTGTTTTATTTAATATTAGAATTCATTATTATTATCATAGTCCTTTCTTTCACCAAAGATGTACCATCACTTTTAAGGCAATGTGTCTTACTTCTTCTAACAATTTAATTTCTACAAATTGTTACTTAGAATCTTTTGTTGATGTTCACTCAATCATGTCCATTGACAGAAGGAAGGATTTTCATCATTAACTCTCAACCATCCATAAATTTGGGTGTCCTTAATATATATTAATAAATATGTTTTCCTCATAGTGACCATTTGTTCATTACTATTTTTGCATTAGTTGACAATATCCATGTCTCATTCACATGTGGAAAAATTGCTATCCTTTTTACCCATGCTTATAGATATGATTTTTTCACTTAATCTAAGTGATTAGTTCCCTAGTGATTGTGTAGTGTGGTATGTTGTTAAATTCACTACCATACTAAATTTTTTTCCCCAAATCTACTAAGTTGACTCAAATTCCACAATAATTACAATATGTAGATCCTTGCCAACTCGTCTAATCATCAATATTGTTTTTAAAAGTTTTCATACCATTTACAAATTAAAATTTTACATCAAGGTAAATATATGCTATGATAATGTCAAATCCCTAATCTTACTGATAAAAAAAGATTAATAGAGAAAACCATAGTCCATCAATAAAACCATCATTTTTTATATTAATCAAATGTCATGTCATCATTCTATGTAAATGATAATCTAATGTCACATAAGAAATAAAGTGTAAATAAATAAATGATCTCATAATTATACATATAAATAAATATTTACTCACATATGTTCCATAATATAGAGTTTCTAAATAAGTTTTTATCATCTAATATACAAAAATACATAAGTGCATAACATAATAATAACTTTAAGGAGAATTCCCATGTTAGAAAAAATAAGAGTCTCATGATGGGTCATTACATAGTCCCCATTAAAAATATTCATTCCAGAAGTTTCACACAAAATTATGAGGATAAATATGTTTTATCCTAGAAGTGTCTCCATACCTTGTAGAAGTTGGGATATATAATCATGTTTGACCTTTACTAGATCCATCGAAGATGAAGTCATTATCAGGAAATAATACTCACGTGTTAAACCTTGAGATAATCATCATATATTTCTAAATATAATTAATCTATAACATTAAATAGGTCAAGATTATTTACACATGGAAAATATCATGCATCCTATACATGTTGGATGGCAAGGTAAGCTTGCAAATAACTAGGACAAATTATTTAAGAATATAAAATGATCCTATAATCCATAGTCAAAACACATATTTTCATCAAATATTAAATGGATTAACATTAATTAATTCCAAATCCTAAACATCAAAAATTATATTAATCGATCTATGCCTTGTTGATCTATCCATGCCTTGTTGACACATTTCTGAATTTGCACAACCTTTTATTTGATTTATTTCACCATATCAAGAATGATAATTTTTTTTTTCAAGTCTATTCAAAATTAAAAGTGATGTGAAGTTTCACCCATAAAAAGTTTCATAAGGACCATGTGAATGGAATTGTGTTAATAATTCTTATATGTAGATTATACTAAAGGTAGATAATTAACCCAACGATTATGTCGATCCATGAAATGTGTTTGAAATATGTCATATTGGACATAATTTAACCTTTTTTATTATCCATCCATAATATTAATTTAATCTATATTTAAATTAAAATTTTAACCAAAAGCTGAATAAAACATTGTCCAACATTAGAACGTGAACAAGGAATCCGTAAATAAAATTATTTTAAGTGGTACAACATATGTCTACAAAATGTTATCCACATAAAATTGGATAATATATTATAACTCATAGGTGTTATTGGACAATAAAAAAATGTGTGACCTTGGTTTATGTATCTAGAAATACCAAGATGGAATTATGTCTATGTTGAGTTAGTGGAAACCCAATAATGAAATATGTGCATATGAAAAAATATATACCAATGTGAAACAATAGTAACATCGACAGTGTCACCAAAATGTCCTTGAGTTTATAAAATATAACCTCATATTGCATATTCCATATAAATATCTTTCCCTTTGGATTGTTATGATTGGGGTTAAAATTCATGAGTAATGTTCCATGAATCTGTAGTAATATCTAGTGAATCCCATAAAGATGTGCATTTTAGTAACATTATTTTTTATTTTGTTCAATACATTATCACACTAATATTGGTTGGATTAACTCGTATACCACTCAAATAAATGTTGTGACTTAAGTATTACATTTACTATTTTAATAATGCATATTTAGGTAATTTTCCATAGAGTTGGTTTTCCATTAAACACTACAAAACCTATTCCAAATATACCACATGTTTTTTCTTAGTCCAAAAATATATCATATTATTATAAATAAAATAAGCACAAATCTATCTTGATATTTGTGGAACACATTTCTCATGATACCTAAAACAGATTTGATGAATTTGTGAGACCAAATGACAATACACAAAACTAATAATGATAATATAGAATGCAAAAATATGTCTTTGATATGTCACCCTCTTTGATTTGTAATAGGCGTATGCATACCTAAAATATATTTTGGTTAAAACTCATGATTATCTCATCTTATTGAAAAAATAAATCATCTTTAGTAGTGGGTAACTATATTTAATTATCCCCTTATTCAATTATGTATACTCAATGCATATCCTCAGCGATGAATCTTTATTTTTCATAAATATTACTAGTGGGCCCCATGGATGCATGTTTCACTTCACTAAACCCTTATCATTTAGGTATTGCATCTATAATCATAATTCACACAACTGAAGGGAATTCATCTTATATGGATCTTTCTAAATAGGTCTATTATGGGCATTAATTCAATGTAGAAATTGGTCTCTCTTTTTGGTAGAAATACAAATCGATACAAATTACTTAAATTTTTTTAAAGATGAGATTCAAAATTTTAATAAAAACTAAAATTTTAATATAAAATTGATAATATATGTGTACAATCCAAAAATAACATGCATATCCACCATTATAATTTCTTAATATTTATTTTTAAAAGGATTTTTAAAAAATAACTTTATAATAAAATTGTGAAGTTGGGAGGCATAATAAAATTCAATATAATATAAATTATACATGTTTTTTTGAGAGTTGTATTTAAAATCAAAAAATTAAATTGAAGTGCTTATCTCATCTTATTGAAAAAATCATTGGTCATTGGCAATATGTATCTATGTTTAATTATCCCCTTATTCAAATATGTATACTCAAAGCATATTCTCAGTGATGAATGTTTTTTCTCATAAATATTAATAGTGGGACCCATGGATACATGTTTGAATTCACTAATCCTTTGTCAATTAGGTATTGCATCTATGCTCATAATTCATACAACTGAATGGAATTCATCATATATGGAGCTTTTGAAATAGGTCTATTATGGGCATTAATTCAATGGAGAAATTGGTCTCTCTTTTTGGTGGAAATATAAACCGATACAATTTTTTTTTATTTTTTTAAGGATGAGATTCAAATTTTTAATAAAATCTATAATTTTAATATAATAATTTATAATATCACTTATTTATGTACAATCCATAAATAATATGCATATCCACCATTAGAATTTCTTAATATTTATTTTTAAAATGATTTAAAAAAAATAAATTTATAATAAAATTGTGAAGTTAGGGGTCATAATAAAATTCAATATAATATAACTTATACATGTTTTTTTGAGAGTTGTATTTAAGATTTTAAAAAAAAAGGCCAAGAATTAGTGGATATAGTTTAGATGAGAATAAAGATGTAGACTGAGAAGATTGAATAATTTTTTTTTTAATATGTTTACAAATATAGTTAAATGTACTTATACAATGAGTGTATTTGTACCATTATTTTGGATTATTTAAATACTTAAAAAGTCATATTACCTTTGAAAGAGAAATAAGATTAAACAACAATGACAATGATTTTGAATGCTTTAATAATTGAATAATTTATATTATTTACTGACCATAAGGCCTTCAAGTGTGTGAAGACTCAAAATAAGTCAAATAATATACATGAAAAGTGGGTGTACTTATCATAGGGATATACTTTAGTTTTGAAACATAAATCAAGAAAATAGAATCATGTAGCTAATTCTTTAAGTAGGTGAGTGTCATTGTTAACTACTATGGTGAGTGAAGTAGTTGGGTTTAAAGTTAATAAGGATTTATATGAAACTAATCTAGATTTTGGGAAGATTGTTATACAAAGAATGTATCCATTAGAAAATGATGTAAATACTGTTCATTATGATTATCCTATACATGATGGTTGTGTATTCATTGGAAAATAATTACATATTCTCATTGGGTCTATGAGAGAAAATATTATAAGATAATTGTATGGTGGTGGTTTAGGTGGACACTTCTTAAGAATAATAAAATATATTTGATGCAGGAGAATTATTTTATTATGGATTATGTATTAGGGTTGACAAGCACACAAAGAGATAATGATCCATTTTTTAAAGTTATGGACAAGTTTTCTGAGATGGTTCATCTTATTGCATGTAAGAAAATCAATGATGTCACTAGAGTATGAGATCTATTTTTTAAAGATGTGATATTTTAATGTGTTCAAAAAACCATTACTTCATATAGAGATACAAAATTTATAAGTCATTTTTGGAGGAAGCTATGGAAAAGGATATGAATTAAACTATAATTTATTAGTGCGTAATACCCAAAAACATATGGAAAACTATAAGTAGTAAAAAATATCTTGAAAGAATTGTTGAGATGAATAGTTGGAGAGAATCCCAAGCAATGGGACTTGGGTTTATCATAAGTTAAGTTTGCATATAACAGTTTAGTGAATATATTACTATGGAAATCACCATTTTGGATTGTTTATAGAGTAAATTCTAAGGGTGTTTTACATTTGATGTAGTAATTAATTATAGAATGGGTTAGTTTTGATACATAAACATTTTTAAAGTACATAAAATAGTTGTAAGTAGAAGTATGCATAAAGTTATAGGGAAGCAATGAAAAATATAAGGTAGAAAAAGTTATAACAAAAAGGCCAAAATTATTTTAATAATGATATTTGGTGATGGTATATTTTATAAAATAAACATATCTTAAAGGAAAATACAACAGGTTGAAGAATATTGGTATGTACAAAATTGTGAATAAAATAGATGAAAATGTTTATGAAGTGAATTTACCATAGAATTTTCATATTTTTATATTATTAAATGTTTCATATTTCTATGGATTTAATATTTAATATTATGAAGGGTAAGAAAGTTAATAATTGGATTGGAAACAATGGGTACCAAGGAAGAATAAATAAAAGATAACATAGGTTCTGGATAATAAGATAGTGAACACAAGACAAGGCAACTATAACATGTATTTGGGATAGTGTAAAGGACTAAAATGGGAGAAAACACTTGGGTTTAAGAATGGGAGTTGAATAATATTGAAAATAATAAATGGTAGGAGTATTAATAGGTTAACTCATAAGATGAGAGTTATTTTCAACTAGAGGAGGATAATGTGGACACATATCTTGTGGAGGCCATAACTTTTGATTAGAGAACCCATTCACACTCCTTTTTTTTAAAATAAATATCTTGGATAGGATAATGTATCCAAAACCTATCTTTTACTCTTATAATTAATTAGTATATTAAATATAAATCTAATTTAATATAAATTTAAAATCTAATATAGGAGGATAAATAAGACAGCTTACTATAAAAATATAGTGATATACAAAATTTACAGAAGTTATAAATTACTAAAAAATTAAATATGGTTAGGGTTAGAGATGTTGCACAGAATGTGAATGCAGTGATTTAATATTCATTATAAATGAAAATATATACAAATCCATTTACCAAAATATGGTAACAACCTACTAGGAATTGTGGTAACAACATTCTAAAATTGTGATACTGGTGTAATTGGAATGGTTACACCAAACGGTCTCGAAATAATGTAAAACAACATATACACTATATATAATTATGCTAAAAAGAGAGATGTAATTCAAAATTTGTTTATCTCAAAATTTATTGTTCATTCACTGAGTATGACTATTTGAAACTATCAATAAAAAAAATATAAAAAAACTTTAGTTAAAAACAATGACTTTTTGTATCCTATGACAAGTGAAAAGTAGCTAGAAAGGGTTGTAGTGCATCATTATTTGATTATTCAGTTTTTTTTTATGTAGAGTGTGCATTAAATATATGATTATGGGTTTATTTGCATATATTTATATATTTCCTTATTTTTTTTAGAGCCTTGGATCTATGGATCACCTACCTAATAAAAACCCCAGCCTACAAAAGTACATAACACAAGAACAAATGCAAAAGGGGGAATAATGGGAAAGTGGAGTACAACCAAGCTATAGTCATAAAACCCATTATTGATTGAGTGTCTCTTGCATAGTCCAAGTGGCCTTCAAGATAATGTAGTTCTTCCTTTGGCCAAGATCATATGAATTTAACTAGAAACTTTTATTAGAATGATTTACAAATGATGTCCTCAACCTATAAAAAAAAATGTTAACTTGGCCAATGATTGTAGTAATGTAGTAAAATTTTAGTAGGGATCTTTACTAAATTGATAAATAATTTTGAAATTTCCTTTATAAGAGAGTACACATGAAAAAGTTTGTGGGCCTTGTACCTTAAGTAAATAAGTTTTAGGTTTAAAAAACATTAATTACAGGTGTTCAAGTAAAATTTATTTAAACTAAATTTTTGTATAGACGCCAAAAAAATTAAAAATATTTCAACTAAAAGCTTTTGGAGGCACCACACAAGACAACATCCATTTGATTACAAATTTTTGAAGGGACCACATAATGCAAGATCCATCATATGCAAGAATATATGCATTGTTAGGATATCTACCATTATCTCAAATACATAACATTAATTCTAAAAATAATACATGGAAAATTTTGTCTTCCTTGTACCTTAAGGCAACAAGTTGTAGGCTCAAATAACATTAAGCCTAGGTGGTCCAATAGAGTATCTTTAGTTTCAATTTTTATAGAGACACCATATGATCCAAGAACCTTGTAATTCAATTTTATTAGAGGTACAAGTAACTAGTAAAAAGTGGGTTCAATTAACACTACGTCTAGGTGGTCCACTATCATGAAAATCAACTTCACTTCATCCTTTTTATTTAGAAAATAGGGTGTTATTTTTATTTCAAACATATAAGCGTAATAATATTATATGAGATTCATGTGTAAATTATAGGTTATAATCAAAGGATTATTATAACTTTGCTTAAAATGTGGAAATTGAGGATCTGAATCCAAGGTTTCAAGTAACCTATAATAAATTCTAGGTTGTAGTACACTTCGTTTGTCTATATAAATTGTATACAAATAATGGAAATTCATGCATTATGTTCTAAGTGTTGTTTGAGAACTTAGTTACTAAAATGAAAATTTATAAGGTCTCTAATCCTAGGTGTTCTAGTGGATTATCCAAATTATTATTCATCATGATAATATATATCTCTTTTCCCATGATATAATGTGAAATAATCAAAGGGCACATGAAACAAAGAATGATTCCATATCACACATGATATAAATTAAATGATCCAACCACAATTAATACTTAACCATGAGCCTAACCCTAGGTGATGTTAGGTGGGGCCTCACATATGCATTGATGGCCAATAAAATGTTTTTGTCACTAGCATGAGAAATTTTAAATAAATTACATATAATCTAAAGGAAAATATTGTTAAAATACATTGTTGACTAATTTTAATATTTATGCACTCATTAGATAATAATTATTTCCAATATCTAAAATCATTGAAAATAATGTTAAAAAAATCACACATGAAATTTTTTTGGGCAATTTACTTTAAAGAAACAAGTTGTAGGGTCAATTAGCATTAAGCCTGAGTGGTCTTGTGGAGTAGCTTTAGAATCAATTTTTGTAGAGGCACCACATGAGCCAAGGACCTTCCAATACAATTTTTTTTTTAGGCACCACATGAGCCAAGAGCTATTCCATTTTATTTTTATGGAGTATCTACATAAGTCAATAGATCTAATGTGTAAGAATAACTACATTGGTAGGAAATGCATTACTAACTATATTCCATGACATTAGTGATCAAAAGAACACTTGTGAAAACTTTTGTGGGCCTCTAGGAATTCTAATGAATTATATTTAGATTCATTTTTTTTAGAGGCACCACATGAGCTAAGAATTTTTAAATTCAATTACTTTTTAGGTACCACACATGCCATGAGTTGATCCATTAATTTTTTGTGAAGGGACCACATAATCCAAGAGACCTTATGTTAAAGAATATTTACATTGTTAGGACATGTACCATTATCTCAAATCTATTATATTAATTTTAAAAATAACACGTTAAGAATTTTTTGAGCCTTATATCTTAAATAAACAACAAATTGTAGATTCAAATTACACTAATCCCATAGGTGGTCCAAAATAATAGACTTATATTCAATTTTCATAAGGATAACAAGGTTTTATATTATTTTATGACATTTTCCAAGCATTTGTCGAAAAAATTTGAATTGAAAGGTTCTTGGTTCATGGTGGGCTTCATCAACAAGCCAATATTGTCAATGATATTCTCATTGGATACCTATGATCCCTACCTAACATCTTAGTGATCAAGATTCTAATTCTCTATTGGAGATTGGAGATGAGAAAGAGAAAGTTTCCCTAGGAAAATATAAAGCTACCATTCTATATTAAGTATGTGATATTCATTTTTGTTTGTTAGCAACTAGTTGAGTAGACATCATTAGTGTGTTACTGTATGAGGAGATAAATAAAATAATAAATTTAGGATATTTATCTTTTTATAATTATCAATGCATAGATCATTGAGTATTTATGCCAAGATAAAGAGGTCAAGCTTAGACATTATGTTGGAGCTGATAGAGGGTCTCACCATCTGAGGGTAACATAGATTTGAGTGGTGGAGGAAAAATATGAAATAGTGTGTAGGTCAAAGATTAATCAGGTCATAAGTGCAAAAAATTTGGTCTTATGAATCCATTATCTCCTATGAGAACTATGAAATGGTTTGAGCCCTACCATAAAGCATAATATATTTATTAAAATTGGTACAAGTTTGAAGTCTACAAGGTATTGTATTCTAAATTATGCATATTAGATAATGAACAATTTTCTGTAAATATTTTCTTCTTGGAGTGGTAATGACTTGTAGTAAAGGTAAGTAATGAAAGATATTGGTTACATCTAAATATATTGATTATGGCTGCCATGTCAGGAGCTTTTGATAGTTGTTAAAATGAAAAATTAACTCATTAATATGAAATAATTTTTTTTGGATATAGTCTTATGATATTCTAAAGATATAAGTGGCGTTATCACCTTGACATTATGTAAAACTAGTGTTAAGCCCCATAGTTGGTGATTCAATGTTATATTTGTAAAAATTGTATATGTTAAGAGTTAACTACTCATGCTATGAGGAGGCATACATATAGATTGAGGTAAGAGATTTAAAATAATTCCTTTCATATTAGTTAATGATGTTTTCTTACTCTTGACTAAAGGATAAAATATGGAAAAGGTATAATTAAGTAAAAGTAATTTTACATTTTTAAAATTTAAATGCATTTTGAGGTTGTAATAGATAGTTAGAGTAGAAGATGCCAAGGAGAGAAACCCAAATAGGGGCTATGTAGGATGAAAGAAGAAGAGAAGTAGGAAAGCAAGGGGCATAAGATAAAAGAGGAAATGAGTAGAGAAAGTGAAGAAACTAGGTAGAGTAGTAGGAAGCCATCCAATTCATGTAAGATGAGTTTAAGGAAAATGCATTGATTTCCATGAAAGATGGTCCACAGTTACAGAAAGGACCACCAAAATAGCCAAAATAATATAAATTTGAGAAGTAAAAATGGTGGTGCCATATTTTCCACACCAATATGCATGACATTTATCACTATTGGTATAATTCCTTGACTCAAGACATATCTAATCGAGAGGGCACATCTAGTAGAGATAATTCATAGAAATCAAAAATACATCCTCGATGATAGAATAAACTAGGACATAAAGTAGAAAAAAATTAACTAGAACATGATGGTGTATTTGAAGAGTAAGTAATAGTAGAATAATATTGTGATGCATATAATAATGTATTTCTTGTCTCCCGAACCTCATCACCAATGAGTAATATTTGGTTGATTGCCTTAAGTACTAGTAAGTATATGATAGGATGCAAAGATATGTTTGATTCATTAACTAATGAACCCACTAAAGATAAGTTTTGGATCGTAGATGATAAGGAGTATGCTATAGAAAGAATTGGGACTATCACCATTCCTCTTGAGATGAGAAGTTGTACTCTCACAAAGGTTTTATATGTTTCTAAATTGATGACAAATCTTTTGTCTATAAGTCAACTCTTGAATCATAAGGTTAAGGTGGTGTTCCTGATTAGGAATGGCACCAAATATTGTCTTCTCTCACAAGAAGGTAATTTAATTGCTAAATATTTTCTAAAGTATCATTTATTTTCACTAGATGTAGCTTCATCCAATATAGCTACTCTCTCTACCTATACATTATAATCTATTTCCTTCTAGTATTATTGATATGGGCACCTTTATGATGAATCCTTATATCATCTCAATTAAAAGGTAATAGTATGTGGTATTCGCCATCCTTTCTATTCTTTGCCTATATCCCCTAGATGACTTATGGTAAAACAACATAGATTTTCATTCAAGTTGAGTCCCTCTCATGTTAAGGATCATCTTGATGTGGTACATATTGATTTGTGTATACCCTTGCCTAATTATTTTCAAGGATTAAATTACTTCCAATTATTAATTGATGATTTCTCTCACAATACTTGGGTTTTATTTCTAAATAATAAGAGTCAATCAATTTTCTCATTTTAAGGTCTTCTACGAACTTGTTGTGACCCAGTTAGGGAGGCCTCTTTGTATCCTCCACTCAGATCAAGGGTGGATTTCAAATAAAAGGAATTTTTGGCATTATTTAAGTAACACATTATCAAATAACACTTGAATGATCCCTATACACCCCAGTAAAATTGAATTATAGATTGACACATTCATTCAATCATAGAGATGGCTCATTTCATGCTTTCCACATCAAAGTTAGAGGCACCATCTTGGGAAAATGTCATTCAGATAACCATTTATCTTCTAAATAGGGCACATATAAACATCTTTCAAGATAAGACACCATAATAGGTATGGAGTGGTTATAAACCTTTGATCTCCCATATAAGAGTATTTGGTTGTACATCATATATGCATGTCCCTACTAAAAAGAGGAAGAAGATTGAACTGAAGACACTATATTACATACTATTGGGGTACAATACTACCTCAAAATCATATCTATATATCTTAAGGCATAAAATATTTATGAAAGTTGAGACATGGTTTTTGATGAGTCATCATTCAACTCATTGACATACAAAGAGGATTAAAATCTAACCACCTCTCATAAGTTGATTTCATAGTCAGATGTTGATTATGATGAAGATGAGATACAAGGAGAATTATTAATTAATATTGAAAATTGGGAAGATAATTCTTCATCAAATAAGCATCAACATAGACATCCAAAGTGAGTAGAGAGTGCCATCAGGGACTCAAACCTAAAATCTATTATGTAAACTTCATCAAGAGTTTAGACAAGAAGACAAGTGATAAATGAGGGTGATATCGCACTAATGAGTTTAGTTGTTAATAACACCAAACTAGAGATAGTTCGAGAGGCATTATCTCAACCTCAGTGGATGAAGGCCATAGATGCCAAATATGATTCCTTGATAAAAAATAGAATGTGGGAACTAGTATATCTACCTATAGGAAATAAATCCATTGGATGTAAGTGGATTTTCAAAATGAAATATAAGGAAAATGGATCCATCGACAAATACAAATAATAACTTGTTAAAAAGGGGTATGCTCAACAAGAAGGAATTGATTATGAGGAGACCTTTGTACCCATTGTAAAGATCAAAACCATTATATTTGTTTATGCATTGGCAACACAAAAAGGGTGTAAGCTTTAGAAGATGGATGCCAAAAGTAGTTTTTTTAATGGTGATCTCAAGGAAGAAGTGTACATGACCTAGGTAGAAGGATTTATTAACAAACAACATCCACAAAAGGTATGTCATATAATCAAGTCACTTTATTGAATTAATAAATCATAAAGGTCATAGCACATTAAGATAGACAATCATATATTACAACATGGATTCATTCAAATCCCCTCATATTCAAATTTGTATATCAAGAAGCTAGGCATAGATATTATTGTTCTTGTTTTGTATGTGGATGATCTTGTGATATTAGGAAGCTTAGATGATCTCATTGAAGAAATGAATAATAACTTGCATAAATATTTTGACATGATAGACTTAGGGCTACTTCATTACTATATTGGCTTAGAGATATGGAAAAAGAAGAATTACATTTTTGTTTCACAGATGAAATATGCCAAGACACTATTTGAGAAATAAGAGATGACAAATTGTAAACCATTGTCAACTCCCATGGAGAAAGGTTTTCAAATTTATTGATTTTAGAATTCACCTCAAGTAGATGGAATTCAATACAGGAAACTTGTTGGGAGTCTTATGTATTTGACATATACCAGACCATACATATGCTTTCTTGTCATTTATCTTTCAAGATTCATGTAGGAGCCAAATAAATGAAATTGATTTGAAATAAATCAAGTCCTGAGAAATGTCTGAGGTATAAGAGATTATGGTTTAGAATACAAGAAGTCACATTTATTCTTATAGGGTTATACAAACTCGGACAATGTAGGATTTGTTGATGACATGAAATCAACTTAATGATATATCTCTCATCTCAAATTTAGACTGATTTCATGGATTATTAAGAAGGAATAAGTAATCATTCTCTCATATATAGAGGCAAAATATCATGTCACACAAGGATCTATGTGTGAAGCAATTTTTTTATGTCACATTTTATATGACATAGAAATTACTAAAGATCAGCCACCTATCCTTTTCCTAGACAACCATGGTGTTTTGAAGTTTTTCAGGAATCTATATTTTTATGAAAGAACCAAACAAATTGAGGTCCAATGTCATTACATTTGAGAACAAGTCTTGAAACACCACTTTTTACTCCAATACTACCCAATAGATTTACATATAATAGATATACTCACCAAGTCACCTAACATGGTGAAAATTGATCTATTTAGTGGGTAAATTTGTAAAAACAATGTAATAAAGAGGGGAATGTTAGCATATTTTGAAATAGATTGCATTATTTTAAAATAATAAATAACTTAGTTAATATAAGGTCTGATGGTTACATAGCTAATGTTGATGTAGTTGGTAATTAATTCAACTATTTTTGTATTATATATATTCACATTCTCTATTAATGAATATACATCAAAACATTTTTCTTGCTACAACGTCTAAAATTTTCTAAAAATATAAACATCTAAAAATAAAAGGGTTAATTAACTTTCGGTATATTTTTTATTTATCCAACTTTTTTAATTTTGCATGTCAATTCCAATTTTGAATTGAGTTTTAGTTAAAGAATTTTATGTTATGCTTTTAATTCATTCATGAAAAAATCAATAGATATTAGTACTCAATAAATTCTTAGAAAATTGGAGCTATTGAAAATTTGATCTTCTAGTTTCTAATTTCATCACCACATCAGCCTAGAACCATTCGATTCATCTTTTCTAAGGTACCACATGAACCAAGATCCATCTGAATAATTTTTTGGGTAGGCACCATATAATTGAAGGTGCCTCATGATCAAAAATATATATTACCAGGAGATGTATTATTAACTAAATCCATGACATTGGTATTCAAAAGAACACGTGGAAATTGTTTTGGGCCTTGTACATCAAGGCAACAAATTGTAGGTTAAAGAACACTAATCCTCAGTTTTCAAGTGGAATAGATTTAAATTATTTTTTTCTAGAGACACCACACAATCCAAGATCCCTTATGTGCAAGAATATTTTCATTATTAAGATTTGTACCATTATGTGAAATCTATAAAATCAATTCTAAAAAGAACACACGGAAAGTTTTGTCGACCTTTTACCTTAAGGCAACAAGTTGCAGGCTCAAATAACAATAAGCATAGGTGGTCCAACAGAGTGCATTTAGTGGCATTTTTTTTGGAGACACCACAGGTACCAAGAAACTTTCAATAAGTACAAGTAACTAGTAAAAATTGGGTTTGAATAACACCAAGTCTACATAGTCCACTATCATGAAAATAAACTTGACTTCATCCTTTTTATTTATAAAATAGGGTGGTGTTTTGCTTTCAAACATTTGATAGTATTAATATTATGTGGAATTCATGTGTAAATTACATGTTATAATCAAAGGGTTATCTTAACATGGTGTAAAATATGTAAATTGAGGGTTTAAATCCATGGTTTTAGGTAACCTAGCATAAATACTAGGTTGTATTACACTTTATACATCTATATAAATTCTATAAACATAATCATAACTCATGCATTTTGTTTTGAGTGTTTTTTGAGAAATTAATTACTAGAGTGGAATTTTATAAGCACTAGGCCTATGTGTTCCAGTGGAGTAGCCAAATTCTTACTTATCACAAGAATATATTTCTATTTTCTTGCAATCCAAGGTGAAATAATCAAATGTCATATGAAACAAAACACAATTCCATGTCACATAGAATGTATCAATTAAATGGTCCAAGAAAAATTAATAATTAACCATGGGCCTAATCCAAGGTGATGTTAGGTGAGGTTTTGCATACACATTGATGGATAATAGGATGTTTTTATCACTAGCATAATTTTTTTTAAAGAAATTACACATGATCTAAACCACAATGTTGTTAGTTTACATTTGCGAATAATTTGAATATTTATGCACTCATTAGATACTAAATGCTTATCTTAAAAATAATTGATTTTTTAAAATTCATGCAAACCTTGGCCCCACCAAAACTTGGCAACTTCTTTTAATTTTAAAGTAATAAAATAATTAATTAATTTAATTTGTGTTTTTACATGCCCTATATATATATATATATTGACATTTATATATATTTATTTAATTTCAATATATATATATATATTGAAATTAAATAAATATATATAAATGTCAATTAATGCATGTAAATATGTTATTAAGTTTCTAGATGAGTTGATGAACCTTATTTTACTAAAACATACAACTAAGAAGATTTCAAGTTCAAAACCTCTTTAAAACTCTTTTTTTGATATTTTTGATTGTCTTGGGAAAGCTAATTAAAAATTAAATTAATTTGAATATTATTTTTTGGTTTACGTGCTATGTTTCACTTGTTCAAAACTCTTGTTAACCTGTCAACTTTGTTTTGACATTTATATTAACCAAAATTTAGATAAACATAATCGTGTAACTAGTTAATCCTTAAGTTTTGGCACCTTTCAAATGCATCTACATAATCTATTTTATATTTTATAACATCTTATTATTAATTTTAGAACTTTTTAATAATAGTGTTTAGGTGGTTATTCTGAGTGTGACTCTTTTGACACATATATTAGCGCAATTCCAATTCAATTTTTTACTTTCTTTGGCATCTGAATTATATAATTAAGTATAGTTACATGTGTAATTCACCTTTTTTAAAATAGATCAAAAACTCATTACAAATATTTTGTTTAAAATAGTTGTGTTTATATTAGTATATTTTTATGATACTTGGGACACCTTATTTTATTTTAATATTTTGTAATTTTCTTCTTTTATCTAGCATTAAATTTATAAATTATTTTGTGTTTACACTTAAAATCTATTTTTTACTTTCAAATAAATATAAAATTCATAGTAAAAATATTTATTTTTAGCATTTGGTACCTATAATGTTTAAAGGGAAGTTATGGCTTCACTTCATTTTACTTTAGATAAATCCCAAATGCTTAATAAAAGTAACAATAATATTTATAAAATTCATGTTAAAGTTAAATTCATGGTCTATAAGTTATAGAATATTATTTTTGGCATTGAAAAAACATCGTCTAGATGACATGTGACCCCTGAGCTTACCAATGCATTACAATAAAAATCATAGGAAATTATGTCCATTATCTTATAGAGTATTAAAGATGAATTATTTCTCCACATTGATAATAATGAATCTCCTAGTGGTACTTAGAAACCCTTGAATCCATGCATGAGGGCACTAGTCTCAAAAATATTATTAAGTTGATCTTTGAATTGCTAACTACACCTATGAAAGGTGATGAAAAGGTTGTGAATTTCCTTGCTAAAATTAAAAATATTATATCTCAGTGATTTGATTGTAATTACAATTTGATTAAGATTAATTAATTTATTTTATCATATAATTAAATATTCATAAAAAAATTTAAAAAATTATTTTAATTTTTAATTTTGATTATCAAATTGAGCAAGATATCCTTGACCTTACCACCTTGTCTGCTCTTATGATTCAATAAGAGCAAGTTGTAACCAATTTTGATTATAAATAGAATGCCACTCAGGCACTTCTCACCTTAAATAATGTTTCTGATAATCATAAAAACCATAAATCTAACTTTAATTTTTATGATGGCAAAAATAAGAACAAAGAATCTGGTAATAAGAACCATAAACTCAAGTTTAATGAAAATTGTAACCTTTGTGGTAAGTTTGGTCATAGAAGGGAAACCTACTATAAAACTAAAGACATAATTAATAATAAATATTTTAAAAATAACAAATAAAAAATATATAAATAAAACAAATAGAAGAATCAAAACCCTAATCAGAATAATAACTAGGATCAGAATGTTATTACTTTATAAACTACTTTTTTTGCTTCAAATGAAAATGAATGGATTTTAGATAGTGGTGCATCACACCATATAAAATTTTTATCTAATATTTTGTGTGATTATAGAGACATATCTAAAAATATTTACTTAGGAGATAATTATTTCTTAGAAGCAACTAAACAATGAAAAACTATTTTTTCAAATATTGTTATAAATGATGTTTTCTATGTACTTAAGCTTAAAAATAACTTGTTATCTTATTCATAACTTAGTAATGATAATTTTATTGTAGCATTTCTTAAAGGTAACTAGTCCATTAGAAATCCATCTAGGTCTTTAATTATTAATGGGGTTCAAAAGAATAATTTATACATTTTCTTTCCTTTTTCTACATGTTTTCTTTCATCACATAGTAAAAATGAATCTCAATTATGGCATGAAAACTTAGATCATGTTAATTTAATAAGTTTAGATGACATACTTTCTTATAATCTTGTTGTTGTAATTTATTATATACCTTCTCATCATGAAACTTGTGAGGGTTGATTACATGGTAAGTAACATACTAACCCCTTTCACAAGAATCATGATGCAAATACCTCACATCCTTTATAATTGAATTATAGTGATGTTTTAGGAACTCTTATAAATATATCTCTTAATATTTATTTATACTTTGTTACTTTTATTAATGATTACATTAAAATTATTTAGTCATATTTCATTAAAATAAAATTAGATGTATTGTCTAAATTCAAAGAATTTAAAGATAGTGTTTAAAATGCATATGTTTTTGATATTAAGAAATTAAGAAATGATAATGGTAGTGAATATGTTAGTAAAGAGTTTGATTATTTTTTTATTAATTATGGTATTCAAATTAAATTAACAACTGCTTGTTTCCTTCAACAAAATAGTATTATTGAAAGCAAAAACCGCACCATTATTGAGATGAAAATAACAACATTACATTATACAAATATTTCTCATGGTCCTTATGGGATGAAGCCATGAATACCACTGTGCATATTATTATTTGAATCCTTGATTAATCTTTACATTTTTCTACATAAAAAAAATGGATGTATGCTCATAACATTTGATTCGATTTAATAAAACTATTTTGTTGTTACTTTAGAGATGTTAACTATATTGATAGTGTCTAATTTAGATTGTATATGTTAGTAAAATGATTTAGTTTAACTCTTTAAAAATGTTTATTACAATTATATTTTAATAAATATATTTATCTTAGATGAAAAAATAAAAAATATATATAAATATTATGTTTATTTTTAATTTTTATGAGTTAGCATGGAAATACATTATATGTAAAACATCATTATTAATTTGACAAAATTATCATATTTAGTTATTGTATTTGGTAAAAATATCATGCTTAGTAAGTTTAGATCTTTTATGTGTTAATTCTTTCATTTGATTATTGAGACAATTTCATGCTAATATGCTTAAATACTCTCATTTGATTGTTTTATCATTTAATTGTTTATGCTAACTTTCTTATACGCTTCATTTGGTAATAAGATATGTTATGAAATGAGAAGTTTAGAAGAAGTTTATATTGTTAGACCTTCATTATTTACTTTACTAAGAATTTTATTCATACATATCTGAACATATTTATTTCAATCTTATATATGTTTGATTGGATGATGGCATTTCATGCTAAAATTATACACATTTGATGTATGAGAGGTTATTCCTCAATATTTTGTTGAAACATATTAAATTTGTAAATTTTTTGATAAGACTCAAATAATAAAATGATTTATTGCTAATAGGATATCTAATGTTTGGCTAAACTCAATATCATATTATTAGTAAATTATTGTATGCACATTCCCTGATAGTTGGGGACACTCATCTTGTTAATATTAGAGATGTATAATAATGAATTGCATAAAATAACTTATTGATGATGAGATGATGGTAAGAATATACACATTGTCTATTATTATGGAATTTAAGTCAACCCAATAAAGTCATGGAAAAATAATTAATATAACAATAAATTTAACAATATCCAACACTACAAGATCACCAGGGATCATGTTGCATACTAACCACTTATATTAAGTGAAAACTTCATATTTATAAACATGAGTAAAAAGGATAGTAAATTTTAGACGTGAGTGAGACATGGAAACTGTCAACTAAGGAATAAATAGTAATGAACAAATGGTCACTACGAGGAAAAGAGATTTATAAATATATATTAAGGTCATCCTAGTTTATGGATGGTTGAGATTTAGTGATGAAAA
The DNA here is from genome assembly GCA_037957365.1 of Torreya grandis. Taxonomy (NCBI): domain Eukaryota; kingdom Viridiplantae; phylum Streptophyta; class Pinopsida; order Cupressales; family Taxaceae; genus Torreya; species Torreya grandis. The sequence continues at coordinate 6,753,021 of JARHVA010000068.1, forward strand.
TCCTTCAGTTTTTCAATAGACAGGTTTGAGTGAACACCAAGATAAAAATCTGTGACAATTTATGGAAATTAAATTGTTAAAAGAAGAAAGACACATTGTTTTAAAATTAATGTTAGATGTTTGGTGTAATAATAGATTATGAAATTAATATGTAATTATTATATTAAATAGAACATGAGGCCACTTAGCTTTGGCTACTAGGAATATATTAAAAAAATTTGAGATAAATTCATTGAATAGATTGTGTAGTGATTGAAGTGTCACAACTTGTATAAGGTAATTTTAATTATTTTTTTGAAACCTTTTTTTCCCTTTTGATTGAATAGTTTATATTTATTTATTATTAAAACATATCATTATATTAGTTTAAATTCTTTTTATTTCAGATGTTTGCACTTATTTCTTTTACATTTTTTGGTTAGGATGTAGCTTATTTATAAGATCTATAGATTTTGTATTAATGAAAAATATTTTTCTATGAATATTTACATGTCATGATACACCTACTTTATAGCCTTTTTTTACATTATAATTATCTTTGTATTATGTTTTCCATCCTGTATGATATAATTATGTGAGTTAGAGAAAAAATAATAACATAAATTTGCATTTAGAATTACATTTATGTCCACTAAAACCATGATTACTCTGCTATGTAGTATAGAGGCCTCTTCTAAAGTGATAGGAAAGGTGGATAAAGTCAAAATACCAATTTCATATTTGTTTTTACGAGGTGAATTTGTCTCTTTTCTATGCATGCTTATTTCTTATTAAACATGTGATAAAATTCTATTTAACCACATGGTTTTATCTCTAAGAGTTGTGGTTTGGGGACCCAATTATATGTGACATTATTGAGGCATTTGAATTTTCTATTGTATCTTTATGCCATTCAGAATATAACTATTTTGAAGGATTTGATTATAATTTATTAGTTTTGTTTTATATTTTTCCTCTTTATTTTCACTTTGATCCTACTATTTTTTATTGACTATACTGATATATGATCTTTCCTTGTTTTGTTCATCAGCTATAGTTGAATCATAATAATGAGTAAAAATAAAATTATGCTATTAATTTAGAAACAAAGTATTGGGGTGAAATTTAGTAGGTAGTTTAGTAAGATCTTAACATAGTAGTCAGGTGATTTTTCACTTCATCCTTATTGATAATTTGTACTTATCATAAATGTAGTTAGGTGGAACACAATACAAAAACATCTCCTTACATGGTATCTTTTTATAATCAAGCTAAAATCATAAAATGAGAAAGAAAACTTATAGTGTTAGCCTGCATGTGTTTGGGTTCGTATTTTAGTTTCAGTATATTTAAGGAAAATCTTAAAATAATGTTACTTTTAATTTTCTTGGTGGAAGAGTTAAATTTTGAAGTTCAATATTTTGTGATTAATTTATTGAATTATATAATAGAATATGGCATTCTTAGGAGAAAAAATAAATATTTTCCATTTATTAAGAAATTAGAAATCACTGTGATTATTTTTTAGTAATGTTTCTTTTTCAAGCTAAATATACATGTTTAAGTATTGAAATAATCTGAAGTAATAAAGTTCATTTCACAATTGTATTTCTCACTAAAAATAATAATTTTATTTGATCCTCATCAACTTTGTATTCTACATCCTTTTTTCTCTAAAAATATATTTTTAACATATCTTTCACTTTAACATATTGCATTAACATCAATAAGATATACCTATTCTTGGCCTTATTTTTGTAATCTCAAAACACATATAATTTGTATTATATTTAATTTAATTATGACCCCAAACCTCAAGTTTTATTATAAAGTTAATTATATAATTTTTTATTTTCTTAGAAGTATGAAGAGAATTAAAAGCTAATGGAATATATGCATATTAATTGTGGATTGATCTATATGTTACAACTCAATGAACTACCTTGTACAGTGATTTTCAGATATACATTTGTATTTTGATATAATAGGATTTCAAAATTATGTCTATTGTTATGGTTATTAGCTAACAACTACTCTTGATTTTGTATAAGTATGTTACATTTAAGTTATGACAACTACTCTTCATTGTGTTTTTAGTTCTTGATTATCCATTGAGCCATCAATTGATTATGCATGATGAATTATATGGTTGATTTTCCAAGAATTATTACACTTTCAAATTGATAAATATATTATTTTGAAACCATACATGATAATATGTGATTAAATAAGAGGTGGTGAAGTTTTTTAATCCAAATAAGATGTGGTGAAGTTTTTTAATCCAACCACTGTGTACTAGATTTCACCATTAAATAATTGATTGCTATAATTTTCCCGGTAGATTTTTTCTCTATGATACCTAGACTTAAGATAAATTTTTCAAAAAACCTTATATTCTCATATTTTATTTTATAAATAATATATAATGGGCAAGGGATAATGTTTATTTATCATTTTTTTATTTAGATAGTGATAATCAATGAATAGTCCAAGTTACCCATCCTTCCTCATCATGAAGAAGAAAGGTGTTCCCCATTGAGAAACACTCAATTGAAAAAATACCTTATACAAAATATTCTCTAACTATATATTTATATAAAATAACTAGAGTCTCATCATACATTATGGTTCTCTATAAATTATCTCAGCATAAGAACCAAGTCAATCCTAAATTCAAATGGTGAGGCATTCTAGGCAAATCACATAAAAATAAAACAAAAATATCATGAATGATGGGGTGATCATCCAATGTACAATTCATTAACTCATCCTCTAATCTATCATGTAAATTAAAATTAAACATTATGCATCCCTTCTACAAGATTTTTTATATCAACATTATGGAGATCATGTGAAGGGAGGTGGGTCATTGGACCCCTAAATATACCATCTTGACCCCACGGTTGTTGAATAACTCTAACTTATTGATGTGAAGATAAATTTTGGATTTATGATAACTAAGGCAATACATAGTTAGAACTATTTCATAATTCATTAAATTTATTATTTATATGTCCACATCGATGATGATTCCACCTAAATATACCATGTAATTTCTCACTAATGAGTTAATGGAAAGCTTGGCCATAGTTTATATCTTAAATTCCCAATATATACATATAGGGATATTATGATCCTCATGCCTTCAAAAAAATCCTAGAATCACCCTTAGGTAGGTGAATATTTAATTACTCCTAATATTAGTATCAAAGGTGATGAAATGAAAACATCTATCCATGCTCGAATGTGAAGCCTATACTCTAAGGCCATTTATATAAATAGGAAAAGTTAAAAGGATAATATCTAAGGATATTTTGGATGATATTCATTCTCTCTACCCTTTGAGGATGATAATTCAAATTTTAGACTAGTTAGGATCAAGAAAATTGGACATAGACATAGCTCATGTCATGAAAATCAAATATAGAGAGACAGGGATTTGGTATAACTTTATATCACTATTATTATGCAAACATTGCACTAAGTTATGATGGGATAATACAATAAACCTCACAATATATTTGTATATCCCACCAAGGAAATCAAATCCATATCAATGAAATATGAGAGTGAGGGAGAGACTTGATTTTAGAGTAGGAAATGCCTCATAAATACAAGTAGTTTCATTATTGTATACGGTTATATAGATGTATGTGGTTTGAATTGGTTTCCTAAAGTCCACTTTAGTGTGAAGCTTGGAATTTAGTACAAGTTTACATGTGAGCATGCAACATGGAATTTAGTGTAAGTTATAAATCCAAATAGGATATATTTACTAAATAAGAAAATAATATATCCTAGGAAAATTACTTACTCACTAAGTACACTTAAGGTGTAATTAAAAATTTACACGAACACCCTCGCTTAGGTGAAACTTAGGGAGCATGTATAAAAATTGAGGCTAAACCTTTAAAATGGGTCCCAAAACATGGCTTGATAAGGTACATATGTACAATGAAATAAAACAACTAATTTGGGAAAAATATGTGGCACAAAGATCTCATCCATAAATTAGTACAATATCATAGAATAAATACCAAAAAAATTGTGATACGCCTCAAGGATCTCACCCAAAAATTTAGTACACAACACCCTCCCCACTTAATGTTGAATTGGGTGAGGTGTATGAAAAATCTCAAAAAAATATGATGACATGAAAATAGGAGATACACCACAAGGATCTTATTTTTATTACTCAAACTTTTATCTCATGGATCCACATAGAATACAAAATAAATTAATAGATGTTGGGGACACTATAAATTTATTACCATAATAAGTAGTCGATCTATCTAAGAATCCATCACAAGACCTAAAATTTTCTCCCAGAAAGAGCAGTGTTAGGTATTATGAATGGTGTGTGGAAGATGTAAATGAACATTGGAAGAACCATGTATATATATTACACACAAATAGTTTATAATACACCATCATAACTAATCATCAATCTATCCCAAATTAACACAAATGGTGGAAGAAGTTGCTTACAAGTGATTTGATTCCATGTGCACAAATACTGTATACAAGAAAACATTTAGATCATATTTGGGACTATCATGCCTAAGTGAATTTAATGATGTGTTATGACTCTCATGACTAATATAATAATTCTCAGATATCTTACTATAAGTGAAGGGAAAGGACTTGTAATATTTAAAAAAATAATCTCAAATATCACATACCTAATAAAATCTAAATATGGATCAAGACTCTAGAGTTATAATTAAGTATTGAATGTGGAACAAGTACAATAGTTGTGTGTTCCACATGATCATAGTGTTGCTACAAGAGTGTAACACTTAATTAAAAAATGTGAATGATTATGTTGTGCTCTACAAGTGTTGTGAGAAGGAGCACATTATGTGCTTTGAGGGCCGTATTTTTGTTTACAAATTAAACAATGTGTTCTTGAATTGAATAAACCTCATATAATATCATAATTAGGGCCTAAATCCATTGCAAGTAATAAAATAATGACAAGGTGTTAATAAAGAGGACTTGATGGAGTGTTTGGAGAAGCATGCAAGGTACTAAGCAAGAGGCCTTGAAAGAGATGTTTCACAAACTACAAGTGTGCCAAAATGTAAATGTCCAAATACAAGGACAATGAGTAAACCATAAGTGAACCAAAATAGGAATAAGGCACAATCCTTAAGAGTGTCATACGCAAGTGTTTACCAAAAAAAATGAGTTTTTGGCACTTTAAAAGGAGTGTAATGACAAATTAATTCCCCCAACTACCTATAATGATGTTGTTTACAAAAAAAAACACTCTGTTATAAATCTAGTTAAAAATGAGAAACATAATAAAATTAATTTATGTGAAATATGACTTAAATTTAGTTATAATTTTTTCATTTTAGGAAAAAAAATGCACTTCAAAAAACATCACCTCAAAAAGTTTTGGATTGTAAAGAAACTGTAGTTTGATTGTTTTTGGCATTCGACCATGAAGAAGGTTTATAAAAATATGGAAAAATGTTATATTTTCATGTGGGATAAAAAATTTATTAATATACATGTGTGGAGTATGTTAAACCATTTTTAAAGTGCAACAAGAATCACCTCATAACTATAAGTGATGCTCAAGATATAAGAGAAACAACATAGGCATGTTTGAAAAAACTCTTAATGGAGGGGGTATGGAAAAATGCAAACATGAAAGTATAGAATTCAAAATTTATAAGTGGGAATACAAATGTATTTTAAGGCACTAGATTGGAGAAAAAATATTCCATGGGGGAGTCTAACTACCTATCGTATCGGGCCCCACCTATCAGTCTTCAAACCAATAAAAATCCTTTGAAATTATCCTTAGTACAAATAGAGTAACATTATGGTTGAAGGGGTCTAGCTTATAACCTCCCATAGTTTAAATTCCTTATTAATATCATTATTTCCAATATGACCTTTGACAATTTCAGAAATATAAGTGTAAAAATTAAGTTTTGTTTCAAAAAAAAATACGCCAATCAATAATGGTGGCCTAGTTGCTGGTAGAAAAATTTGACAATGGTGAGCTGAAGATGTTGGTAGTTGGGAAAAGTGGCGGAGATAGTTTTCTATAAATTTTGAAAAAAAAACACATTTTTAATGATTCAATTATTATCATGAAATGTTAAAGTTTTAATTAAAATCAAATATAGCTAAATTTAGTTTTAATGGAGGCTGCAGGCCAGGCTATCTGGAATGCAACAATGGATTAGGTGTTAGATGGACCAAACCATAGTAGGTTTTGTTATGTATCTAATAATGTGTGACTTAATGGAGTGTTGGTTAGGGTTAATTTGGTGAGGATAAAGGTGCATTTTTGGTAGGAGTGGTGCCCACAGTGAAGGTGACTAAGTGGTTTATGGTAACAAGGTTGGAAGCTTAGGTGAGGGAGGAATCAGAGTGGAAAATAAATATTGGGGAAGTGGTGAAAAATAAGGTAGAGGAATGTTATTATAATGATTGGAGTTAGTGGATGGGTTTTGGGGTAGAAGGTGTTCAAGGTGGAGGGGACACAATAGAGTGGAGGGAAGTGAAGCCAAAGGTAGAAGAATAAAGTAGAGGAAGTGGTGGAGATGAATTATGTTGAATGGGTAGTTGGCATGGGAATAAAGGGAGGTGGGTATTTATGCCACCCAAAAAAATTTAATTCATTTTTTTATTTTTTATTAAAAAAATATTTAAAAAACATAGTATAAAATATTATTAAAAAAACTATTTTTATTTTTTATATTAGAAATCTAATAAATAAAAATTATATATAAATCCCCCTTTCTAAAAAAAATCAAAATATATTACCCATGGATGATCAAAATTGACCAGAAGATATTTGTAAATCATGGGCATCACATGTCATTTTTATACAAAATGAGAGCTTATCCTCCTATTCGGCTAATCTGAGTGCCTTATAGTCAAATCTAGCTAAAAACATATAGTTTCTATAAATTGATCAGTAACTCAAGTTTTTATAGGATATGGAATTTTAGGAATTTTTTAAAAAAAAATTAAAGATAAACCACCTTTCTTAATTTCCATGGACATGGTGGATAGGTTTGATATGCTCTAAACTACAAAAAAAATAAACTATTGATCAAAAAATTGCCACAAGGAAGCCACCAAGAAAACAACTTACAACTTATAGTAATGTTATAGTCAACTTAAGGGTTTTGGACCATTTTGGACTCAATGTAAGAGGTATAATCTCCCCAAAATGCACATAAAGTGAACTTCCCCTAAAAAAATCCTAAAACAAAGAAGCTATCTTGGGACTCTCACTCTGATACCATATTACAATTATATACTAGCCATGATCAAGTAGATTAGACTTAAACATAACTCACATGATTTTCAAAATAGAGACATATATTTGATATAGTATTATACCACTATTATTATATAAACACTGCACTAAAGCATCTACTAAACAATACAATAAACCTTATAATCTATTCTCATATCTCATTAAGGCAATCAAGACCTAGCAATGTAATGTGAGAGTGAGGGAAAGTTTTGCTTTTATAGAGTAAGAAAGGTATTATAAATACATGGGGTTAAACCAATGTAGGTGATTGAATAAATGAAAGTGGTTACATAATTTCTAATATATTTTTAGTTAAAACTAATTAAATTAATAAATATTAAACTATTGAAATGAAAATGATGGAATATATAGATCCGATATTAAAATATAGTATGTTACATAATTTTTTAGAATTTAGAATTTGATATAAATAGTAAATGAGCCTAAGAATATGAAAACCTCCATTAAAGAGATTTATTGTTGATTATAAAATCTGGCTATGACTAAAAACTATTTGAAAAGCCCTTACAATAGTGTTACATTTGAAAATAGAATTACAAACTATGTTGGGACAAGGCCACAAGAGGAGGAAAAGGGTGAAATGCAACATTATATATTGAATATGATAATATCCTATTTGACTATGTGACTAAATTTTTGATCTCAATTTATGAACCTGTAAATGAGGATTTTCTAATTTTGTGTGGGAACCAAATATATGTGTGAAAGACCTAAAAAATACAAAATGCTTGTTGTTATACAATAAACAAGATATAAATAAAATTAGAAGGGAGGAAATGGGCAAGGGTGATAGCCAATCTATCCATAGAAAACCCACATAATCTGAGTACTACCTACATATCCCAAATGGGACTTAGGTTGATGTAGTTCTCCCTCATAGGTTGATTGTGTGATTTGTGATTATGCAAATATATGAAAGTAGCTAAAATATTGATTGAAATAATCAAAAATAGATGCCCCTAACCTAAATTAAATGATATTCAGACTTGGTCTAAGACTATTATAAAACACTATAATTGAAATTGGAATAAATAGTGCTCTTTTTCTTACTATGTAGTAATTTGAAATTATCTTGCAAGAGGATCCAATGAGTGGCCTAGTTGTGCTTTTATAGAATAATATTTCAAAAAAAAACTAACTAAAATTTATAAAATTATGGGAGAGTCATTATGGCATGTCTCAAATTTAAAAATTTATCCATTGGAGTACAATGGACAAGGGTGCATTAGGGATAGGGTTGTCTTGTGGTCATATCTACCGAATGCAATCTTGTCTTAGATGGGTAGAAACTCTTGAAATTTACTTGGTATAATCTACAAGAAAAATAAGGTTGTTTAGATGATTTTTCAAGTGTGTTTAATATAGTGCATAAAATTTTAAAGGCTATCATATATATTTATAGTTATTAGAAAGGCAGATAGACTAAAGGAGGTAAATATGTCAAGGTTAAACATTGTTAGCACTTAATGATTAATATTATGTGTTTATATTTTCTCCCACTTTATTATAGTGATGTAATGAATTGAAATTATTTTAGTAAAGTATATGTGAACTTGAATTTGTATACAAAATTTTTGTTTTGATGTGAAGCTTGATCATGCAAGATGTCTCAATACAAAACTTGCAATAATGTCAGTATTGACCATTTTCACCACAAGTCAAAATGGGTCAATATCCCTATATTCATACATTATATATGGGTATAATATAGTGTCATAGGTTGTTTTTTAGTTAATTTTATGTAATTTAATGCCATTTTAGCCTTGGTCATGGTCTAATTAAGTCTTATGTCATTTTGAGTCACTTAGGGGTCATATAGGGGCCATTTATGAAAGTGGCATAGTTTTTAAGGTTTCTAAGTGTTCCATTTTTATTTAAAATTTCCAATATTTTATATTCCTTGTTATTAATGTTAGTATCATCTAAAACTTGTAGGTTCTCTAATTGAAAATCAAGAAAACAACTAAAAAAGGAGTTTGGCACTTGTACGACCTATAGGCAAGTGTGACATGTGTGGAAAATTTGTGGGATGACTCTTTAACTTCCATATAATTATATAATAATTTTATCATCTTTTAAAGTGATAAAAATTGTCAAAAACGATTTTGTTCCTTCATCAGCCTTTTAGACATGTAGAACCAGTCAACATGTTTATGCTTAGTACAACCAGTTAGATAAGTTTCAAAAAAATTGAATTTAGGGGGTTATATTACAATAATTTTAATTCATTTTAATAAAAATATTTCAATTATTGTTCACTTTTTATTTATTAAACATCCTTTACAAGTTGACTGTGTTATTCTACTTGTTAAACCTCATACCCTATAGGTTTCTTTCTCATATGGATAGGTCCATACAATGCAACTAAAAGAATTAAATAAAGAGGACATTGGAATATTTATAACATGTTTCTCATGCTTATTTTCATGTTTTAAATTGTTTTTATAGGCCAATAATCTCAAGTTGCAAGAAGGTGTCACCATGTCAAGTCTTAGTCAAGTTTCACTATTTGCAAAAATTTTGGTTTTCAGCAAGGGTCTCATGTGGATGTAATATGATTTTATCTATTTTTACATTCCATAAAAATAACCTTCCCTCCATGTTTAACCTTAAAACATCATGCCTTGATCAAAAATTTAGTCATACTAAGCTCACAGTCAACGTTTTACTTATTCTCAGCTATAGTCATGATGTTTTGAGCTTTGATCACATTTATGGAGGAGAAATGGTGAGTCCAAAAGGTGTTTTACTTGTTATTTTTGTATGATCAGTCAGATTGGACCCTAAAAATTGACAAAAAGTTATGTGGTAGTAGTCATATGCAACATGTACAGTCAATCAGCCATGAATGTGCACCTACAAGTGCCATGGAAAAAAGGTTACATTGAAAAATAAGAAAATTGATCTTGTTTCAGGTCTTCTAATGTTTTAGATTCCATTTGGATATGTTTAGATAATAGGATCTTTTTGAATATCCATAAATTATGCACTTATTTCATGTTTATTTACACTCACTGCCAAGTCTGCATTTTCCATCAATACCTATAAGGGATAGAAAACATTGGGTTATAGTTTTAGAACTTGTATCAAACCTTTAAAGTTTGGAGGAATAAATTACGAGTCTTTGAAATGATCAAAAACTCATTAAAATAATATTTCATGCATAATACCAACTAGTTCGACCTCACTTCCCTGCAAATTACAAAGTCCACCTACATGTGGTACTGGTAGAAAGTTGAAAATGTTGATCAAGGTGTGTTTTCATGTTTTGAAAGTCTTGAAAGAGTTTGGATGGTTGAATGATAGCATGGTAGACACATATGAGGAATTTATTTTTAAAATAATATTTAGTAACTATTTCAAGAGGTGATTACTATAAACTTATGAACCATAGCCCTAAAAACACAAAATAGAGCACCCACCCCTTTTGGAGATGTCATATGATGAAGTCATATGGAGTCTTGTTGCATCCAAATTCACTCATCTTATATCCCTCATGAAGAGAAAGAGACTTGGAAAATTAGGAGGGTATATTATTAATGGAAGGAATTTTTTGAAGGAATCCAATGTGTATATTTCTTCATGGAGTTTAGATAGTGGCATCTACAAGATTTGATTCCCAAAGAGACCTCTACACCTAGAGTTGCAAATGAGTCATATATTAATGTTTGAATGGTCTTATTGAGTGAAAATTTATGCCAATGAACACAAAGGTCATAAAGAGAGTTTTTTATTCATTGTTTTTCACTCCATTGACACCTATAGGTGTCCCTTACTGGAAATAATTGGTCTACAACTGACTGCAAGTCCCCATATATCCATGGTATGAGTTTAAGCATGGAAACCCACAGACATAAAAACACATACCAGATAAAAAATTATTCATAAGACCTAAAAATGATTACAATGGAATGTGACACATGATATCAAGGGTAATAATCACCTAGATGACCCCTATATAGTCAACTATAGTTGACTATGACATAATAGTGAGTCAAGAAACTATGTTCTTGGGGTTAACATAGCATGAAAATGATATGGATGAGTTAAAATGGATATCCAATTATCTTAGGAAACTATAAGTATATCTATAGGCATTTTACCTGATGCCCAATCATGCACTAGCACCTATAGGTGCCTCTTTCAAGGTAAGGAAGAACATAGTTAGGAATTGCATTCAGTCTTGACCAATCAAGGTGTATAAAGAGACATGTGGGAGGTTGAAGTGAGTAATGGATTTATAACACATTAATAATGATAATATTTATCTAAATATTCTCTTACCATATTTAAACTATTCTAATAAGATCTCTAATCAAGCAATCCATAGTTAGTATGCAGACCCAAGCACACAATCATCTCTCATAATCTGTCTTGGAGATTTTATAAAGTTTGAGGGAGCTGCTGATGTGATCAATGTATAAAAACTTGTGTATATCATATTAATATATTGGATAATATTCTCAAATATTCACCTTTCTTGGAATAACATGGTAAGTACCCTTTGTATTGTCTCAGATAAAGGTTACTTCCCTAGGATGCATACCCTACAATTTTGGAAAATAGAGATAAGAGGGTGAGATAAGGGTTGGAAAGACCTACCAGGATGTTTAAAAAATATTTGATATGAATGGATAAACATTAATAATAATTCATAGAGGTAATAATCTCAATAGGGTGTCATAAACACTCAAGAATGTAGATAGGCCTATTAGGTCTAGTTAGACCTAAAACCCAAATGAGAGGTCAGATTCACTTCTAAATTTAGGAAAACATTATAATGAGCTTGATCATGTTTTCAAGGAGGAATAATGAATGTATAAATCCCTTGCTATGCATTAAATTCCATAAGAAGGCCACTTTTGACTCAAGAATAACGTAGGCCTATGCAGAATGGTAGACAAAGCTCAATGGGCTAGTTGAAAAGATCACATCTTCTTGGAGGCTATGCATGGGTGTTCAAGGATATTGCACAAGTTAAAAGGGGTATTAAACATTATTTTTGTGGATTTTTTCTACAACTCCAACATCACATATTTATGAAAAAATCCTAAAGGTGGAAAGAACCTAAAACCCTTGTGAAGGACTTGATTGGGAAAACAAAGAAGGAGATGCAATCTAATGGACCATAATGGATTGTATATGTTTTAATATTGTAGTAGACTCTCTAGGGTTTCCCTCCATCATACTGAGGTGTTACCCACTTGTACGAATAGGAGGGAATTCGTATTTTCTTAAATATTTTTGATTTTTTTTAGGTTATAGAGAGTTTAAAGAGATACAACCAACTTTAATATAAGTATTGGTACTTGGTATAACCCCTCATGTCCATTTATTTTATAAAAAAATCTCCTAATTTTTTCTACATATGCCTTTCCTTTAACCAGTCAAGACTATCAAAGTGAAAAAACTAGTGAGAAGGATGAAAAATTCAAGTGGATGGCCTTTTAAAGTCTACCTAAGGAATATAATTTTATGAGAGGTCTTGACATGTGTCATTCACTACTATTTATGTATTTTCATGGAAAACTAAAACCAATTTTGAGGCCAAGTGTGAGTGGTGAGTGAAATAGGAGTTACTTGGATTGTAGACAGTGGTAACTCATATGAAAAATAATCCAAATGATTATGGATGTAACCAATGCATGGTGAAGCATGTATAAAACTAATTCCTATCATTCCAATCATGATATCTATCCCTATTTAGTTGTGACATATTCCAAAAGGGACAAATGATGAAGGCAATTTTTTGAGCAAGCAGGAGTCCTACACCACATTTCATGAAGTTTCATGCCTTTAAAGTCCATTTGTCCTATCATACCTTACATGTTATATCTCCTACTAATTCTCCTAAATTTATAACTCATTTTATTATCATAACACATTTTATTATGACTCTTGTACTTCTATCTTCTCACTTCTCTCTCAAGTTCTATAAGTATTGGCCTTTTGGGATCTTATTTTAAAATACCATACCATGTATGGTGAAGCCATACTATAATGACATTATATTTTTACTTTGAACATTAATTCAAGTCTAATTTTGATGTCATCAACAATTTTATAAGTATGTAAAGTGATGTATGGTGGAGTAGGTGATAAATTTTTAGCCTTGCTTGCCTTATCCTTTCATGTTTATGCAAGGGTTCCTATTCTAAAAAATCATATAGAGTGTATTCAAGTGTGTTATATCCTTTCAAGTTTTTTATTTTCTTTAGTGTGTGCATTATTCCCTCTAGTTTATTTACCTTTTATTATTTTCCTGCACATCACCTCTATACTGAAACACTCATGTTATAATCCTTTGGGACTTGGAAGCTAGTTTGTATGCCTTGTTTGATTGTGATAAAAAATATGATGGTCATGTGAAAAACATATTGGTGTATCACCCCCTTATACTAGGTTAATTTCATGCAAAATCTAACTCTTTTCCCATAAGCAAGCACTAGTTTAAGTGATAAGCATTCCAAGATACATGCAGGGAGCTAACCCTTAAATCTAGAGGCTCACTTCCAATATAGGTACACTCACATACTTGGAAGTGTTCCCATGTTTTGAAAATTTGGAAGAGGTTTTAATACCCTCTTTTAGGGTGTAATATTTGGTAACAACAGTCACTAAAATTAGTTATTGTCCATATTTGAAGATTGAATATATTAAACCTAAAATTTGAAGATTTGAAACTTGAAATGTAAAATTTTAAAAAAGAGAGAAAATAAAGTATACACCTAAAATAGTATATGATCTAATTGATTTGTAATCTTGAAATTGGAGAAGTAAATGCTCTATTTTTGGATAAATTAGAGTGAAGATAGGGTACTTTCAAAATTGTTTACTTCATGGCTAGGGAGAAAAATAGTTTTGAAAGTGGTAATAGGATGAGTGGAAGTACATTGGGTGTCACTATACCATAACCATATTAATATGTGGGGTTGGATCTTGTGTTGAAATTGCTAGTGATCAAGTCTTAATGACTAAATTTTTTTAATTAGTCATGGATATGTTTTCACTTGTGACAAATTATCTTAGGAAGTGTAAAGTGATAACCATTGATTGTCACTAGACATTCATAGGTAAAAGAAAAAGAAAAATATGGAACCATGCACTGGGTTCATAAAATTTCATCCATAAACATTGAGGGTCACTAGACTCTAATGTGGCCCACTTGTCACTATATGAATCACACCACTATAGATGGATATAGATTTGCCTTTTAAACTTACTAACTTTGAAACATTGAAAATTGAAATTGTTTATTGAAATTTGAAGTGTTTTTATTTTGAAATTTGTAAAAGAGGGGATCATGAACCAATATCATGGCCCCTATATTTTTATTGTATTTATATTTAATGTCTATTGAATTCATAACTTTTGAAACTTGTTATTATTTTAAATTTTTAACTTGTAACTATAAGGATGAGTGCAGGTCACATGCCCCTATAATTTGAAATTTCTAAACCATATTTGTAAAAATATTTAATTTGTTACTCATGAGGGATTTAATTCTTAAGGCAACCCCATTTTTATGCCCCTATTTTTATATGAGGCACATAGCTTTCAATTCACTTATATGAAAACAAAAGTTGTATATTATGTAGTAACATGTGAACATTTGAAACATATTGCGTCATGGTATTGAATATAGGAATGAATTGCACATCATTGAATTGTAGATATGTCATGTTAGATCAATATAGCAATGAAGAATATAAGTAACATTTTAAAATTTATTTCATCACAGTGTTGAATATAGCATTGAAAAGTATATGAAACATGTGTTAGATGGATATAGCATCAGATTTTGAATTATAGGCACACAATGTTACATAATTTTCATATAATGTCACACATAAAGGTCTAAAGGCCACATACAATGGACATGTGAATGTCTCATAAACACATAATTTCAAGGGCCACACACAAACAACATGATGATGCTAGTCAATAAATAACCAATGTATATGTTTCACATACAAAGCTAATGGAAACATATAAGAATCAAGAAAGCCATAATTTATCATGCAATAAAGTAAGAGTTTTGAAAATAAGCATATATCAAATGTGACTAGTTGGTGTCAACCATATGTATCATATTCATAGTTAGAAAATAACATACTTATATAACAAAATGTAAAGCATTATTGAATAGTAAAAAGATTAGTGAATAGGAAAAAATTAAATGATATGTAGCCCAATATGGTTGAAAGGGTGTGGATAGATACAAAATATTCAAAATGTTCATGGAGAATGAAGAGATGCCTCCAACTTAGCTAGGTTTTTGGGTAATAGGGAAGCCTGACATCAAAATTCCATGTAATATTATGTTTTTTATCACACTCAAAATACCTTGTGAAAAGAATTGTGTTTATGAAAATTAGGAATATGTTATATACTTAACATGAAGTAAGTAATAGATGTAAATAAGTATTCCAACAATATTTGAAATACTTGAAGGTCCTGATTTTTTTTTAATATTTTGATTTTTTTTGGATGTTTGAAATATATGACTATTTGTGAATTTTTTCCATGTTTGAAATTTTTAGAATTTTTGAATTTTTTAAAAGGTTGAATTAAAATAATTTGAAAATCACTAATAAATAAGAATTTAAGCATATTATGGTAAGAGGGAATGCAATTGATATGCCCCCAATTTATGTGTATTTGAATCATAGTAGTGTATAATAAAATATTGATGAAGATAAGATTGTAGATGCTCCTTATGGATAAGAGAAAGATATGATTATGTAAGTGTAATGAAAGTTATAGCATGATAATTATGCAAGGAAGATCATTGAAAAATATATGTAATGCATTTTGTTAGGATTGTTCGAATTGGTTTGAAAATTAAGGAGGATAATTCCCAAAGTAAAAATAATCTACACCTAACAATTCTTGGAATTTTGAATAGAATATTATTATGCTAAGTAGAATAAAAAATTTTAAAAATGGGATGCCAAGCATTAAGAAAATGTTTTGAATTATCTTGCATTCCATAAATAATATTACAAATTATAATTCCTTGAAGAAAATGAGGTTTAACCTAATATTACAAATTTTACTGAATACTAATTAATTTTCTTCTAAGTGTCATATAATTGAAGGAATTATAAGAAACAATCACATTTAATGTACACATCTTATGATGTACCACAACATAAAAGGTTTAATTTGAATGTGATTAGTTATCAATATGGTATTTTTTGTATTTTTTTATAAGGGTAAAAATGTTATCGAGCAGAACTATGAACTGTTAAGGAGAATTATTTACAAATATTGGATCTCCAAATTGATTTTAAGAGACAATAGGGTGCTTAATCCTCATAGAAACACTAATCAATAAAGCCCCACAAAAAAATAAGAGTAAGCAGAAGGATGTACTAGATATAACTAGAGAGAATAACATGCTAAAGAAGACCAATCAATAATAATGCTAAAATGACTTAGTAATTAAACCTTGTTCCATGTGAAATATTCCAAAAAAACATGGAAAAATATGTCACGGTCTAAAAAAAGACAATCAATGAACTTGATAAGGAAAAAAATAAAATACGAGTCATCCATAGGTGGGAATAAGTATTCCCCTCGAAAGGAGATACTTTAACATTATTTGGGAACCAACTCTAATCAAAACATCAATGTCTAAATGGGTGGGATAAGGATACTTGGAGAAGCCATTTGACCCTCTAAATTTCCATGATCCATCATCCCTTTAAAATCACTTGTATTTATTTTCCAGGAGTCAGATTCCCCCTTAAGATTAGATTTCTCCTTCGCAACCACTTTATTGAGAGTAATACCATAACATTTTGAAAATAAAACACCATGGTTATTCTAAATAAAATCATCATCAGGTGGACCCTCTTTCTTCTTCATAAAATTATGATGGGTAAAATAAGTATGAAAAATACAAATAGCAACACAGTGCCCAAGATGATTGTAATAAGAGAACTTGAAAGTTGGACCTTCATATTTGAAGAATTGAATATAGGAGTTTAGAGAAAATTCCACCTTAATAGAGAGAAAAGAAGGCAAGGATAAATAAATGATAGCACAAACCCTCATAGTTATACCTATATCTCTCATCCATTTTGATGTAGGAACCCACCATATTACTCAACATTTTGATATGATCCTATTTGCATGAAATAGTTGAGAAATTATAAAATATAAGCTAGATTGGGGAGACAAAAATAGTCATATTCTTCACATCAAAAAAGGGGGACCAAGGGTAAAATTAAAACCCATGGTTGCCAAAAATCAAGGTCTAGAAGTCATGAATAAGTCATAGTATGCATAACACCTAACAGTGGCCTGAAAGAAGCATATGCCAAGTAATGAGAAATATAGGGAAGTAATGGAGTTCTACTCAAAGTAAGACCAACTAGAAAGATCAACCAATGAAATAAAAATACCCACGCATTTACCAAATAAAGTTATGTTGTCGATGTCAAATTCTAAATCAAGAATTGAAGACTCAAGAAGAGATAGAATAGGGGACTCATCAGAGTAGAAGAAAAGGATATATAATAATTATAATGTGGGTTTAATGGATTGGGGTTACATCTATTGAGAAAAAACATCAGTTTTAACCATTTTTTCATGTAAATAATAAGAGCCCTTTTAAGTATTGGTAACATGAATAAATTATGGAGCATTGTGGGGTGAGGTAGGAAGTATGGATAAACAAAATTTAGTGTGGTTTTGGAAAGTATTTAAGACATTTATACATCCTAAGTATATTTTTCACTCACTAGTTGTTTAGCCATCTTAAAGACCAGCCTAAGAAGAATAAATTGCTATTACGAAGGGGCCATGAAGACAAACAAAGATGCTTTCTAAAAATTCCTCTCAACTTGACCAATAGATTTGATAGTCCCATAATATAAAATAGTACACATAGGGAATTTGGACTTGGGTGGGTTCTAAAAACTCTTAATTGTGCCTTTTTCCTAGTCATCAAATTTATTATAGTTTTAAACACTAATTTTAATAGTAATTGAGTAAAGTATGTCATTTATCACATAATCAAACTTAGACTACTCAAAACCCCAAATATTATCTAATATATCTAGCTCATCAAACAACAAATCCTCTGAAGCTAGCATAGAGGCTTTTAAACTGAAGAACCTAAATAGAGATCCACTAGGTGGAAAGTGGGCTAGGGTTTTTAATTTGAATTTTATGACAGTCATTCTCTTTTTAATCATAATTATAGCCAATTTCATTATATTTATGTTTGACGACTAGTAGCACAAGTCAAAGGCAGGCAACCATCACCACTGTTGAGTACATTCCTAAGTAGGATATTTGAAGATCATCATGCCCTAATTGGTGTTCATTATTTTTTAACCCCAAAATATTAAATAAGATAATAAAAAAAATGTAATTTTACATGAATTTTTAATTGATAACAATTAATATAAGTACACATGTAGTCACAAAGGAATATTAATTTGTAATATGTCCATTGGAAAAGAATGTGATTTTAGGAAACTATCATAGATTGTGCTTCCAGAACCTCATGTTGGAAAGGGATCACTTAATTGTAAAAACACAAATTAGGTGTATAAAATATATTATACATGATGAAAAAATATATTTCATTACATTTCAATGTAACAGCTAGTGATAGTATGTCACATGAGTGCAATAATTTAGGATGCAATTTTGTTTCTTATGTATAGTTTGATAACTCTATATAATGATTTAATGTAATCAATTTCTTATATGTAGTACCAAACATCTTATAGTTCTCTTACCTAGGTTCATCAACAATTTATTTTATTTGGATTTTATTTCTTATGTGTAATTACATAATTATATAAGGATCTAATGTAAGTAAGCTCTTTTAAGCAGTATCAAACATTTTAAAGTTATTTTATCAAGGCACATAAATAATATATTTTGTTAAAATCTTGGGTAAATGGGAGGGGAACTAAACATAATATTTCTAATGCATGTCTTTTGTGTAGGTTTTATGAAGATTTTTATTTTTAAAAAAATCTAAAAAAAGGTAGGTGATTGGTTTTTCAAAGAATATTATACTAACATGCATGTCTTTTACTATAAAGAGATACCTTGAAAAATCCACACTAGGTAACTAATATGATATTTAACCAAGACGTATCCCATAAATATGTGTTTTTCATAAATTCTTAGTGGGAACCTTAAGTCTACATAGTCTTATTATGTTCTAAGTTTTTATTAAAGGTTATGCATGCATCATCTTTACCATGCTTGAAAACTAGAGACTTATATGTTTTCTTATGTTTTTATATCTTGTCCACTACCATGATGTTACAACTCCAAAGAATTTATTTATGTATTATTCTCTATGTAGGTCCATTATTTTTAACATATGAAATAGGAAAATGAATAAAACATAAAAACATTAGAAATATGATGAGGTGCAACCATGGACAAGTTGTGTGCAATATTTTTTCATTTACCATTTTCTTGCACAAAAATGAGCAACCCTTTGGAATTATCTAGGAATTTGTAGAGGTATATAACATTCCCACTTAAAAACTTCACATCCTTTATTACAATATCTTTGAAAATTCTATTCAAATTGGTGATTTTTAGGTATATTACATATGTTTTGCATATAATTTATGTGCAAAAGAATGAATTTTCCCTATTGTTATTCACCCTAGTTATTAAAACAAAATCAATTTAAATTCATTTACAAGATGCTAAAATTTATAACTTAGCTATTACATGGAGAGAAATAGGATTTACTTACATAACCCTTCTAATGAATGTTATGTGCCTCATTTTTTGAAAGGAAAAAAGGAGAGATAAAGAGGTAAATGTACCTAAAATAGTTATTTCCTTATGTATAAATGTTTGGTTTAAATTCCACACTTTATCATTCGAATGGAGTGTAACAAAACTATTATAATGGCATTTATTTTTAAAATATCAAATCCAAAATTGTTGAGGAAATAATCGTTGGCTACTCTATTCTATCATTCTATAGTATTCATCCATACTTATCCAAAGTAGAATAATATCACATAGAGAGAGAGATAAATGATCACAAATTTTGGTAGGGACAAGTGAAAATACTAAAATTCCTTTAAAAAAGAATAGAAACTCTCCAAGCATGATTTTTAATTCTTGACCTCAAATTGTGCATGAAGATTGAGGTAACTAGTAAATGCACCACCAAATCTCTTAGAAAAGCAATGATTTTTCATACTTAAGGAGATCATACCAATATAAATTTCAATAATTTTAAATTCCTTTAGTTTATTTCAAAATTATTAATTTTTTTGTTATTTATTTCAACCTTTAAAAACATCATTTTTTGTGTATTGTAAAGAAGTACATGATAATGAAAATGGAAGGAAGAGAAAAACAAAATGTGATATGGTGGCTAAAATCCTTTAGATTAAGTTTACATCTTCTATTTTATATATATATATATATATATATATATATATATATATATATATATATGGACTTCAATATTTGTATGAAGAACATGCCAACCTAATCCTAGATTTAAAATTAAACACCCTCCATAACATACCAAACTTAGTGTAGGCATCCATATCCATCATTATACTACATAAAATAATTATTTATGAAAATTTCATATTGAATTAAACAAGTTTAAAACTAAGGAAATATCTTAGTCATTTTATTCTTGGTTTTCAATTTTATAATAATATTTTATATATAATTGTTATGCAAGCCTGGGTTATCATAGATCTCAAGGATGATTATTTGATGGTCATATTACATGCATAAATTTACAACATCAATTTACTAATTATTATTCTTCCTCGGCATGTTTGAGCTCTATGATAACCCTTGCTCCCTTGATGGTCATGGATGTTTTATGAGGACATGGTTAAAAAAGACATAACGATACACCATTATTATTTCAAAATTAGTAAATTTATGTTGGTATGATGATGTTGTAATTAATGATCATATTTCATACATCCATGACCATCACATATCTCCATTATGGTTTTACAACTACATATTTGTAATTACTAAATTGCTCATTATCAATACTTCCATGACTTCCATGTGAATAGTAACTCAAGCATGGTTGAGCTCTAGGTTACCTTGCATAATTGGTTATAATTTTTTTAAGATTGTCTATGAAAATGAGCATGAAGGTCCTTATATGTTTTTTAGGACTCAGGTTTCACCCCATCACCATGACGGCCCCTCGAGAAGATGTAAATCAGAAACATGGGGATCATTAGGTTATCTTGCATAGTTGGTTATCATTCATTGTTATATTTATATCCAATATTTAGTTATTCAAAATATCATTCATAAATATAACAATGAATGATAACCATGTATTCAATATAACCTAGAGCTTAACCATGCCCAGGTTACTATTAATAGGGAAGTCATGGATGTGTCGATAGTGAGATATTTACTAATTACAACTATGTATTTATACAACCATAAAGGATATCTATGAGGGTCCTGGATGCATGCAAGATGAGCAAGAGTTATCACTTAGCTCAGTAATTTGATGTTCTCTTGATGGTCATGGATGAGAAATATACTAATTGCAACTATGTTGTTGTATAGCCATAATCCGATGATTTATGGTATTGTATGAAGGGATTGAAAAGGCTATTATGGGTAGGAAAGTGGAGACATATCATTCCTCTCATTCATTAAGTTGTTTAACCTCCTAGGAATACCATTATTTTTAAGCTTAATGAACAATAGGAACAATATGCAAGTTTGATACAGAAACAACAGATTAAAATTAATAAATTACATAAATAATATTCCTAAGTAGAGGTCAAACATGGGTTTAAACTTAATGTTGTTAATGTGTTTTAAATATTGTTTTTCCATACTTAATTTATTTACCTCTTATAGTTTTGAAAATGAAAGTGGAGACATTTATGTCCAAATGTTGTTCTTTGTCCTCTTCAAAATGCATAAAATAGTCTATTTGAAATGAAGATAGATTCTCTAATCCAAACAAGAGTACATGTTTAAGTTTGAGTTTCCTTAATTATTCATATTGGTTAGTCCTAAATTATTTCGTTTGAGTGGTATGCTTGAAAAATTCATCCACTTTTTGAACAAGGAATGATGGGATCTATTTTTCAAATTTCACATTATCATATTTTATACTCGTCCACATTGACAAAAAAATTCAGAAACTATAAAATAAATAATGAATCTACCATCATTTTCAAACCAAACTCCATGCTCCATGTTCTCTTTGAGTTTTTTATCCCAATGCTACTAAACTTATTATGACAATTTATCCTTTCCATTGCTTGTCTCATTTTGTGTTGGCTTATGATATGAAATATTCCTTTTCATAACCTATTTGAATGGGTTTTTCCTTATTAAAACATACTTGATCATTATAATCAAATACCTCGAAATGGGTGTTTCCTTGTTACAACATACTTATTTGTTATGATCAAATACCTTTTCATGATCTTATTTATTGTGTGGTTTCTCTTCATGAAAAACATTTTCCTAACATTATGTGGTTAGTTTTTTTAATCCCTAAGGTGTGGTTCCATTGTTTCTATTACTATATCATCTTGTTTTTCCACTTCTACTAATGATGAAAAATCCATACTAGCATGCATTTTTATTCATGCATGCATAATAATGTTTGTTCATGTAAGTAATATAGTTTCTTTGCTCATTATAGAAACTAGTATAAACAATGAATCACATTCACCACAATTATTGAACACATATTTATTAGAACCTAATGATTACACATAGAGAATAATAATATGCATCCATGTAGTTTAGAGTAAAAAACCCATCAGGAACCTAAAGCACATATTTAATTTCCATCTTTGCATTTTTGGAAATTGCTATTATATTTGATTAGTTACTAGGTGGATGTGCATAGGTGTCCCCTAATTACTTCCATGGATTATAAATATTAGAGTCATGATTATGGTAGGGTAAGTTTAAATTTTTATGTATTTGTTTTTTCACTTGAAAATAATCATTTTATATCAGAATTTAGAAATCACAAAAATACTATGATATGTTGGAATGCTTTATTTCATAGATGTGAATATCAGGGTATCAAAGAGCTGAAATAATAATTTAATAATGCAGAGCTGAATAGACAAAGAATTAAATCACAAAAATATTATTTACTCACATTCTAGTTATTCTTAATAATCAATACAAACATATTAAAAATATATAGAAATAAGATTCCTATAATAAGGGATTTTAGATCCCTACAAAATATCTCAACCCAATAACCAATAACTCTAATAACCTAATCATACAACAATAATATAACAAATAACATATGTTCATAATATTGTTGTAACAATATTACGATTACCTAACAAACTAATTTACCAATTATATTCACATCCTAGTATATATCTAAACTCACACTAATGTAAAAGTTAAATCCCTAACATTCCCCTCCCCCATAGTTTTTACATGGTGCTAAAATATTTACACTCTTATTTGTAGTATACTCACCCATTGTAGCATGCCAAACTATGTGGCTCATGACCTTGATAAAAAGAGAGCCTCACTCTTCCGATGGTTTTACAGGTTTATCACAAACCTTGACATTAATAGGAATATGCCACCACAGACTCTTAGGTCTACATTCTACTGACGTAATCCTGTTTCACATGACTACTATATGAGAAAGAACACATCTCATATTTATATTACAAGACTGCAATGGATGTCTCACTGGGGTCATCTCCATAAAGAATTATGGCAATCATGGGATCTCTATAGTAGCTTCTCTCCTAATTATTGCCAAAACATTGTTCACCTCCTATGGTTTTTTGGATCTCTACCACAAACCCTTTCAAGATCCATGAACTGACTTACATTGGTGATTTTATCATTTCATTATATTCTCACTTCAGGGAATCATGTTTAGAATTTACACAAATTACATTACATGAATAGGTACATTCTTTTGTTCTTATTTTGAAAATCACACAATGGAAAATATAATGAAAAACACACCACACACAAGTCATCAAAACATTGATGCAGCCCCATCATTGGTGATTGATGAGAGGATGATGAAAGACCTCCTTCCTTTGTGTATTCTTTAGCCTCTAGTAGATTACTACTCACTTATCAAATGTGTCATTGAAGCTTAGCTACATGTCACTTTGACTAAAATGGCATCCCCCCCATAAGACTAACATGCTCACTGGATATTGGGTATGCCTAAAAATACATCCATAAGGCAATCTTTTTTTTGTTTTTACAATTTTAACTTTTGACTCTTGGCAAAGACTTAACACTGACACAAGGACTTTTTTATAATGATGAGTCACAAAAAAAATAGACAAAACTCATTATTAAAATTGTGACACTTTTGGATATCGATACTGACAATATCAATTATAATGTTATAATCTATAAAATGAAGTTTGAGTTTAGACAAACACATGAATACCATCGGCCACTTTAAAAAGTGACATTCATTTTTGAATTTGACAAATGACTCAAAAAAAAAGAAAGACACATGATTGAATAGAAATAACTTGAATCTTATTTTAGAAACTATTATCTACAAAAGATATTTGACTAAAAATAAAATATGACGTAATTGATATACTTTTAAAAATAGTTAAACCAAACAAAGACTCTGACTCTGTACAAGTTTTGTATAAATTGAACCCTTATTTAAAAACCAAGGATACATAAATAATACACTAATAAAACATTATGATATTTGTATAAACCTCAACACTACAACTTTGTAAAGAAACAAATGACTTACAACGAGTGAAGACCATACACAATGCACATTGGTAATATAAATATGATTTAAAATGCACATTGATATAAAGTGTTAGACTATGAACTCATTGTGGACAGGTGACAAGTAGTAACTAATGACATGGAAGCTCAAGATCATAGAGAAATACTCAGCTGGGTCAAGGCATTATTGGAATAGGAATTGGTACAGTGAACAAAACTTTGACGAAGATGCATGAAAAACTCTATAGAGATGTCTACAACATGAATTAATTAGACAAAACATGTGTAAATGGCATAATGTTTGACACTAAGTTGTATGGAGTTTAACGGTCAATGACATGTTGGAAAGATGTTAGAGATGACCAATACAATCTATCAATCTATGTCGTTGCAGCCAAATACATGTTTTTATTGATCTCCTAGGCCATTATACTTGACTCAATGGGAATGACAGATCTACACAGCACTTAGATTGAATAAATCATGTAAGGCTCAAACTGATCGAATGGATAGAAACAAGAAGCCTATGAAACATACACACTAATGGAGAATGAAGCACAGTTCTAGTAGCCAACAACTAAAGGTAAATTCCATTATTTAGGGAAATAGAATAGCACAGTAACTTCATAGATTAAGAGACCATTCCATTATTCTCCATCAGTATAATCCCCTACTCTATACCATTGTTGGGGAATCAAAGAGCTGAAATAATAATTTAATAAACACAGAGTCAAATAGATAGAGAATTAAATCACAAAAATATTATTCACTCACATTCTAATTATTTTGAATAATCAATACGAACAAATTAAAAATATATAGGAATAAGATTCCTATAATAAGGGATTTTAGACCCCTACAAAATCTCTCAACCCAATAACCAATAACTCTAATAACCTACCCATACAACAATAATATAACAAATAACCTATGTTCATAATATAGTTGTAATAATATTATGATTACCTAATAAAATAATTTACCAATTATATTCACCTCTTAGTAAATATCTAAACTCACACTAATGTAAAAGGTAAATCCCTAATAGTGAATGGGTGTCCTACCATAACTTTGGTTTGTTGAATTTTGACATTTTGAAAAAAAAATCTAATCTCTTAGTTTGAAAGTGATATAAGTTATATAACATCTATATCAAGAAAATCGTAATATTGTAGATTCAAATCTCCTCAAATATTACCACATGTTGTAGTGGTGTATCCCTTCTTAGAGATAGTTAGATTTCATGTATACTACTTGTGGCTTCAATAAATCTTTTTTTACAATGCATTATATTGATATTAGTTGTATGATTTAATTCATTGTTTGTATGACATATTAAGTTTCCATAATTTAATTTGATATCCATTAAATTCCCAATTTGAATTTAGACCATAGAGGGATTGTTTGATATTCTTACAAGCAATGAATAAACTACTTCAATTTCTTCTCATAACATCCACAGTTAATGATCCTCTAAACCTAAAGATAAAACTGATAATGTGAATATACTCTTGTCATCTAAACAATGTACAAGGCAGGCTAGCATTCCCACCATGTTAGTGTTAGAGTAAGCATTAATCTTAATTGGGAGTTGGTTATTTAGTTGATATTTGTTGAATATTTGCATCGCTATTTTATGCATGCAAATATTTCATATCAACTAATATTGGTTTCATGCAACAAATTGTCATTGCATAAAACCAACTCATATTTCATATTTACTAGACACTCCCTATTCTTCTCCTATCAAGCTAGTGAAGAGAGAGCTATGAATTTGTATTATTCTTTTGAGGAATAATGAGACTAGATTGTGCATAATTATTATTGTGTGTCTCCAAGATTATTTGGTTGTGGTAATGGTGTTGCAGGTGTGGTCCTATGGAATTATGAGTTAATTTTGAATTTCATTATGGTATTAGAGCAGCCTTTTTCAGCCATTAGTCAACCTGGACAATTCATAGTGTTTTTATTGTTTTGAAGAACTTATACAAGTCTTCTATTGTAGAGTTGTTTTTCAACACAAGTCATACTACATTTTTTGACATTTGAGGTTTGCATTGATTTTGGCTCATCATTCAATGCCAACACATTTCAATTTCCTTGGATTTGGTTAAATCTAAGTCCCACAACCTACCCACACTCAGCTTCAGTGCCATTGCCATTGACAACACATGGTACTTTGGAAAATGGGGAGGTAAATCAATTCTTATTATTTTGTTCGATACTCATTGGCTATGTTTCCATCCTTTATTTAGGATCTATTATTTTTTGCCTCCTCTCTATATATTGGTAGCTCAAGTCCTATTTAGAGATATCTCTCTCTTCAATATGTAACTAGCCAATTATCTTGCCAGTCTACCTCGGTACTATGGTAATGTTGTTCTCTCAACCAAGTTCGACATAAAGGTCTCAACCCTTCTTTTCATAAAGTTATTAACCCTCCTTTTCCCCAACTTAGCTTAGATGTAATAGCAAGCCTAGCATATATGTCTTTGATGCATTGGAGATATGTATTCACTTACTCGATGAGCTTCTTAACATTTTGGTGCTCCAAGATCTCACCCTTGCTCAATTGTGTATGCATTTTTGATTTGCATATTAAAGCTTTTGATCATTTTGGGCTATGATTTGATCCTTGTAGTCAAGATTTGATGTTGGGATCTACATGTATCCAATAGTCTATTAAACACTAGCCTATGTTGTATTATTGATTCAAAATTGCAAACTCTAGTTTGGTGACTTGTTCTCCATGCAAGTGATCAATTCCCAATCATTGGACAGTTCTCAATCAATGGTCCTCTAGCCATCAATCTCAGGCTTACACCTATCTTCTCCACTAGCTAAGAAAGATTTGAGACACATATCTCATTGATATTGTAATGTGGAAAAGCCCTTGCTCATGATGATGTCACTCCTATGAGATCGATGGCAATAGTGAATCCACATAGACCTTGACAAATAAAGTCTTATTGGCAATCCTTAGCTACCGTGATCTCGAATCACGTTCTTCAACTTACCACCTCTACCCATTGTCTTTTACACCAAACTTAAAGGTCGGTTTAGTTTTCAGCTAATTCTTGAAATTTAAAATTAAAATTATTGCATAATTGACTCCATACGTAGTCAAAGCCGAGATGGCTAGCATGTTATTTTTGAAAAAACTTACAAATGAGCAAATTTTGATAGGTTTTATCCTTTAACAATACAAACGGGTTAACTTTTTTTTCATGTAAATTTTTTAAGAGGTGGTTACTCTATAAATTTGGATATTTTTAATTGGATGCATTTTTTAAAGTAGGTTCCTCTTATTTAAGAGGTTGGTGTTATTATAAAGGGTGACTTAGACCAATTTTTATAAAGGGGTAAAATTATTTAAGGTGGAATCTTTTGGTATCTATTTCCTTTTCTCATTGGTCAAAGATGAAGGATTGCTCTCACCTTCATTTTTGGGGGGTTTTATTTATTTTACTCGCCATCACACTTTGCAAACTCAGAGACACATGATAGAGACTGATGTCCTTTTTAGTGTACATTGTACATCTTTCAACCACATGTTGTACTTGTAGATGCATTTTGGTAGTTACCAACATCCATTTTGAGGGTTTCATTTTATTTTCATTTGACTATTTTTTTCCATTTCATGTCTTTAGATATGGATTCTTTCATGTTTGAACCCCTTAGTTCCTCAAACTACACCACCTAGAAAACCAAGATGATGCTACACTTATAGATGAAGGGATTGTGGAGAGTTGTCATTGGTGGCTTTCCCTTTTTAACAGATGAGGGTGATATTTTATGGCTTGCATCCATGTAAAAGGAGGCACTTTTGTTCATTCACCTCTATGTTTCAAATTATTTGTAGTCTCATATTGAGCATACCATGTCACCTAAGGAAGCTTGGGACATTATTTCTACATTGTTTGAAGAGGTCACTTCACCTCCACATGTTATTCTTTTTTCTCCTTCCTCTCAGAGTGAGGATTCTTTTGTTGGTGATATTATTTTTCCACCATCTTCTCCCATTTATGTAGGTGTAATTCTTGATAGTGATTTACATGAGGAGTCTTTGGCATCTTTGTCTCCTATTATTTCTTGTCCTCTTTCCATTGTTATTGAGGACATATTTTTTGAGGATGAGACTATTATACCACCTCTTACTACTAATCATTATGTAAATTTGACTATTGGTGGTCACTTGGATGAGGTACCTTCACCTAATCCACCTATCAATGTACACTATGATACAATGGTTGTTGCTCTTATTTTTTATTTTGGTATGACTCTTGATAGTACCCTACTAAATCCTAAGCAACCCATTGATCATATGGCCACTTTCATGGTATTTTAGGAAGAAAATAGGAAACTTTTGATGAAAAATTCTCATTTGCACTCCTTGATTCATGGAAAGGATGCCCTCATAGGTTCTCTATTAAAAAAACCAATTGGTATGCCATCATGTTGTGTTACTAAATCTAGTACACATCCACTTGATGCACTTTTACAGTGTGATTTACCATATTCTAAGCAGCCCATTATTCCTACTACTTATCTTATTGCATATGATACTTATGTGCCTACTATTATTACACACTCTCCACATCCCACTCCAATTCTACCTACATATATGCCTGCGTCTTTTGAGAAGCATACCAATGGCTTTGGCTCCTACATGCTTCATTCTATAGGTCACACTACCAAACTTATAGGCATTAGGAAGTGCTTACAAGGTATTTCTCACCCTATTTATCATGTTATGTGGATTGCTTGACATGGCCTTGGTTATGATGCAAGTGCTTCATCTTCATTAGGATATGTTGATAGAGCTCCATCTTTTGTTCAATCCACTCTTCATGAGGATACTAAGATTCATATGAGCTCTATTTCACCTTCATTCAGGCCTAAAAGACTTGAGATTATAGTGGTCAGACATGATCTACCTAACACTTCTTTAGATGTTACCTCGCATTTAGCTACTATGGACTTTTCATCCACACATATGCAGGAATCTTCATCCACCACTCATGTTTATTTGGGGTGTATTTTTTATAATTATTGTTAGTGTAAGAAGAATTCTTGGTGAGGACATTACAAACATCATTTCTCCACTATTTAGTGTCTTCGATCACACATTGCTCCTCCTACTTGTTGATGTTCCTTGTTGTTTGAGCTATTTGATTAGGTAGATGTGTTATTTGTTAGCATACATATCTCATTGCATAGATTATGTATTCCATAAATTAATTTCATTATGGAGTTTATTGTATCACTTGGTGATATTGTTATAGGATGGGACTTTTGTTTGTAGTCACATTGAGATTCATGGAGATTTTTCTTCATGTGTGTGCTCCCTAATTGAATACTTTCTTATCCAATTTCATGACTATCCCATCATCACTAGGGAAATCATTCTTGAGAGATTTCATATATGTATCTAATTTTTGACAGTCTCCTTTAGATGTTTTTGTGGATCTTGTTCTCCTTCTAGAGTGTAGCTAGTCTGGTGTATCTCAGTGTCAGTGTTTTGGTGTTTACATAGTGGGATTGGCCTACTCATTCAAATGGTTTTTTGAGTCACTAAACCCATTTTAGAATTATGGGGGGGGGGGGTTGTACACATACTGCTTCAGGTGTTGTGCCTTTTATTATTCCTAGGTGTACCACATTTTATTTTAGAGGCAATTGATTGAGTGCATCTTTTATTCAATGGAATTCATTCCATCGAGTACACTTACTGCAGGTTTATGTTCAGATTTTGAATCATGATTCTTGGAAAGCCTTGTATCATATGTTCTCTTTTTCATTCTCACTATGGTTTTATTAGTTTTTGGGTACCTTGTGGTGATACCTTTCATCCTTAGTAACTCTTTTTTTGTATTTTGGTGATTAGTGTTTTTACAGAGTGAGCCTTGTACAAAGTAATAGTTCCTATTTGACTTGGTAGTTATTGCAACTTGGCATCCATGTACTCTGGTAAGATGGATTGGTTATTATAGGGACACTTTGTATTTCACTATGATTTATACATGGGTACCTGATCAAGCCTTATTGTAAGGACCCATTTAATCTCTTTTCTTTCTCTATTCTTACTCACTATTTTGCACTGAGTAAGCGTTAAGCTTAATATGGAATTGGATATTTAGTTGATATATTTTTAATATTTACATCACTATTTTATACATTCAAATATTATATATCAACTAATCTTGGTTTCACGCATCAAATTTTCATTGCATGAAACCAACTCATAATGCCTATTTACTAGGTACTCCATATTCTTCTCTTATCAAGCTGGTGAAGAGGAGCTACAAATTTAGATTACTATTTTGAGGAATAATGAGACTAGACTATTTCTAATTATTATTATGTGTCTCCATGATTATTTAGCTATGTTAATGGTGTTTCAAGAGTGGTCCTATGGAATTATGAGGTCATTTTGAATTTTGATAGCCAAAAATGAAAAAAATAAGTATAAGGAGTGTTGATGATGTTTGAAAAAGACTAAAAATAAGGTAATAAAATTTGTGGACCTAAAATTCCTCTATAAATGTGCCATATTTTTAAGTAACTACTTACCAATTGTAAATGAAAAAAAATCTGTCATGATCAACCTTACTTATAGTCAATGTCCTTAGGTCATGTGACCAATAAAGTTGAAGATAACATGAATGTACCATGGTGTATTCAACAAACCAAATAAATACACAATATACAAACTCATGTTAGGGATGAGAGGCTACATATAAGGATCCAAGTGGACTAAATATATAGTCTATTAAACCAAAGGAAATAATTAATTCCAATTTGAAGAAAAAATATCTAAATAAAGATATATCTCCAAACCTACAGATCAACCATCCCCTTGAGGTTGTGAAGACAAAAATTAAACTTGAAGAAACTATCAAATATAAAGGGTGTTGGTGTAGGCCTTTTCCTATGGGTTTTGGCTACATGATTGCATTTACTTGCTTAGGGATATAGAGGTCATGTTGGTTACATAGAAAGATTAACACCACATTCACTAGAATGTGTGGTATCTTTCCTTCTCCAACCTATATATGTACCTATTCCCTTTCATATTTTGAATGTAATATTGTGTGGATTATTTTGGCTCATTTGTGTCTTATTTCTCTTTGATTCATTATTGTAGCTGCATTGTTTTCTTTGTATTGTCTTGAACAATATGCATCTCATATTGCATATTGAATCAGTGCATTTACTTAGATCAGTATTCTTAGAGCTCATTCTAATATGGTATTAGATTTGATCTAGATCTGAAGATTGTCTTTTTTTATACAAGTTTTTATTTTGAATTTTGGGTTCATTTTATTTTAGCTTAGATCTCTCCATTTTAACATTTGCATTCTATTGCATTAATTGTATAAGGAAATTTCTTTAGATCTGAGATTTTTGAATTCATTATTTATTTATGCTATTAAGATATTCAAGCCTCCAAGTGTATTTTCCTTTACTAACATTTCAATTTGATGTTTGACATCAAAATTTTATTAAATATTAACATTAAAATCTCTTGATATGCATGGCGTTGGAAATCTGACATGATGCATTGACTATGCTTGTTTTGGTGTTGCATTGAATATGATTGTTTTGGTGTTGCATTGAATTTACAACATCTACACCCACTGCTACATCAACTTCCATGATAGATGGTGGCATAGTAATATGGATGGATCTAACATGATAAAGGAGGATAAATCTACATGCTTTAAGCATTTGGTGTACTCTTCTAGTGGTGGCATCCTTGTCTTTTCTAGATTTACCTGTTGGCTGGAGAAAGCGTAGTTTGTGGAGTTATTCTACACTTTGGCATTTTTTTTAGATCTACTATTTTTAGCACTAAAATCTTAGTTTTTATTCCTTTCTAAAGGCATTTCAGATCTACATATGCATCTACATTTTGTTTATGTTGTGTTTTATTTTGATATCTTCAAAATTTGAGTTACATTTTGAGTGTAACATTGAAATTTCTCTCCATTGGTGTCACCTGCATTAAGCCCTCTTATTTTGGAATTGTATTTGATAGATATAAGGAAGAGAATATACTTTCATTAGCAAGGATAGGTCATTTCAAGGAGAAAAAAAATAGACTATGTTGGTGTTAGAGACGGTTGCATGGAGAGTGGCATCCTTTTCTGCTTGGCACCTTTTCTATTCTTCCAAAATTGAACCAAATCTAGTTTGACCCTATTATACTACTATATTGGAGTTTTTTGATAGCTAAGGTGCATTTTTTCTATATCATCAAACCAAAATCAAAAGCATTGATTCCATTTTACGTCATTTTCTAAGACTGAGGTGTTGAAATTGCTTGCAATGTGTTGTTTTTTTGTTTCAAGTCTAAATGTTGAGTTGGATATACACAAGATCTATTCTATGTTGTTTTGTCTATATTTTTGAGAGATATAGAACTAAAAACACAAATAATTCATCATTTCTCTGCTAAAAAAATAGCTTTCTAATTTCTTCTTTTATGTAAAAGTTGTATTTTTTCCTTAAATAAGAAGCCACACTTGCTTTCACACATACCCTGGTAACTAAGTAATTTTTTTTCCACTTTCATTGACATTTTTATGTCCATGATGAAATTATATTTCCAAAAAGTGGTTGGAAGGCATATTTTACCTTGCCAAAGGGTATTTTTTTAAGTTTTAAGTGCAAGTTTTTAGTCATAGGCCTATTTATAGGAAATTATTTTATTAATATCTTATAAATGGTGACTCAAAATTGAGTACCATATTTTTCAAAAGTGTGTATTTTATTATTTTCCATGCATTGGACCAATTTTACTTATAAAATGCACTAATTTTATTATGGTTGTGATTATGTTCTACAATTTTTTTCATTTTCCATACATTTTATTTCTAAAACAACAAAAAAACCATTAATCTTAATTTTTCAATGGATCTTAGCATTTTTAATGTACTCACACCATTCAACTACTAGAAATGAAAATGTAAGATTATAATTTTTCTTCAAAGTAAAAAGTTGTTTTAAGTTGTTTCGCATAACTATGGAGGTAGAAGTTGAGTGCACAACTGAAGTACATAAGATAAAATGGTTTAATATATGTGATGAAGCTTTTGAAATATTATGTCTTTTAATGTAATTATAACTCCTATTTCATATATATTCAACCAAATCTCCCAAAAAATTATGGGACACCCTAGAAAACCTATTTGGGAAAATATACACCATAAGGGGTCATGAGCTTGAGATTGAGCTAATTAGTTTGAGCCCTAGAAACTTTGACATTTTGGAAGAATTTTTCACCAATACTAAGTCACTTAAATTGAATTTAAAATAATGTGAAACTGAGAAGAAATATGAGCATTTATTTCTTTTTGTGCTAGCAAAACTAGGACCTGATTACTCTGTATTTATCTCTACCTTTTATGCAACCAAGAGAGCCATGGAAGCCAACTAGACAATGCCATCCTTAGATGACTTCATTTAATATTTAATTGAGGGATAGGATAAATTAATCAGATAGAACCCTCAAGTCTTCCAAACCTTTAGCCCTCATTGCTAGGAATGGGAAATAGAAAGCCTCTAGAAATAAGGATAAGAAATAGAAGAGCAAGGATCCTAAGAAGAAGAAATAATAGTAAACCATGATAAAAACTAGTAATAAAACCTCCTCCAAATGGATACCTAAGAGAGAAAAGGTTAATTTCTCCTATTGCAAGAATACTAGGCATGATGAGCACAAGTGTATGAAGAAATAGATTGACCACCTTACACATCTCCTAGAGAAAAATAATATAGGGGTCCTTGTGTCTGTCAAATAGTCATCATAAACCAAAGAATATTCTAAGGCAAAGGAAAAAGGGAAAGAGAAATATAAGGGAAAAGCTTTAGTTTTAATGGCTTCTCTATCTACTTCATCTTAGTTTATCAACTCTTGTGCTTCACAACATATAGGTTTGTCGAGGTTGAGTTTCTTGACTTAGAGCCTTGTAGCATGTCTTCTACCACTTTGGGTGATGACACCTAGTGGAGCTTTTAGGAAGAGGGACTGTTGAAGTCAAAGGTATAACATTCACAAATGTTTTAAGAGTACCTTCACTATCAACTAATTTTATTTTAGTGTATTAGATTACCCACATAGGGAAAGGCATGAGAGTCAAGTTCACACCATATTTAGTTGAGATCAGAAAGCTACACAATGAATCTACAGTTGCATTAGGGAGTGCTAGTCACCATTCTAGGTTATACACCTTCTCACATTTTTTTCTAGATATTCCTCCTGGTGCATTGCTTACCCATTTAGATGGAGTTAGCAGACTATGGCATGAGCAGTTTGGCCACTTTAAATATTGTCATCTTGATTAGTTGAGTTAGTAGGATATGGTTATAGGCTTGCCTAGACTTAAATTCTCTAAGGGATTTTATGAGGGTTGTGTCCTTGGCAAACATCTCATAGATAAATTTGACAAAGGCCAAGCTAAGAGAGCTTCAATACCTCTTGATTTGATTCATAGTGATGTCATGGGGTAGTTTCTCCATCCTTATTTTATCGGGGATAAATACATCCTCACCTTCATTGATGACTTTTCTAGATACTCATGGGTCTACTTTCTTAAACAAAAGTCTAAAGTTTTTGATAATTTTTGAGACATTAAGGCTTTAGTTGAGAAACAATCTAAAAAGTGCATCAAAATACTTCAAATAGATAATGGAGGGAGTACATCAACCATAGATTTGGGTAGTTTTATACCACCGAGGGGATTGATCTTTAGTGGATAGTTCTATATACTCCTCAGTATAATAGCATAATAGAATGTAATAATTAGTCCTTGAAGGAGATGGCCAACTATATGATTCACTATAAATCATTGGTTCCATAGTTCTTGGTAGAAGCCATCAATTGTGCATGTTACATTCATAATCAGGTTCCTCACAAAGCATTAAAGGGCATCACTCCTTATAAATATCGGCACAATAGGAAACTACAGGCACATCATTTTAAGGTCTTTGAATCTTTAGTGATGGCATGCATTCTCAAAAATAAATGCAAATTTATGGAGGTTTAATCCAAACCTTACGTCATTATTGGGTTTATAGATGGGGTCAAGGGTTATAAACTCCTTCATACTATGACTCATCAATTGTTCATTGAGAGGAGTGTTAGGTTTCAGAAGAGTCCCATCAACTCTTTACTTAACACTTCTCCCTCTACATCAGTATCACTCAGTTTAGATGAGGATTTTAAGGATTCAAATCATTTATAGTAGGTTCCTAAGGTAGAGGTCACTTTTTCTAATTTTGATAGCGATCAGAATGATGGGGAGTCATCCTCATCCAATTCTAGGTATGCATTATAGGATGATGATTTGGCACCTGACTCACCCATTTTAGGCCCTCTTTAGGCTAGGTATACACTTGAGAGTGTAGGCACTTGGGTGGGGGATCAAAATGATGATAGATGTACTCAGGTAGATTTTCAAAGTGTATCAAATACTTTTTTTGCTTATGCATTATGTTGTTCCCAAAATCTACCTCTCATTTTTAGGACAACATATGAACTATTTTGGTCCTACAAACCAAAATTATTTCTTCCCTTCTCAAAAATTTGTTCTAAGCATTCAAATTTCTCATTTTAAAAAAAAATCAGTAAAAGGATTAGTAGGTTCAATAGGTTCAAAGGCTTCAACAAGTGAGCTCTCTCAAAGGAGCAAGTTTCCAGCACTAAGGCAATTTTAGGATTAGTTCAATGCCTTGGTTCAATAAAAAATGTTCATCAATAAGCTTCAAAGGAAGGATTGAACCATTGAACCATTGAACCTTGAACCAAATCAATGGTTCAATAGATTTAATGGGTTCAAAGGTTTAATGACGTTGGAAACTTTAAAGAGTTAAGCACTTCAGCAAAAGTTTAACTGCTTCAAGGTTCAATGGATTCAAAACACTTAACAAAAAGAAGAAGGCTTGAACCATTAAACTAATGAACCTTGAACCATTTTGATTCAATGGTTCAATGGTTAAAAGGTTTAACAAGCTATTGGTTTAATGCATTTGGTTTGAAGAGATCAAAAGACTTATAAGAAAAGAGGTTTCAAACGCGAGATTAAACTATTGAACCATTGAACCAAAGTTGGTTCAATCAGTCGGTTCAAAGGAGTGCCCCAAAGCCCCCCAAAGCCCAAAGCCCAAAGTGCCCTTGTGGAGGGTAGTAAACCAAGGTCAAGTGCCCTTGTGGAGGGTAGTGACCAAAAGCAGACAAAGAGAATTTCTTCAAAAAAATTAACAAGGTAGAAAAGTTAGAATTCCTTCAGATTTGTGCAAGGTAAAAGACAAAGTGAATTCTTTCAAAAAAAATGTCTGAAGGAATTCCTTCAGACTTTTGTCTAAAGGAATTCACCTGAAAGGAAAAGTAAAATCCTAAAGAAAAGTGGACAAGGCAAAGGAAAGGAAATGTTTCCTTTGGACAAATTGTCTAAAGAAATTCCTTCAGACATTTTTTTTGAAGGAATTGGAGCCTGAAGACCTGTCGAAGGAATTGAAGCCCAAAGGCCGCTCGAAGGACCCTGAAGGGTAGGTACCCTTTCGGGGGGCTCTTGACACCCACAAAAAGGACCTTTCTTAAAGCCCAAAGGGACACCTTCCCTTTGGGGTGTTCCAAAGGATTGATAAATATGAAGGAAAAGCTTCAAAAAGACTTAGACAAAAAGGAGACTTCAAAGAACAAGGATTGAACCGTTGAACCTTGAACCAAATGGTTCAATGGGTTTAAAGGTTCAACATTTTAAGGCTTCAAAGGGACTTAGAAAAGTAAAGGAAGCACTGAGACAAAGAATGAACCAATGAACCGATTGAACCTTGAACCAAAATATTTCAAACTTCAATGGTTCACAGGTTCAATGGTTCAAATACAAGCCCCAAATAAAAGAAAGAACACAGAAGATTACAGAGACTAGTTCAAAGGGATGGTTCAACCAAAGAGTAAGAAAGTGATGGTTCAACTAGTAAGCAATGAAGCAAATGGAACAAAGGAACCAATAAATATCGCTTGAACCATTGAACCATTAAACTAATGAACTTTCGTAGTTTCAAAGGGTTCATGGTTCAACATGGTTCAAACAAGTAGAAACCATTGATGACCCCGTAGACGTCAAATTTAAGGTAAGGGAATATTTGTTAAATTTCAAATATATCATGAAACTTGAAGGATGAACCAAATGATTAGCTGAAGAAGATAGCTCGAGAGATAAAATTGCTACAAGGAAGAGAGAACAATACAATAAGATCAGAAATATCTACAAGGGAGTTATTTCTAGTAGGTGAAACAGTCAATCAAGTGGTCATCTGAGCACACCAAATCAAGGACATGGCCTAATTTTCTTCCATGAAGTAAGGTAAAATGGACAGCTGTGTAGACATTAGGAAAAGGACCAAACAAATCATGCTAAGGAGGAGACATATAAGAAGAATGGGCATGCCATAGTTAAGGCAATGCACTATTCCCAGTATGGCCCCCTAGATAGAACTAAAAATGCATTCAAGGCATTTAATAAAGTATGGGCCATCCCATGGGAAAAAGTGCAAAGATTTTTCTTGGCTGTTATACATTACAATCTCTTGTATTATGTAAGAGAGATCTTTTCAATTACAAAATTAAAACTCTGCCCAAA
Source organism: Torreya grandis (assembly GCA_037957365.1). NCBI lineage: Eukaryota > Viridiplantae > Streptophyta > Pinopsida > Cupressales > Taxaceae > Torreya > Torreya grandis. The sequence continues at coordinate 6,791,694 of JARHVA010000068.1, forward strand.
TTGAAAGGCAATTACTGAGACTTTGAGCTCAGATTATTGATCATATTACTTTATCTAAATAATAAAGAAAGTTACTTTCAGACTTTGTGCTATTATAGCTTGTGTTATCTTAAGAAATTGTTCTTATGTCTATTTCCTAGGAGAATTCTTGTCCATTTTATTGAAATAAGCAGAACTAGTGAAAGTAATCAGGAAGGTATCCTGAAACCAATTGTTAAAAGACTTTGTGATATTGTCAATTGCTTTCAGTGTGTGTTTTTAGTTTCTTTTTGTGTAAAGGATCTTGGGATGACTTTGTGCCCCCATTATCCTTTATTTTTCACTCTTTTGGGCAGTTGAGGTGGTACTTTGTGTTCCATTTCATCCTGTTGGTTACTGTGCTTTTGTTACCAATTAATTATCACTACCTAAAAGAACTCTTGATGTTTCTTGCAAGATCACTTCTGAAAGAAGAGAAGTGCCTTCAGTGTTTTCACCAAGATTTTCTCCTTTGCTTGTGAACATCATCTCTAAAAAAAAAGAGATGGATGGTGTATTCCTACCCTTGAGTGTTATTTTTTGTTTATATATATATATATATATATATATATATATATATATATATATAGTTCCTCATATTTATAGGGAACCTCCCCTTGATGAGAAGAGAGATTTGTCCACCTTTGTTGTAGTAAACCTACACATTTGGCTGACCAATCTCCTTATGTTGTGGTTGAAGAGACCTATTTTTCTTAGTAGTTAGCTGTTGACAAAAAATTCACCCAACACATTAGATCCACAAACTTTTAGAGAGGCTTTAGGCATATATGAGTGGGATAAAGCCATCATGAGGAATATGATTCCTTGATTAGCAATCACAATTGGGATTTGACTTCTCTTCCTAAGGGAAGGAATATGGTTTGATGTCATTAGATATATCAGACCAAGTATGCTATAGGTGGGTCTATTGACAATTACAAGGATAGATTGGTAGCCAAGGGATTTTCACATGTAGCCAACATTAACTACTTAGAGACCTTTACACACATGGGCAAGATGACTTCAATCAAACTCACACTTACTATAACTACAGCACATAGATGCAGTGTACATCATATGGACATGAAGAGTGTATTCCTTCATAGAGACCTTGAGGAGGATATCTATATGGATCAACCACCTATTTTTGTTTGAGATTCTTTTTTAGTGTGTAGACTTAAGAAATCCATTTATGGCATCAAATAGGTCCCTCAAGCTTGGTATGACAAAATGGATTCCTTCCTTCTTACTTTAGGTTTCACTAGATACCACTTAGACCCTAATGTGTACTTCTTATAGTAGGATGATTCATTGTTGATACTAGTTTTGTATGTTGATGACCGTTTGATCACTGGGAGTTCTTCTTTGACTATCTCACTAGTGAAAAAGCTCTTCAAGATAGATTTTCCATGACTGACTTGGGATTACTACACTATTTCCTTAGCATTGAGATCACTCATATAGATTTAATGATTTCAATTTTATAGCCCAATTACTCTCTTAATCTATCAACATGGTTTCATTTGGCTGACTATAAGCCATCTTTGACTCCATTCCTATCTAGAGTTAAGATTGAGGTAGATTGTTCTACTACATTGATTGATGCTACCTTATATCGACAACTTATTGGTATCCTTGTTTACTTTACTCACACTATACTAGACATCTCTTATGTTGTTGGCATTATTTTGAGATTAATGTAGGAACCCCATGAGCTACACTAGAAAGTAGATTATAAGATCTTACACTACATTCAAGTTTCACATAGGTATGGGAATACCCTATAAGGTTGGTTTAGATTTTTACTTAGTTGGCTACATAGACTCAAATTGGGATAGCAAAATTGGAACTCATAAGTCCACTTTAATTTATAGTTTCTCATTGGGTTTTGGCCCCATCAATTGGTTGAGTAATAAGCAGAACATTATTGCTCTATCTTCCATAAAGGTAGAGTATAGGGGAGTTGTTAACATAACTATTAAGACTATTTGATTTTAGGGGATTATTTTTGAGTAGTTTCTCATTGGGTTTTGGCCCCATCAGTTGGTTGAGTAATAAGCAGAACATTATTGCTCTATCTTCCATAAAGGTAGAGTATAGGGGAGTTTTTAACATAGCTATTGAGGCTATTTGATTTAAGGGGATTATTTTTGAGCTTGGTATCTAGATCAGGTGATCTAAAATCATATTTTGTGACAACTAGATCACCATTAAAATTTTGAAGAATCTGTTCCTTCATCAGGGGACCAAACACATCAAGATTCACATGCATTTCATTCTAATGTTGATTCAAGAACAGATCATCACCTTAGTATTTTTCTAGTCTTCAAAGTAGGTTTTTAATATCTTCACCAAACCCTTCACTAATATCAATTTCATTCATATATGAGCTCTTTTTAGGGTGAGATCCACTTTGGTAGTGTCATCATCTTCAAGGGTACCTTCTAGCCTCTTCACTTCATCTTTCTCTCTCTTTTTGGGAGGAGTTTTTCCTATGGGTTTTCTCCTTTTCTCTACTTTATGAGAGATTGCATTGTACATGTGTACTTCATCAGGACTTGTTACCAAGACCCTTTTTTTGTATCATCACCTACCTAAGTTGTGCTTATGGGGGGTTTTGGTCTAGGCCTTTTTCCTACGAGTTTTGGCTACATGGTTTTTTTTACTTGCTTAGAGATCTAGATGTCATGTTGGTTACTTGGAAAGATTAATACCACAATCATTGGAATGTGCAGTATATTTCCTTATCCAACCTATAGATGTACCTATTCTCTTTCATATTTTTAATGCAACATTGTTTGGATTATATTGGCTCATTTGTGTCTTATTTCTCTTTGGTTCATTCTTGTAGCTGTATTGTTTGATCTGTATTGTCTTAAATAATATGTGTCTCTAATTTCATATTGAATTGGTGCATTCACTCAAATTAGTATTTCTAGAGCTCATTCCTGATAAGGGTTTCGTAGGAAACTAAACTTAGACTTCTCTTAGGGGTTTCTAATATATGCCATGTTTCAAAGCGCTGATGAAAATAAAGAATAAGATACATGAAGAGAAAACTTATTAATTTTCTCAATAAAAAGTGAATATTATACCACCAAAAAATAGCTCATAATGCTTTCTAAGAGGTCACCTCATCTTCATCCAAATCCTAAATCAAATTACAAGATAAAACAACATCAAAACAAAAAAATGGTAGGGTTCAATGCTTAAATTAACAAAAATAAGATAAAACTATTGTTGCACATTGTTAGTGGATTTATCAATGTGATATCACTACGATGACAAATTTAATTTGAGTGGATATTTTTTTATAGTGTGTCCTCTTTAGTCTTATCAAATGGAAGTGGCTTTGGATCCTCATATAAATCCATCTAAAGATTGATAATACAATAATTATTTTGGGTAGGCACACCATCGCAAGTGTAGCCTTGCTCAATAGATACTATGGTGCATTTCACAGCCATATAACTTGAGGTGTAAAACCACACATTGGCACCATGGTGTAGATCAAAATTATTTATGGATGAATAATTAGATTTTGTGGTAGAGGCACTGATGGTCATATTATCCTCATCATTTCTAGTGTCATCACTTAATAATACAATAACCTTTGAGTCTCATGTTTCCTCTGTGTCATTCATCTATAAAAGACCTATTTTAGTGTAGAATTGCACCCTTTTGGGAGATTTTTTTAGGCTCTCTCGTTCCCAGCTACAATATTGGAGCAACCTTGGGCTATGGGTATCATATAGTGAGTTTGAACCTCCAGAGAAGGCCAACTTCCTCTTGGTAGATCACCTAAACTAATGTTTCTAATTGGAAAAGAGGTAGAGAGGGGGTATATGGTAACCAAGAGAGCTAAATGGGTGATAGACTAAATTTATTGACACTCAAATAAACATGAAACAAACACTAATTCAGCATAAGATAATTCTTGCTCACACAACCTCACAAACTAGCTAATTTACATAAGTGTTTTATAAACTAGGCTCACCAAACAATACATGAAGCAAAGAGGAATTTAAAAATTCACATGAAGCATCCATTAATGGTGGAAAGAGCTCAAGTTCATACTTTCAACTAAATTGAAAACACCTAAAAATAGGTAAGAAATAAGGACAACAGACATGGAAGAACACTTCTTCACAAGGCCATCATGCACAAGCTTGCTTAGCACAATTTAGAGGTAAGAGATACATAAAAAATTATATTTATTGCTTCAAAATTTCTTTCTTACAATTTTTTACAGGTTTTCTCCTTGTCAAATGAGAATATCTTATGAAAATGAGGGAGAAATGAGAGATATAGGAGAAAAGGGGAAGAGAAAGAGAAGAAACAAGTAAACAAAATTCAATAAATGAGATCCAACCACCATCCATGAATTCTCAACCACATTTTGGTTAATTATAACTAATACTTTAATAAATTAACCTCCATTATCTCTAATAGTCTTCAAACCCTCTCATTGGTTGAGAAATAAATTAGAAGACAATAACTTGTTAAGGATGATAATGTCATGATCCACTAAAAAGGAAATGTATTCAAAGACTTTGAAAATGTATTGAATGCTCCACTTTCTTGATTTTTACTCTTTAAAACCTTAAAAATCTCCTCAACTTGAACTTTTAGAAGATATTATGCAAAAGCTAGTTGACTTAACACTTTATGCTTAACTGACCATGGAGGTTATCTTCTAATTTCAACTTGGCTTTGTTTTTTGAGGTTATCTTTGAATTTTGAGTTTATTTTCTCCTCCAACCTGAAATAAACTCCATGATACTTACAACTCTCTTAGACTCCATTAATGGAAGTCACAAGCTTGAGCCACCTTAAACCAATTATCTGAAAACTGCTTCCAAGACCATTTGGCACCCTAAAGACCACTTCTGGACCTGTAGAAGAATTCCAAACATTCATGGCATGTTAATGGGGATGAAATTCAAGATTTTTAAAACCTTCAATACCTACAAAAATGGTGGAAAACACCATTAAACTTGCAATAATGCATAAAAATGTCAAAAAATAGGGTTTTTAACCCTTTTAGCTCAATAAGCCACCATATAAACTATCATGAAGAGATAAAAATTCCATATAATATTGTTTTATGTCCCATTAGATCTATTACATGGTTTTATACCATTTATTTATTTGAAGACTTTCAAAAATATACATTTTTGAGCCATTTTGGACCTCTTAGGCACAGAAACATGCCAGATTCTAATGAAAAATAGGTATTTTATGAGTTTTATGGAGTAATATACACATTAAATGTGTTTTACAAGTCATTATGGGCCATTTTATGACCTATGAGTCCAAAAACTCAAAACTAGGCAAAAAGCTCCTTTACAAGCTCAAACAAGCTCACTTTCAAGATGACTGTTCATACAATGAAGAAACCCATTACACCACTTATTTCCATTGATATATGTTACATATTCCCTTTTAAAACCCATTAAAATATTGGGATACCCTGCATAAGGTGTGAAAAGATACACATGTAAACATAATTGCTTATAGGATTTGCAAGCATTTTGGGCATGGTTACACTCTTAGTGATTGTTAAAAAAAATCAGGCCCTTTAAAAAAATCAATACATAATTAAAATTAATTAAATATGGGTTCTCAGAACATACTATAATCACTTGTCCCAACTCTTCATGGTATGAAAAAAACATGCATCTAAAGATGGGTTAAAATTGGGTGTCTTAAGCCTAAAAAAACTTAAATTTATCTAAATGACCAATTTAACCATTCCATTAATCTTATCTTATTGAAAAAATATTAATGACACATGAAACACCTCATTACACCTCTTCAAATGATCAAAACTCAACTTTCCCTTTTATGCCTTGAGGATGCCTATGGGGATTTGAGCTTGCCAATGTGTTTTCATGGAGTTTGAAGTGGGAACACCATAAAAAGGATTTTAATAGGCTTAAAACCATCTTAAAATTCTTTTCAAACACATACCTAAACTTTGAAAACTGAAACAAACCTTTAAACTCCAAAAAGTATGCTTGCATGAATACTGACAATTGTGAGACAAAGGGGGGAATGTGACAAAAAAATGAGCACTTAAAATTTTAATATGAAATTTATGAGAATTTTTATGGATATAATATTTAATTATGACCATACTTACCAAATTTCAAGTCATTTATATGTGTACTTTGTCCTGGAGACCTTTGTTACCACAATTTACCTTGAGCTACCTGCATGTTTCCTTCCTGCCAAAACTTGTATTTATTCAAAATTTTACATTAAAACCCTAAATTTTATCACCACCATAGAAAATATAGGTTTTAAATATCATATTATATCATTCTAATACTTCTCCAAGGCCTAAACTACTTTTTGGCATCCAAAACTAATAAAACTTTATTTGGTCTCGAATAGCTACCTTCTTGATTGGCAATGGATTGTGTCACAATAGTGGGAAATATCACTCTTTATATGACCTTTATTATGTTATTTTATGATTTTATAGGTTATTTATATAATACTTACCAAATTTCATACTTTGAATCAACATGTAGATGTCTCAAAATGGCCAATTTCTCCAAGGCATGCTCCATTGTTGACTATGATTTGACATAGGGTTGACTGTACTAAAATAGTGAATATTTATCATCATCAAAAATAATCAAAAATATTTTTAATTTGTATATTATGTCATAATTACATTCTCTACAAAATTTAGTGATTAGATCCTGCATACTTTCAAAGGCTTCAATAATTTCATATGGAATGGGATCCCCAAACCACAATTTCTTGAGATAAAATTAGAGTCAAATGTGATTTTAGCACATTTTTTATAAGAAATAAATTTTCTTAGAGTGGAGATAAAATCCACTAATAGATTAAACGCAAATATGACATTGGTCCTATGACTTTATTGACCTTTTCCCAACACCCTAAAATACACATCTATACTATGTAGTAATGTAGTCATGTTTTAATGGACATAAATGTGCTTCCATATGTAAATTTGTATTATTCTCCTTCATCTAACCTACACAAATAAATCATATAGGATGGAAAAAAAGCTACAAGGATAATTACAATGTAAAAATAAGATAGAAACTAGGTGCTAATCTGAAATGTAAATAATCACAAAGGAACATTATTCATTAACATAAAATCCATAGATTGTATAAATAAGTTACATCCTAACACAAAAATGTAAGAGGAATAAAGTATAAACATCTAGCACAAGGGGAATTTAAATTAATAGAATGAGATGTTATAATCATAAATAAATCCAAACTATTCAATCAAAATGGGAAAATGGTTTCACAAAAGTAATTAAGATTACCTTATGTATGTTGTGACACTCCAATAACTACTAATCTATATTATGAATTTTATCTCAAATTATTTTTTTCCTTATTTTTTAAAATATTCCTCATACCCAAATATATTTGCCTTTTGTTTTATTTAATTCTAGAATTCATTATTAATTTCATAGTCCTTTCTTTCACCAAAGATATACCATCACTTTTAAGGCAATGTGTCTTACTTCTTCTAAAAATTTAATTTCCATAAATTGTTACTTAAAATTTTTTGTTGATGTTCACTCAAACCTATCCATTGACATAAGGGAGGATTTTCATCATTAACTCTCAACCATCCATAAATTTGGGTGTCCATAATATATATTAATAATTATTTTTTCCTCATAGTGAGCATTTGTTCATTACTATTTTTGTGTTAGTTGACAATATCCATGTCTCATTCACATGTGGAAAAATTGCTATCCTTTTTAACCATGCTTATAGATATGATTTTTTCACTTAATATAAGTGATTAGTATGCAAAATTATCCCTAGTGATTGTGTAGTGTTGTATGTTATTAAATTCACTACCATAATAAGTTTGTTTCCCCAACTCTACTATGTTGACTCAAATTCCACAACAATTACAATATGTATATCCTTGCCATCTTGTCTGATCATAAGTATTGTTTTTTAAAATTTCCATACCATATACACATTAAAAATTTACACCAAGGTAAATATATTCTATGATAATGGTAAATCCCTAATCTTACTGATAAAAAAATATTAATAGATAAAACCATAGTCCATCAATAAAACCATCATTTTTTATATTAATTAAATATCATGTCATCATTCTATGTAAATGATAATCTAATATCACATAAGAAATAAAATGTACATAAATAAATGATCTCATAATTATACATATAAATAAATAATTACTCACATATGTTCCATAATATAGAGTTCCTAAATAAGTTGTTATCATCTAATATATAAAAATACATAAGTCCATAGCATAATAATAACTTTAAGGAGAATTCCCATGGTAGAAAAAATAAGAGTCTCATGATGGGTCATTACATAGTCCCCATTAAAAATCTTCATTCCAAAATTTTCACACAAAATTATGAGGACAAATATGTTTTATCTTAGAAGTGTTTCCCTACCTAGTAAAAGTTGGGATATATTGTCATGTTTAACCTTTACTAGATCCATCGAAGATGAAGTGATTGTCAAGAAATAATACTCATTTGTTCAACCTTGAGATAATCCTCATATATTTCCAAATATAATTAATAAATAACATTAAATTGGTCAAGATTATTTACAAATGGAAAATATCATACATCCTATACATGTAGGATGGCAAGGTAAGCCTACAAATAACTGGGACAAATTGTTCAAGAATATAAAATGATCCTATAATGCATAGTCAAAACACATATTTTCATCAACTATTACATTGATTAACATTAATTAATTCAAAATCCTAAACAACAAAAATTATATTAATAGATCTATACCTCGTTGATCTAACCATACCTTGTTGACACATTTCTTAATTTGCACAACCTTTTATTTGATTTATTCCACCATATCAAGAATGATATTTTTTTTTGTTCAAGCCTATTCCAAATTAAAATTGATGTGAAGTTTCACCCATAAAATTTTTTGTAAGGGACCATGTGAATGGAATTGTTTTAATAATTGTTATACATAGATTATACCAAAGGTAGATAATTAACCCAATGATTATGTCGATCCATAAAATGTGTTTGAAGTATGTCCTATTAGACATAATTTACCCTTTATTATTATCCATCCATCTAATTAATTTACTCTATATTTAAATTAAACTTTGAACCAAAATTTGACAAAAATATTGTCCAAAATTAGGATGTGAACAAATAATACATAAATAAAATTATTTTAAGTGGTACATCATATAGCTACAAAATATTATTCACATAAAATTGGGTAATGTCTTATAACTCATAAGTGTTATTGGTCAATATAAATATGTGTGACCTTGGTTTATGTATCTAGAAACACCAAGATGGAATTAAGTCTATGTTGAGCTAGTGAAAACCCAATAATGAAATATGTGCATATGAAAAAATATATACCAATGTGAAACACTAGTAACATCAGTAGTGTCATCAAAATGTCCTTGAGTTTCTAAAATACAACCTCACATTTATTATTCCATATAAATATCCTTTCCCTTGGATTTTTATGATTGGGGTTAAAAGTCATGAGTAATGTTCCATGAATCTGCAGTAATATCTAGTGAATCCCATAAAGATGTGCATTTTAGTAACATTATTTTTATTTTGTTCAATACATTATCACACTAATATCGATGTACTAACTCGTATACCACTAAAATAAATGTTGTGACTTAAGTTTTACATTTACTATTTTAATAACGCATATTTAGGTAATTTTCCATAGAGTTGGTTTTCCATTAAACACTACAAAACCTACTCCAAATATACCTCATGTTGTTCTTTAGTCCAAAAAGATATTAGATTATTATTAAAAAACAAGCAAAAATATATCTTTATATTTTTGGAACACATTTTTCATGATACCTAAAACACATTTGATGAATTTGTGAGACCAAATGACAATACACAAAACTAATAATGATAATATAGAATGAAAAAATATGTATTTGATATGTCACCCTCTTTGATTTGTAACAGGTGTATGCATACCTAAAATATATTTTGGTTAAAACTCATGATTTTCTCATCTTATTAAAAAAATAAATCATCTTTAGTAATGGGTAACTATATTTAATTATCCCCTTATTCAATTATGTATACTCAATGCATATCCTCAGTGATTAATCTTTATTTTTCATAAATATTACTGGTGGGCCCCATCGATGCATTTTTGGCTTCACTAATCCCTTGTCAATTAGGTATTGCATCTATAATAATAATTCACACAACTGAAGGGAATTAATCTTATATGGAGCTTTTGAAATAGGTCCATTATGGGAATTAATTCAATGTAGAAATTGGTCTCTCTTTTTGGTGGAAATACAGATTGATACAAATTATTTAAATTTTTTTAAGGACAATATTCAAAATTGTAATAAAAACTACAATTTTAATATAAAAATTAATAATATGTGTACAATCCACAAATAATATGTATATCCACCATTATAATTTCTTAATATTTATTTTTAAAATGATTTAAAAAATAACTTTATAATAAAATTATGAAATTGGGAGGCATAATAAAATTCAATATAATATAACTTATACATGTTTTTTCGAGAGTTGTATTTAAGATGAAAAAATTAAATTGAAGTGCTTATCTCGTCTTATTGAAAAAATCATTGGTCATTGGTAATGGCTATCTATGTTTAATTATCCCCTTGTTCAACTATGTATACTCAAAGCATATTCTCAACGATGAATCTTTTTTTTCATAAATATTACTAGTGGGCCCCATGGATACATGTTTGGATTAACTAATCCCTTGTGAATTAGGCATTCCATCTATGCTCATAATTCACACAACTGAATAGAATTCATCATATATAGAGCTTTTGAAATAGGTCTATTATGTGCATTAATTCAATGGAGAAATTGGTCCCTATTTTTGGTGGAAATATAAATCGATTCAATTTTTTTAATTTTTTTAAGGACGAGATTCAAAATTTTAATAAAAGATATAATTTTAATAAAAAAATTGATAATATCACTTATTTCTGTACAATGCACAAATAATATGCATATGGACCATTACAATTTCTTAATATTTATTTTTAAAACGATTAAAAATAAATAAATTTATAATAAAATTGTGAAGCTAGGAGCCATAATAAAATTCAATATAATATAACTTATACATGTTTTTTTGAGAGTTATATTTAAGAATTAAAAAATTTAGGCCAAGAATCAGTGGATATAATTTATAGGAGAATAAATATGTAGACTGAGAATATTGAATAAATTTGTTTTTTAATATGTGTACAAATATAGTGAAATGTACTTATACAATGAGTGTATTTGTACCATTATTTTTTATTATTTCAATACTTAAAAAGATATATTACCTTTCAAAGAGAAACAAGATTAAACAACAATCACAATGATTTTGAATGCTTTGATAATTGAATAATTTATATTATTTACTGACCACGAGGTCTTCAAGTGTGTGAAGACTCAAAATAAGTCAAATAATATACATGAAAAGTGGGTCTAATTATCATAGGGATATACTTTAGTTTTGAAACATAAATCAAGACAATAGAATCATGTAGCTAATTCTCTAAGTAGGTGAGTGTCATTGTTAACTACTATGTTGAGTGAAGTAGTTGGGTTTGAAGTTATTAAGAAATTATATGATCTATATTTTGGGAAGATTATTGAACAGAGCAAGAATCCATTAGAAAAGGAGGTAAATACTATTCATTATGATTATCTTATACATGATGGTTGTGTATTCATTAGAAAATAATTATATATTCTCATTGGGTCTATGAAAGATAATATTATAAGATAATTGCATGGTAGTGGTTTAGGTGGACACTTCATAAGAATAATAAAATATATTTGATGGAGGAGAAGTATTTTTAGCCAAATATGAATAGATATGTGGTAAGTTATGTTTTAAAATACATGATATACTAAGTGGATAAGGTCCATACAAAAAACATAAGGTTGTACATGTCATACAAGTACCAAGAGGAAATGGGAATGATTTTAGTATGGATTATGTATTAGGGTTGACAATCACACAAAGAGATAATGATCCATTATTTTTAGTTATGGACATGTTTTCTGAGATGGTTCATCTTATTGCATGTAAGAAAATCAATGATGTCACTAGAATATGAGATCTATTTTTTAAAGATGTTGTGAGATTTCAATGTGCTCAAAAACCCATTACTTTATATAGAGATACACAATTTATAAGCCATTTTTGGAGGAATCTATGGAAAAGGATATGAATTAAACTATAATTTATTAGTTCATACTACCCAAAAACATATGGAAAACTATAAGTAGTAAAAAAAAGCTTGAAAATATTGTTGAGATGCATAGATGGAGAGAAGCCCAAGCAATGGGACTTGGGTTTACCATAAGTTAAGTTTGTATATAACAGTTTAGTGAATATATTAGTATGGAAATCACCATTTTGGATTGTTTATAGACGAAATTCTAAGGGTTTTTTACATTTTATGTAGTCATTAATTATAGAATGGGTTAGTTTTGATACATAAACATTTTTAAAGTACATAAAATAGTTGTAAGTTGAAGTAAGCATAAAGTTATAGGGAAGCAATGACAAATATAAGGTAGAAAATTTTATAACAAAAAGGCTGAAATTATTTGAATAATGATAGTTGGTGATGGTATATTTTATAAAATAAACATTTCTTAAAGGAACATGCAACAGGTTGAAGAAGATTGGTATGTGCAGAATTGTGAATAAAATAGATGAAAATGTTTATGAATTGAATTTACCATAGAATTTTCATATTTATATATTATTAAATGTTTCATATTTATATGGATTTAATATATAATATTATGAAGGGTAATAAAGTTAATAATAGGATTGGAAACAATCGGTACCAAGGAAGAATAAATAAAAGATAACATAGGTTTTGGATAATAAGATAGTGAACACAAGATAAGGCAACTATAACATGTATTTGGTATAGTGTAAAGGACTAAAATGGGATAAAAAACTTGGGTTTAAGAATGGGAGTTGAATAATGTTGAAAATAATAAATGGTATGAGTATTAATAGGTTAACTAATACAACTAGAGGAGGATAATGTGGACATCTATCTTGTGGAGGCCATAATTTTTGATCTGAGATCCCATTTGCAATCCTTTTTTTTAAATAAAGATCTTGACTAAGATAATGCATCCAAAACCTATTTTTTACTCTTATAATTAATAAGTGTATTAAAATTAAATCTAATTTAATGTAAATTTAAAATATAATATTGGAGGATAAATAAGATAGCTTACTATAAAAATATAGTAATATACAAAATTTATAGAAGTTGTAAATTACTAAAAAATTAAATTTGGTTAGGGTTAGAGATGTTGCACAGAATGTGAATGCAGTGAGTTAATATTCATTATAAATGCAAATATATACTAAGCCATTTACCAAAATATGGTAATAACCTATCAAGAATGATGGTAACAACATTCTAAAATTGTGATACTGGTGCAACTAAAATGGTTACACAAAATAGTCTAGAAAATAATGTAAAACAACTTGTATGATATATCTAATTATGCTAACATTCCCCATTATTACATTATTTTTAAAAACATCATATTATTGATAGTGGCCCCTATTATTTAAAACATGGTAAAAAGTTTTTACACTCTTCGTATAGCCTGCTCACTTTTTAAGGTGGCATGTTATCTTTATGGCTTCATGGTCTTAGTGGCACCTTTGTTTTTCCTTATAGGATTACCACAAACTTGAAAGTGATAGGATTAGATCTCTCTATTTTATAAGCTTCGGTAGTTTCTCAGATTTCCACAAATCCTTTTCTAAGAACTAAGCACTAATTTAGTGCTCTTTCTTCCTAAAATGTTTTTCATCAGGAGGTACCAAATTGGAAAATAATGACAAGTAATTTTATTGAAAACTACACTACATAATAAGACCACACCATGCATAACATAAAATAAACACACTAAAAAATATCACCATAGAAATGATGTAACCCCATCATAGGCAACTGATGAGAGGATGCCAATTGTCCTCTAGCCTCCATGTATCCTCCATCCTCTAGTATGGTGCTACTACATGTTTCACAACAAGAGGTGTGAAGTGAAGGTGACCTCATCATCTAACTCTTCACTTTCATTAGTATCTGGTGGATCTTCTACTTGAGAAACATTAGCTTTATTGGGCTTTAATTTTCCTTTGAGAACATCTTTTTCTTGAACAAAATAGTCCCATGCTGTATGACCTTTCTTCTTGTAGTAGTGGCATTTATCTTTATTTTTTCAATATTGGAATTTTTATTTAGAGAATAAAGTGCATTCTCATGTTACAAAATACATTCATCTTCTAAAATTATCCTTTTGTCTTTTGTCAATTGTGCTGAAATCATATCATCAAGATATTGTGATGGTATTTGGCTAAGACTAAATATAATATTGTTATATTTTTATGGTAGACTATTCAATAGAATAGCTTTTGCATCATGATCTTCGACATTAGTTTTTACCTTGGCAAATTGCCTAATAAGAGATATCAAATTTTTTATATGGTTGGACATAGTAAATCCAATATCCATTTTGAATCTTATAACTACAATTTTAGTGAAAATTAGGCATTTACAACTTTTGCACCAAAGATGGTGTTCAGCGTATTCCAAATTTCCTTGGATGATTTTTCTAAATCCACATGATGTAACTAAGAATAAAAAATTACAGTGCCAATAATATATTTTGCTTTATCATCTCTTGTTTTCCACGCAAATAATTTACTTGCATCAGTGGGTTGTTTCTCATCTCCATTTATGATACCACAAAAAAAATTATGCATTAATTGTATTTGTATTTTAACCTTCTACGTATGAAAGTTTAAACCAAAATATTTCTCTATGAGAATTTGAATTTCCATCTTGAAACAAAGAGACATAAATCAGTATAATAAAATAAAATGAGAAAAGTAGTAAGATCAAAATGTTGTGGAATGATGTAGCATCACAACATGTGTTAATTAATACAATTAACAAAAGAAAAATGGTCTTCAAAATCTCCTTAATATGTTACTAGTATTCATGATGCTAGTGATCTTTAGAAAAAAACACCTTGGATACATTATTTTATACATATCACCAAATTCTTGGTCATCTTTCTCTACCATGATACTACACTACTGTGATGTTGTACAGTTCACAAGTTTGCTAGGCTTGTATTGCACGGTCTTCTAGGTATTTACATCTTCAAGATTCAAATTCTTTAAGACTTCCATGATTTTTTTTTGTTGTTGGCTACATTTTATTCCCAAGAATATTTATGATATGAATTTATTACTTTTCCCTTGCGTGTATTTTCTACGAATGGAGATGGAATCACACTTTGGGTTTTCTTGGCCATATTGGCTACGCTTCAGGATTTTTTAACCACAGATCATGATTTTACAAATTATTGGATGAAATAAGACTACAGTATTATTGCATACAACAAGATCTTACAAAGCATAAAATTACACCAAATGAATGCAATATTTGAATTTATAGACAAACCACTAACTCTAGGGTTATTTAAAGATGAAGATTATGCTAACTCCAAGGTTATATAGACAAACCACTTTATCACTAATTACATTGAATTTAAATGGTGCAGTTGATAAATTATGTAGTAATCAATTATCTCTTCATTGATAGGGTGATAATATATATGATATCCCCTTACAAATATCTTACGTATCCATCATGGGAATAATCTGACACTGCTATAGATACCAAAATGTTACACGTAATGAGAATGTAGTGATTTAATATTCATTATCAATGCAAATATATACAAATCCATTTACCAAAATATGGTAACAACCTATTGGGAATGGTTGTAACAACATTCTAAAATTATGATACTGGTGTAATTGGAATGGTTACACCAAACGATCTAGAAATAATGTGAAACAACATATATGTTATATCTGATTTTGCTAACAAGAGATATGTCATTCAAAATTAGTTTATCTCAAAATTTATTCTTCATTCACTGAGTATGACTATTTGAAACTATCAATAAAAAAATATTAAAAAATTTTAGTTAAAAACAATGACGTTTTGTATCCTATGACAAGTGAAGAGTAACTAGAAAGGGTTGTATTGCATCATTATTTGATTATTCAGATTTTTTTATGTAGAGTGTGCATTAAATATATGATTATGGGTTTATTTTCATCTATCTATATATTTCCTTTTTTTTTAGAGCCTTGGATCTATGGATCACCTACATAATAAAAACCCCAGCCTATAAAAGTACATAACACAAGAACAAATGCAAAAGGGGAAATAATGGGAAAGTCGAGTACAACCAAGCTATAGTCATAAAATCCATTATTGATTGAGTGTCTCTTGCATAGTCCAAGTGGCCTTCAAGCCAATGTAGTTCTTCCTTTGGCCAAGATCATATGAATTTAACTAGAAACTTTTATTAGAATGATTGACAAATGATGTCCTCAACCTATAAAAAAATAATGTTAACTCAGCCAATGATTGTAGTAATGTAGTAAAATTTTAGTAGGGCTCTTCACTAAATTGATAAATAATTTTGAAATTTCCTTTCTAAGAGAGTGCTAAATAGATTAGTTGGGGGATTAAAATGAGACTCTTGATTTGACTTTATAGAATAATATTTCAATTATCTCTAACAACTAACCTATTTTTGTGTGTAGGAAATACATTAGGAAGCATGTAATTTTGAAAAACTAGCCTTTGGAACATGGAATAAAAATTTGCACTAGTGGACAAGTAAATAATGCACCCTTGTTTTCTTAGTGTAAACTTGTCTAGAATGGATAGAGGCCTATATGAATAAATTAAGTATGGATTATTTATTGATAAAGGATAAATAGGAATAAATTATGGAAGTTTGGAAGATTTTTTCAATAATTTTAAGAATTTGATAGCTTTCATATAGATAAATGATTATCCTAATGGTATGTTAGCAAAGCAAGGCAAAGATGTCAAGGATAAGCATTGTCAAGAATTTATTGACTAAATTTAAGTTTTTACACCCACCTTATATATTTAGGGTACATTTCCATATAATTTGAATGCAATAAGTGACCATCTAAGGGTCCGAATTGCATTCTAGTATTTTTTTTAAAAATTAAAATTTTAAAAATTAGGCATATTTATAACCAAAAATAAAATTGACCTAAAATTCATAAATTATCATTAATTTGATGTGTATATAATAAGTGGATATTCTTAGGGCCATCTTAAATTTCATGTAAAATTTTCTAAAAATAGAAACATCTAAAAATAATAGGGTCATTTAAGTCTAAGTATATTTTTGATTTATTTTGATTTTTATATTTTTCATGTCAACTCCAATTTTAAATTAAGTTTTATTTAAGTAATTTTATGTTGTGCTTTGAATTCATTCATTTATAATCAATAAATATTAATATTACTCAATAAATTTTGAGAAAATTGGGTCTATTCAAAATTTGCTTTTCTAGTTTCTAATTTCATCACCACATGAGCCATGAACCTTTTGATTCAATTTTTTCTTAGGTACCACATGAGACAAGAGCCATTCCAATAAATTTTTATATGGCCACCACATAACTTAAGATCCATCATGAGAAATAATATAAACATTTTTATGAGATATATTATTATCTCAAATCCATGACATTAGTGCTCAAAATAACACATGAAAAAGTTTGTGGGCCTTGTACCTTAAGTAAATAAGTTGTAGGTTTAAAAAGTAGTAATTACAGGTGTGTAAGTAAAATATATTTAAATTAAATTTTTGTATAAACACCACATAAGTTATAAATATTTCAACTAAATGCTTTTGGAGGCACCACACCAGACAACATCCATTTGATTACAATTTTTTGAAGGGACCACATAATGCAAGATCCATCATATGCAAGAATATATACATTTTTAGGACATCTACCATTATCTCAAATACATAACATTAATTATAAAAATAACACATGGAAAATTTTGTCTACCCTATTCTTTAAGGCATCAAGTTGTAGGCTCAAATAACATTGAGCCCAGGTGGTCCAACAGAGTATCTTTAGTTTCAATTTTTTTAGAGACACCACATGAGCCAAGAAACTTTTAATTCAATTTTATTAGAGGTACAAGTAACTAGTAAAAAGTGGGTTCAATTAACACTAAGTCTATGTGGTCCATTATCATGAAAATCAACTTCACTTCATCCTTTTTATTTAGAAAATAGGGTGGTGTTTTTATTTTAAATCTTTGAGTGTAATAATATTCTATGAAATTCATGTGTAAATTATAGGTTATAATCAAATATTTATTATAACTTGGTTTAAAATGTGGACATTAAGGGTCTAAATACAAGGTTTTAAGTAACCTAGCCTGAATTCTAGGTTGTAGTACACTTCGTTCATCTATATAAATTGTTTACAAATAATGGCAATTCATGCATTATGTTTTGAGTGTTGTTTGATAACTTAGTTACTATAATGAAATTTTAGAAGGTCTTTAATCCTAGGTATCTCAAATCTATTATAGTAATTTTAAAAATAACACGTTAAGAATTTTGTGAGCCTTATATCTTAAATAAATAAAAAATTATAGATTCAAATAACACTAATCCCATAGGTGGTCTAATAGAAGAGACCTATATTCAATTTTCATAAGGATAACTAGGTTTTATATTATTTTATGACATTTTCCAAGAATTTGGCCAAAAAAATTGAATTGAAAGGTTCTTGGTTCATAGTGGGATTCATCAACAAGATAATATTTTCAATGATATTCTCATTGAATAACTATGATCCCTACTTAACATCTTATTGCTCGAGCTTCTAATTCTCTATTGGAGATTAGAGATGAGAAAGAGAAAGTTTCTATGGGAAAATATAAAGCTACCATTCTATATCAAGTATGAGATATTCATTTTTGTTTATTAGCAACCAGTTGAGTAGACATCATTAGTGTGTTACCATATGAGGAGATGAATAAAATAATAAATTTAGGATATTTCTCTTTATATAAGTATCAATGCATAGATCACTAAGTATTTATGCCAAGATAAAGAGGTCAAGATTACATATTATGCTGGAGCTGATAGAGGGTCTCATCATCTAAGGGTAACATAGATTTGAGTGGTGGAGGAAAAATATGAAATAGTGTGTAAGTCAAAGACTAAGCAGGTCATAAGTGTAGAAAATTTGGTCTTATGAATCCATTATCTCTTATGAGAACTAAGAAATGGTTTGAACCCCACTATTAAGTATAATATATTTACTAAAATTGGCACAAGTTTGAAGTCTACAAGGTATTGTATTATAAATTATGCATATTAGATAATGAACATTTTTTTAGAAATATTTTCTTCTTGGAGTGGTAATGACTTGCAGTAAAGGGAAGTAATGAAAGATACTTGTTGCATATAAATATATTCATTACGGCTACCATGTCAGGAGCTTTTGATAGTTGTTAAAATGAAAAATTGACTCATTAATACAAACTAAAACATTTTGGATATATTCCTATGATATTCTAAATATATAAGTGGCATTATCAACTTGACATTATGTAAAAGTAGTGTTAAGCCCCATAGTTGGTAATTCAATGTTATATTTGTAAAAATTGTATATGTGAAGAGTTAACTAGTCATTCTATGAGGAGGCATACATACAGGCTAAGATAAGAGATTTAAAATAATTCCTTTCATATCAGTTCATGGTGTTTTCTTACTCTTACCTAAAGGATAACAGATGGAAAAGGTACAATTAAGTAAAAGTAATTGTAAATTTTAAAAATTTAAATGTATTTTGAAGTTGTAATAGATAATTAGAGTAGAATATGCCAAGGATAGAAACCCAAAGAGGGGCTATACAAGATGCAAGAAGAAGAGAAGTAGGAAAGTAAGGGGCATAAGATAAAAGAGGAAACAAGTAGAGAAAGTGAAGAAACTAGGTAGAGTAGTAGGAAGCCATCCAGTTTGTTTAAGATGAGTTCAAGGAAAACACATTGATTTCCATGCAACATGGTCCAAATTTACATAAAGGACCACCAAAGTAGCCAAAACAATATAAATTATGAGAAGGCAAAATGGTGGTGCCATATTTTCCACACCAATATGCATGACACTGATCACTACTGGTATAATGCTTTGACTCAAGACACATCTAGTCAAGAGGGCACATCTAGTGGATATAATTCATAGAAATCAAAAAGACATCCGTGATGATGGAAGCATCTAGGACATAAAGTAACAAAACATTAACTAGAAGATGATGGTGCATCTAAAGAGGAATTAATAATAGAATAATATTATGATGCATACAATAACATATTTCTTGTCTCCCAAACCTCATCACCAATGAGTAATATTTAGTTAACTGACTTAAGTACTAGTATGTATATGATAGGATGTAAGGGTATCTTTGATTCATTAACTAATCAACCCACTAGATATCAGTTTTAGATTATAGATGATAAGGAGTATGCTATAGAAATAATTGGGACTATCACCATTCCTCTTGAAATGAGAAGCTGTACTCTCATAAAGGTTTTGTATGTTTCTAAATTGACAACAAATCTTTTATCTGTAAGTCAGATCTTGAATCATAAGGTTAAGGTCATGTTCCTGATTAGGATGGCACCAAATATTGTCTCCTCTCACAATAAGGTAAGGTAATTGCTAAATATTTTCTAAAGTATCATTTTTTTTCACTAGATGTAGTTTCATCCAATGTAGTTACTCTCTCTACCTATACATTATAATATAATTACCTCTAATATTATCGATATAGGCACCTTTATGATGACTCCTTATACCATCTCAATTCAAAGGTAATATTACGTGGTATTCTTATCTCTTCTATTCTTTACCTATATCCCCTAGATGCCTTATGGTAAAACAACATAGATTTTCATTCAAGTCAAGTTCCTCTCATGCTAAAGATTATCTTGATGTGGTACATACTGATTTATGTAGACCCTTGCCTAATTATTTTCAAGGATTTAAGTAATTCCAATTATTCATTGATGATTTCTCTCACAAAACTTGGGTTTTCTTTCTCAAGAATAAGAGTAAAGCAATTTGCTCATTTTAAGGTCTTCTACGAGCTTGTTGTGACCCAGTTCAGGAGGCCTCTTTCTATCCTTCACTTAGATCGAGGGTGGATTTCAAATCAAAGGATTTCTTGGAATTATTAAAGTAACACACTATAAATAATGCTTGAATGCTCCCTATACACCCCAATAAAATTGAATTATAGAGTGACACATTCATTCAATCATGGAGATGGCTCATTTCATGCTTTCCACATCAAATTTAGAGGCACCATCTTAGGCAAAATCAGCCTAGACAACCATTTATCTTCTAAATAGGGCACTTAAAAACATATTTCAAGACAAGAAACTGTAATAGGTATGGAGTGGTTATAAAAATTTGATCTCCCATATAAGAGTATTTGGTTGTACATCATATATTCATTTCCCTACTAAAAAGAGGAAGAAGATTGAATTGAAGACACTATAGTACATACTATTAGGGTAAAATACTACCTCAAAAGCATATCATCTCATATATCTTTAGTCATAAAATTTTTATGAAAGTTCAGACATGGTTTGTGATGAGTCATCATTCGACTTATTGGCATACAAAGAGGATTAAAATCCAACCACCTCTCATAAGTTGATTCCATAGTTGGATGATGACTATGATGAAGATAAGATACAAGGAGAATTATTAATTGATATTAAATATTGGGAAGATAATTCTTCATCAAATAAGCATCAACATAGACACCTAAAGTGAATAGAAAGCACCATCAAGGACTCACGCCTAAAATCTATTATGTATACTTCATCAAGAGTTTAGACAAGAAGACAAGTGATAAATGAGGTTAATATCGCACTAATTATTTTAGTTGTTAATAACACCAAACTAGAGATAGTTCGAGAGGCATTATCTCAACCTCAGTGGATGAAGGCAATAGATGCCAAATATGATTCTTTGATAAAAAAATAGAATGTGGGAACTTGTATATCTACCTATAGTAAATAAATCCATTGGATGTAAGTGGATTTTCCAAATAAAATACAAGGAAAATGGATCCATCGACAAATATAAAGATTAACTTGTTAGTAAGGGGTATGCTTAATAAGAAGGAATTGATTATGAGGAGACCTTTGTACCCATTGTAAAGATCAAAACCATTAGATATGATTGTGCATTGGCAACACAAAAAGGGTGTAAGCTTTAGAATATGGATGTCAAAATTAATTTTTTTAATGGTGATCTCAAGGAAGAAGTGTACATGACCTAGGTAGAAGGATTTATTAACAAACAGCATCCACAAAAGGTATGTCATCTAATCACGCCACTTTATTGAATTAATAAAGCATAAAGGGAATGGAACATTAAAATAGATGATCATATATTACAACATAGATTCATTCAAATCCCATCATATTCAAATTTGTATATCAAGAAGCTAGGCATAGATATTATCATTCTTTTTTTGTATCTGGATGATCTTGTGATCATAGGAAGCTTAGATGATCTAATTGAAGAAATGAATAATGACTTGCATAAATATTTTGACATGATAGACTTTGGGCTACTTCATTACTATATTGGATTGGAGATATGGAAAAAGAAGAATTACATTTTTGTTTCACAGATGAAATATTCTAAGACACTATTTGAGAAATAAGAGATCACAAATTGTAAACCATTGTCAACTCCCATGGTGAAAGGTTTTTAAATTTATTGATTTTAGATTTCACCTCAAGTAGATGGAATTCAATACAGGCAACTTGTTGAGAGTCTTATGTACTTGACATATACCAGACCATACATATGCTTTCTTGTCATCTATCTTTCAAGATTCGTGTAGGATCCAAATAAATGAAATTGATTTGAAACAAATCAATTTTTCAGATATGTCTGAGGTATAAGAGATTATGGTTTAGAATACAAGAAGAACTCACATTTATTCTTATAGGGTTATATAGACTCAGAAAATGTAGGATTTGTTGATGACATGAAATCAACTTAATGATATATCTTTCATCTCAAATTTAGACTGATTTCATGGATTATTAAGAAGGAATAAGTAATCATTCCCTCATATATAGAGCCAAAATATCATCTCACACAAGGATCTATGTGTGAAGCAATTTTTTTATGTCACATTTTGTATGACATAGAAATTCCTAAAGATCAGCCACCTATCCTTTTCCATGACAACCATGGTGTTTTGACGTTTTTCAAGAATCTATTTTTCTTTATGGAAGAACCAAACACATTGAGGTCCAATGTCATTACATTTGAGAACAAGTCTTGAAACACCACTTTTAACTCCAATACTACCCAATAGATTTACATATAATAGATATACTCACCAAGTCAACTAACATGGTGAAAATTGATCGATTTTGGGGGTAAATTTGTAAAATCAATGTAATAAAGAGGGGAATGTTAGTATATTTTGAAATATATTGCATTATTTTAAAATAATAAATAACTTAGTTAATATAAGGTTTGATGGTTACTTAGCTAATATTGATGTAGTTGGTAATTATTCAACTATTTTTGTATTATATATATATTCACATTCTCTATTAATGAATATACAACAAAACATTTTTCTTGCTACAACGTGTAAAAGTTTCTAAAAATATAAACATCTAAAAATAAAAGGGTTAATTAACTCTAAGTATATTTTTGATTTATCTAACTTTTTAAATTTTGCATGCCATTTTGAATTGAGTTTTAGTTAAATAATTTTATGTGATGCTTTTAATTCATTCATGAAAAAATCAATAGATATTAGTACTCAATAAATTCTTAGAAAATTAGAGCTATTGAAAATTTGATCTTCTAGTTTCTAATTTCATCACCACATCAACCTAGAACCATTCGATTCATCTTTTCTAAGGTACCACATGAACCAAGATCCATCCAAATAATTTTTTGGGTAGGCACCATATAATTTAAGGTGCCTCATGATCAAAAATATATATTACCAGGTGATGTATTATTAACTAAATCCATGACATTGGTATTCAAAAGAACACATGGAATTTTTTTTGGGCCTTGTACATCAAGGCAAAAAATTGTAGGTTAAATAACACTAATCATAATTTTTCAAGTGGAATAGATTTAAATTATTTTATTCTAGAGACACCACACAATCCAAGATCCCTTATGTGCAAGAATATTTTCATTATTAAGATATGTACCATTATGTGAAATCCATAAAATCAATTCTAAAAATAATACATGGAAAGTTTTGTTGACTTTTACCTTAAGGCAACAAGTTGTAGGCTCAAATAACAATAAGCCCATGTGGTCCAATAGAGTGCATTTATTTTCATTTTTTTTGGAGACACCACAAGTACCAAGAAACTTTTAGTAAGTACAAGTAACTAGTAAAAAGTGGGTTCGAATAACACCAAGTCTACGTGGTCCACTATCATGAAAATAAAATTGACTTCATCCTTTTTATTTATAAAATAGGGTGGTGTTTTTATTTCAAACATTTGATAGTATTAATATTATTTGGAATTCATGTGTAAATTACATGTTATAATCAAAGGGTTATTGTAACATGGTGTAAAATATGTAAATTCAGGGTTTAAATCCATGGTTTTAGGTAACCTAGCATAAATGCTAGGTTTTATTACACTTCATTCATCTATATAAATTCTCTACAAATAATCGTAACTTGTGAATTTTGTTTTGAGTGTTGTTTGAGAACTTAATTACTAGAGTGGAATTTTAGAAGCACTAAGCCTATGTGTTCTATTGGAGTAGCCAAATTCTTACTTATCACAAGAATATATTTCTCTTTTCTTGCGATCCAATGTGAAATAATCAAAGGGAATATGAAACAAAACATAATTCCATGTAAAATATAATTTATCAATTAAATGGTCTAAGAAAAATTAATAATTAACCATGGGCCTAATCCAAGGTGATGTTAGGTGAGGTTTTGCATACACATTGATGGATAATAGGATGTTTTTATCACTAGCACGAATTTTTTTTAAGAAATTACACATGATCTAAAGAAAAATGTTGTTAAAATACATTTTTGAATAATTTGAATATTTATGCACTCATTAGATACTAAATGCTTATCTTAAAAATAATTGATTTTTTTAAATTCATGCAAACCTTGGCCCCACCAAAACTTGGCAAATGCTTTTAATTTTAAAGTAATAAAATAATTAATTAATTTAATTTGAGTTTTTCCATGCCCTATATATATATATATATATATATATATATATATATATATATATATATATATATATATATATATATATATATATATATATATATATATATATTAAAATTAAATAAAATTATATAAATGTCAATTAATGCATGTAAATATGTAATTAAGTTTCTAGATGAGTTGGTGAACCTTATTTTACTAAAACATACAACTAAGAAGATTTCAAGTTAAAAACTTCTTTAAAACTCTTTTTTTGATCTTTTTGATTGTCTTGGGAAATTTAATTACAACTTAAATTAATTTGAATATTATTTTTTGGTTTATGTGCTATGTTTCACTTGTTCAAAACTCTTGTTAACTTGTCGACTTTATTTTGAAATTTATTTTAACCAAAATTTAGATAAACATAATCATGTAACTATTTAATCCTTAATTTTTGGCGCATTTCTAATGGATCTACATAATCCATTTTATATTTTAAAACCTCTTATTATTAATTTTATAACTTTTTATTAATAGTGTTTAGGTGGTTATTCTGAGTGTGTCTCTTTCGACACATATATTAGTGAAATTCCAATTTAATTTTTTACTTTATCTGGCATCTAAATTATATAATTAAGTATAATTACATGTGCAATTCACCTTGTCTTTAAATAGATTAAAAAATCATTAAATTTTATTTTAAAAAAATAGTTGTGTTTATATTAGTATATTTTATGATACTTACGACACCTTATTTTGTTTTAATATTTTGTAATTTTATTATTTTGTCTAGCATTAAATTTATCAATTACTATGCATTTACACTTAAAATATATTTTTTTCTTTCAAATAAATTTAAAATTCATAGTAAAATGATTTATTTTTAGCATTTGGTACCTATAATGTTTAAAGGGAAGTCATGGCTTCACTTCATTTTACTTTAGATAAATCCCAAATTCTTAATAAAATTAACTATAATATTTATAAAATTCATGTTAAATTTAAATTCATGGCCTTGAAGTTATATAATATTATTGTTAGGATTGAAAAACCATTTTCTGGATGACATGTGACCACTGAGCTTACCAATGCATTAAAATAAAAATCGTAGGAAATTATGTCCATTATCTTAAAGAGTATTAAGGATGAATTCATTCTCCACATTGGTAATCATGAATATCCTAGTGTTACATAGAAACCCCTGAATCCATGCATGAGGGAATTGGTCTCTCAAAAATTATTAAGTTAATCTTTGAATTGGTAATTAGACCTATGAAAGGTGATGACAAAGTTGTGATTTTTTTTGCTAAAATTAAAAATATTATAGCTCAGTGATTTGATTGTAATTATAATTTGATTAGGATCAATTAATTTATTTTATCATTCAATTAAATATTCATGAAAAGTTTAAAAAATTTATTTCAATTTTTAATTTTGATTATCAAACTGAGACATATCCTTGACCTTACCACCTTGTCTGCTCTTCTGATCTAATAAAAGCAAGTTGTGACCAATTTTGATTATAAAGAGAATACCACTCAGGTACTTCTCACCTTAAGTAATGTTTTTGATAACAATAAAACCCATAAATCTAACTTTAATTTTTATGATGGCAAAAATGAGAACAATGAATCTGGTAATAAGAACCATAAACTCAAGTTTAATGAAAATTGTAACCTTTGTAATAAGTTTGGTCATAAAAGGGAAACCTACTATAAAAATAAAGACATAATTAATAATAAATATTTTAAAAATAAAAAAGAAAAAAATATAAATAAAACAAATAGAAGAATCAAAACCCTAATCAGAATAATAACTAGAATCATAATGTTATTACTTTATAAACTACTTTTTTTGCTTCAAATGAAAATGAATGGATTTTAGATAGTGGTGAATCACACCATATAAAATTTTTATCTAATATTTTGTGTGATTCTAGAGACATCTTTAAAAATATTTATTTAGGAGATAATTCTTTCTTAGAAGCAACTAAATAATGAAAAACTATTTTTTCAAATATTGTTATAAATGATGTTTTCTATGTACTTAAGCTTAAAAAGAACTTGTTATCTTGTTCATAACTTACTAATCATAATTTTATTGTAGCATTTCTTAAAGGTAACTATTCCATTATAAATCCATCTAGGTCTTTAATTTTTGAAGGGGTTCAAAAGAATAATTTATACATTTTTTTTCTTTTTTATGTTTTCTTTCATCACATAGTAAAAATGAATCTCAATTATGGCATAAAAAATTAGGTCATATTAATTTTATATGTTTACATGATATGCTTGATTAGAATTTTGTTTTTGTAATTTCTTCTATACCTTCTCATCATAAAACATGTGAGGGCATGGTAAGTAACATACTAACCCCTTTCACAAGAATCATGATGCAAATACCTCATCCTTTATAATTAATTTATAGTGATGTTGTAGGACCACTTAAAAATATATATATTAATATTTATTTATACTATGTTACTTTTATTGATGATAACATTAAAATGATTTAGTCATATTTCATTAAAATAAAATTAGATGTATTGTCTAAATTCAAAGAATTTAAAGATAGTGTTTAAAATGCATGTGTTTTTTATATTAAGAGATTAAGAAATGATAATGGTGGTGAATGTTTTAGTAAAGAGTTTGATTCTTTTTGTATTAATAATTTTACTTAAAGTAAATTAATTACTCCTTTGTTTCCTTCAACAAAATAGTATTGCTGAAAGGAAAAACTGCACCATTATTGAGATGAAAAGAACAACATTATATTATATAAATATTTCTCATGGTTCTTATGGGCCAAAGCCATGAATACTAGTATTCATATTATGAATAGAATAATTTCTTAATATTTACATTTTTCTACATCAAAAAAATGCATGTATGCTCATAACATTTGATTTGATTTGATAAAACTATTTTGTTGTTACTTTAGAGATACTAACTATATTGATAGTGTCTCATTTACATTGTATATGTTAGTAAAATGATTTAGTTTAACTCTTGAAAAATGTTTATTACAATTATATTATAATAAATATATTTATCTTAGATGAAAAAATAAAAAATATATATATAAATATTATGTTTATTTTCAATTTTTATGAGTTAGCATGCAAATACATTATATGTATAACATCATGCTTAATTTGACAAAATTATCATATTTAGTTATTGTATTTGGTAAAAATATGATGCTTACTAAGTTTATATCTCTTGTGTTAATGCTTTCATTTGATTATTGAGAAAATTTCATGCTAATATGCTTAGATACTCTCATTTGATTGTTTTATCATTTAATTGTTTATCCTAACATTCTTATATGCTTCATTTGGTAATAAGATATGTTATGAAATACGAAGTGTAGATGAATTTTGTATTATTAGAGCTTCATTATTTAATTTACTAAGCATTTTATTCATACATATTTGAACATATTTATTTCAATCTCATATATGTTTGATTGGGTGATGGCATTTCATGCTAAAATTATACACATTTGATGTATGATAGGTTATTCCGCAATCTTTTGTTGGAGCATATTAAATTTGTAAAGTTTTTTATAAGACTTAAATAATAAAATGAGTTATTACTAATAGGATATCTAATGTTTGGCTAAACTCAATATCATATTATTAGTAAATTATTGTATGCATATTGCTTGATAGTTGGGGACACTCATATTATTAATATTGGAGACTTATAATAATTAATTACATAAAATAACTTATTGATGATGAGATGATGGTAAGAATCTACACATTGTCTATTATTATGGAATTTGAGTCGACCCAATAAAGTCATGGAAAAATAATTAATATAACAATAAATTTAACAATATCCAACACTACAAGATCACTAGGGATCATGTTGCATACTAACCACTTAGATTAAGTGAAAACTTCATGTTTATAAACATGAGTAAAAAGGATAGTAATTTTTACACGTGAGTGAGACATAGAAACTGTCAACTAAGGAATAAATAACAATGAACAAATGGTCACTACGAGGAAAAGAGATTTATAAATATATGTTAAGGTCATCCTAGTTTATCTATGGTTGAGAGTTAGTGATGAAAATCCTTCAATTTTTTAATGGATAGGTTTGAGTGAACGCCAAGAGAAAATTCTATGTGACAATTTGTGGAAATTAAATTGTTAAAAGAAGAAAGACACAGTGTTTTAAAATAAATTGTATATCTTTAGTGAAATAACATATTATGAAATTAATATGTAATTCTAATATTAAATATAACACAAGGCCACTTAGCTTTGGCTAATAGGAATATATTAAAAAAAATTGAGATAAAATTTATTGAATAGATTGTGTAGTGATTGGAGTGTCACAACTTGTATAAGGTAATTTTAATTATTTTTTTGAAACCTTTTTTTCCCTTTTGATTGAATAGTTTGGATTTATATATTATTAGAATATCTCATTCTATTAGTTTAAATTCATTTTGTTTTAGATGTTTTCACTTATTTCTTTTACATTTTTTGTTTAGGATGTAGCTTATTTCTAAGATCTATAGATTTTGTATTAATGAAAAATATTTTTCTATGATTATATACTTTTCATGATACACCTAGTTTATAGCCTATTTTTACATTATAATTATCTTTGTATTATGTTTTCCATCCTGTATGATATAATTATGTGAGTTAAAGAAAAAATAATAACACAAATTTGCATTTGGAAGTACATTTATGTCCACTAAAGCCATGATTACACTTATATGTAGTATAGATGCCTCTTCTAAGGTGCTAGGAAAGGTGGATAAAGTCAAAATACCAATGTCATATTTTTTTTACTATGTGAATTTGTCTCTTTTCTATTCATGCTTACTTCTTATTAAACATGTGATAAAATTATATTTAACCACATGGTCTTATCTTCAAGAGTTGTGTTTTGGGGACCCCATTCTATGTGACATTATTAAGGCATTTGAATTTTCTATTGTATCATTATTCCATTTAGAATATATCTATTTTTAAGGATTTGATTACAATTTATTAGTTTAGTTTTATATTTCTCCTCTTTATTTTCACTTTGATCCTACTATTTTTAATTGATTATACCAATATATGATATTTCTTTGTTTTGTGCATTGGCTATAGTTGAATCATAATAATGATTAAAAATAAAATTATGCTATTTATTTAGAAACAAAGTAATGGGGTGAAATTCAATAGGTAGTCTAGTAAGATCTTAACATACTAGTCAAATGATTTTTCACTTCATCCTTATTGATAATTTGTACTTATCATAAGGGTAGTTAGGTGGAACATGGTACCAAAAAATATCATTATATGATATATTTTTATAATCAAGCTAAAATCATAAAATGAGAAATAAAACTTATAGTTTTAGGCTGCATGTGTTTTGGTTCCTATTTTAGTTTCAATATATTTAAGGAAAATCTTAAAACAATGTTAGTTTTATTTTTCTTGGTGGAAGAGTTAAATTGTGAAGTTCAATATGTTGTTATTAATTTATTGAATTATCTAATATAATATGGAATTATTAGGAGAGAAAAAATAAATATTTTCCATTTATTAAGAAATTAGAAATCATTGTGATTATTTTTTAGTAATGTTTCTTTTTCAAGCTAAATATACATGTTTAAGTATTGAAATAATCTGGAGTAATAAAGTTCATTTCACAATTGTAATTTTCACTAAATATAATAATTTTATTTGATCCTCATCAACTTCTTATTCTACATCTTTTTTCTCTACAAATATATTTTTAACATATCTTTCACTTTAACATATTGCATTAACATCAATAAGATCTACCTATTCTTCGCCTTATTTTTGTAATCTCAAAACACATATATAATCTATATTATATTTAATTTAATTGTGACCCCAAACCTCAAATTTTATGATAAAGTTAATTATATACTTTTTTATTTTCTTATAAGTATGAAGAGAATCAAAAGCTAATAGAATATATGCATAATAATTGTGGATTCATCTATATGTTACAACTCAATCAACTACCTTGTATAGTGATTTTCAGATGTATATTTGTATTTTAATATAATAAGATTTCTAAATTATGTCTCTTGTTATGGTTATTAGGTAACAACTACTCTTGATTGTGTATAAGTATGTTGCATTTGAGTTATTACAGCTACTCTTCATTGTGTTTTTAGTTCTTGATTATCCATTGAGCCATCAATTGATTATACATGATGAATTATATGGTTGATTTTCCAAGAATTATTACACTTTAAAATTGAGAAATATATTATTTTGAAACCATACATGCTAATATGTGATTACATAACAGGTGGTGAAGTTTTTTAATCCAACCACTGTGTACTAGATTTCACCATTAAATAATTGATTGCTATAATTTTCCCAGTGGATGTTTTCTCTATGATAATTATTTATTGCAAATTTCAAAATTTTCTTATGGTGACTAATGTATGTAATTTCCCATCTATAAGATGGCTGTTTTCTCTATGTTATTCTATATATTTAAATTTTTATGTTTGATGAATGTTTAACTCTACCAATGATGGACTACGTCCTAGCTACTCATGTGTGATGGATGTTTGATTAAATTGTACACACTAATCTGATTCCTCTTAATTGAGATGCATTATATTCCTCCTTGTGTATTATTTTCATACGTGAAAGATTAAAACTTATTATATATGACTAATTTCTTGTAGAAAATTATATTCATATGACTCTTTTTATTGAGATGCATTATTTTCCTCCTTATGTATTGATTTCATGCATGAAGGATAAGAAGTGAAGTGAATTTCCTTGAATTCATGTTTGCCTACACTAGATAATAGTTCATGTATTTTATTTGTTCACTCTACATGCTTTTCTTGGGTGCAATCAATTTTAGAAGACTCTTTTGAGTGTCATGGTGCAATATCTTATAAAACTTAATTTTTGAAGCTAGCTATTATTGATGCCAGTATGTTGCGAGGGATGAACCAATGTATGTATGTATGTATGTATGTATGTATGTATGTATGAATTTTTTTGCATTGGTCAGAATTTTCCAATAATAATACATCTAAGATAATCTATAAAAGCTCCCACTAATGGATTACAAACTATAAGTAACCCATTCTTAGCACATATCTATGAAGTAATAGGAAGGATCATTGGGAATCCAAATTGATACATAAAACACAATTTTAACAATATCATCAACAAACCCAGATGGAATATTTATATCATGGATGCTAAGAATGTGTGCATGCACACACACATTATGTGTGTGTAAGAGGAGGTTTTTCCTTGTAGATCTATTGAATTCATAAAACATACCATAATTACTCTTTAATTAGATCAATAATTTAGAAAAATAATCTACATGACATAATTCCTCAAGTAGAATCAAATAATTTAAGTATATCATAAACCATCCAAAGAATGGGAATGTGAGCATAGTGTTTAACAAAAAAGAAAACACATTATAACTCACTGAATAGAATCCATTAGGATAGGTCATAGGAGTAGTGGAATGCACCAAAGCTTGTATGGGATCAATTTTGAACTTAATAAAAATAGTCTTCCTAAATTTAATGGAGGAAGCATGGATCGCTGGTACGAGAAGATGGTTTGGGCTGAAATATTTATCTAACAATAGTAAGGCAAGATTACTTATTTTCTAATTGATTGATTAAACATGCCTGTGGTAGGATTATAAAAAATGGATGAATAAATTGGGCATGGCAATCCTCACTTGATAGAGATTTGAGGATATATTATAAGGAAATTGTATTTCAAATACATACTTTACTAAGAGGATCAATGTACTTCATTATCTTCATTAAAATGAAATGAATTTAGAATAACAAGATTTACATTTATTAAGATTTATTAAGTATGTTGTATGCATCGAGGGTGAAGTGACTAAGGTTAACTAATATGACAATGGGATCTCAATAGCCATTGGAACTCTATTGTGAACTTTTGAACCCATTATTATGATTAAGGCCATTAGAAATACATCATCAGTTGAGCATGAGGTTAAGATAATAAAATATCATGAGTTAAAATAAGTTCAAAAGGATGTCCAAAATGATGAAATCAGTCCCTATCTACATGGTGGTTCTCAACTTCACAATACATAGCATCAAAAACATGTCTGATGTGATAAAAAATATGAAGGATGTTGAGATAAAAAAAATTAAAACTTGAACCTTGATGGCCATGGTTGACAAACCATATTAAGAAATGTGAAATTTAGTGAATAAAAAAGAATAGACTAGGAATAATTTAACTAAGATAAGGTTGCATGAATCAACCACTGTTGAGTGCCTTATTTGTGGAGGGACATAATATGTGTGAGAGTGTTCATAGCATTCGTAACCATAATTAGATCATGATCAATATAGTAGTACAAAATATGATATTCCTAATCACTAATTTGAAACAATAGTTTTAAGTTACCATGATGAACACCAAACCATAGTGGTCAAGACTACATTTAATATTGGTTCCATTATTATATCTATATTAATAGACCAAGGTGATAATAGTTTTATTATTTAACCTCTTATTTTAGAAAGAAATTTCTTTGAAAGAATGTAGAAATAGGAAATATGTAATTTAGATATGGCCTCAGGAGCAAAGTTGTCTATTTTCTTGGTATTAATGTATTGACACTAATGTTTGGGAATCATTATAACCAAATTGACATTTTAATGCACTTCTCTAGGATAATATGATGTGGTAAATGGAATGGAATTGTTCAATAACCATAAGATAGTGATGAATATATTTGAAAAAAAATAAGTATGTTTGGTTGACGATGGTCAGACCACAAGGATTTAATGAATTAAAAAACCCATTTCGTCAAGATTTAGCAAAACCATGAATCTTAAGTGATCAATACCCAAAAAAATAAACTCTTAAATTTATGTTATTAACATTTTTAGAGGATGGTGATGGACCATGTTTGAGTGATTACATGACATTTATTAAGCATTTGGTTACATAGCATTCATGTGTGCTTCAATCTTAAGTAAATTTGTTACGGGGATCTCGTTATATGTGACATTACTCCAGGATTTGAATGTTCTATTTTAGATTTATGCCATTGTGACTACATATATGTTGAAGGATTTGATAACCATTTGTTTGTTTTATTTTATATTACTCTTAGTGGTTTCCCCTTTGATCCTATTATTGTTTCTTGAATAGATCCATACATGACCTTTCCCCATTTAGATCATTAGTTATAGTTTAATCAAAATAATGAGTTACAAGGAAATTTGGTATCAGTTTGGGGAAAGAATATTGAGATAACATTCAATGGGTTGTTTAGTATGATCTTAGTAAGGTAGTTAGAGGATGCCTCAATTTCATTTTATGGACAATTTTCATTCACCATGATGGTGGTCAAGTAGGACATGAAACGAAAACATCTCCGAATTTGGTATTATTTTAATAAAAAGGATATCAACCAAAGAGAAATAAAACTTTTGGTTTCATAGTACATGCATTCTGACTTTTATTTCAATTTTTAATATATTGAAAGAAAATATTAAAACTATTATAGTTTGATATTTATTTGCTCAAGAGTGAAATTATGAAGTTCCCTATAATATGTTTATTTCATTGAGTTCTCTTATATAATTTAGAAATATTAAGAATAGAAAATAATAACTTTATAATTATTAATATATTGAAAATCATTATGATTATTATTTAATCTTGTTTCTATTTCAAAATAAATACACATTTTTAAGTATTGAAAATATCAATAATAATAATATAATTTATTTATTATATAAATATATTTTACATTTATCTATACATATATTAAGCATCAAATTCATTCAATCCTCGTTTACTTCTCATCAACATCTTTATTTTTCTCTAACTATTTTTGCTAGCTTATCTTTCACTTTCACTTAAAACATTAGCTTCATATATATATATATATATATATATATATATATATATATATATATATATATATATATATAATTGATAATATTATAAAATTATTTATATTAATTTATATTTTAAATATATTTATGTAAAAGATGATGAGATATATCATTCTCAATACATCTATATTATATTGGATTTTGTGATATAAATGAAATAGATGTATATCAAGAATGATATCTCTCTACATACTTTATATAAATTTATCTAAAATATATATACTCTAAATATTCCACTCTTTACATGTAAAAAAAAAAAAAAAAACTAAAACATTATTA
This sequence comes from Torreya grandis, assembly GCA_037957365.1. NCBI lineage: Eukaryota > Viridiplantae > Streptophyta > Pinopsida > Cupressales > Taxaceae > Torreya > Torreya grandis. The sequence continues at coordinate 6,827,147 of JARHVA010000068.1, forward strand.
AATATTTATATAAAATTCTTTTTGACCAGAAATTTGAGATGTATATCTCAATCCAAAAAGTTAAAGATTCAAATTCTATTCAAACCAATAATTTTATCATACAATTCATTATCAAATGTGATTATATTATGAAAAAATTAAGAATAAATCCTAAACTCAAAGTGTTAAAATAATTACTTACAAAATATATCTTTAAAATGAATAAAATCTCATAATTAAAAATAAAAATAAAAATATAATATTCATAAAAATTATATATAAATATAAATATAAATCATTAAAATGATATTTATTTATAATAAATATTTATAATTATATTTAAATACAAAAGTCTTCCATTTCAACTTAGCTAAAGAGTATAATAGGAAAAACATAATATTAAATCATAACATTTATTATTATAATACTTTTGAAAATGTTATAAAATCTTTTAATCATCCACTTCACTTATAAAAAGTATTTGAAGTTATGTTTAGATATGATAATGAAAATAAATTATAAAATTAATTTCAATATTAATAATATAATTTAGACAAACAAAATATTCTCATCATATTCACATAAATACATTAATCTATCAAAATAACACACTGTTTTAGGAAGACATTAGGTATTGAATGTTGGATCTTCAATCCTATATTTTCTAATTTTTGAATGTTCGTATGCAGCCCAATAATTTATGTTTATGGATTTACAGTGATTAGAGGCCTGCTGGAAGACATAATGTTTAAGGAAGACATTAGGAATATTGAATGTGGCATATCTAACATAAAAGAATTACTCCTAAAAATAATCTTAAATTAATGTAGTGCAATGAAAACTTAAATAAAAATACAATCAATAAAACATAATACGATTGATAACATTTATTATAATAACACTTTTGAATAATATTACAGTTATCCTTTATCATCTACGGCACCCATAAGAACTGTGTGCAGTTGTGCTTCGGGATGATAACATCGATCTCCTTCCCTTATTTAAATATTCTTAAAAACATACTAAATTAATATAAAAACATAAAACCACATATATTAAATTGGAAAGGAGGACTAGGAGATCAACAGTCGCAGCCCAAATCTTGCTTAATCTTAAGGATCAAGCTTTCCTTCTCAGCCAGACGCTCTTCAACCTCCTTAAAATTATATAACACAAAGTATACGACTTCAATGATTTTATTGTCAACTGTTAATAACAGAGCGACTTCTCTTCCTTTAGCGTTCAACTCAACTCCAGCTTACATTTCTGGATTGAACGAACCGTCTGCAGAAATTCAATTAACAATTAGCGAGGATTATTACCCAATTAAATCCAGAAGAACCTATTATTTATTTATATTCTAAAATGAGTGAGATTAACTTACCTGATGGTCTTGATGCATTCGTTTTAACTGGTAGCATTTCCCCCATATTCCTGTGTTCTTGAGCAACGTTATGTCCATAACCGCTGCCATCCACGGATCCATCCAGAAGGCGTAGGATGGTCCACGTTTGAGGGATATTTTGCTTTTTAATCTCTTCAAGATTGCTTCTCACTTCATCCACAGAAGCCAAACGCCACTGATCCGATATTTTGCTTGCATCCCTACTCTGGAGACCTTCTGAAATTCCATTCTAGCAATTATGTTCTCAATCAACACGCAAACCACAATGCATGAGTTGGCATTGTTTGCAGCGAATTTATAGAGATGAATGAAGTGTACTGCAGCCAAGCATTTACATTAACACAAGGTTACAGCAAACCTTCGATTCTGTCATAAAATTTACATGTGAATTCCACAGAATATTAATACGCTCACATGTTTGAAACGCGATCCACTATAAGCAAAAGCAACTTCACTTTGTCCTTTTTTTTCATTACAAAACAAAACAAAATAGGGTGGCTTTTTTTCTTTGGATCACGTGGACTTTGATTCACACGTACAATTTACACGCGAATTCTACACATTATTATATATGCTCGAAACAAAATTGAATTGAAAGGTTCTTGGCTCATGTGGTGTTTTCCTGAAATTCGAATATAAGGCCCACAAAACTGGACCACATATGGATTTGGTGTTATTTGAATCTACAATTTCTTATTGCTTTACAGTATAAGGCACACAAAAAATTTCACATGTTCTTTTTAGAATTAATATTATAGATTTGAGATAATGGTTTATGTCCAGTAAACATTCTTGCATATGTACATGAAAGCTCTTGGTTTATATGGTCCCTTCACAAAAATTTTATGAATCAGCTCATGACATGTGGAGTACCTCTTATATAATTGAATTTAAAGATTTTTAGTTATGTGGTACTTTCACAAAAAATAATCTAAAGCTACCTAATTGGAACATCTAGAGGTCTACAAAATTTTCCACATGTGTTATTTGATCACTAATATCATAAATTTTAGATAATAATGCATTTCCTAGCAATGTCGCTATTCTTGTACATTACATTATTTGGCTTATGTAATGCTTCCAAAAAATTTAAATGGAATGGCTCTTGGCTCGTGTGGTGCCTCCAAAATAAATAAATTGAAAGGTCCTTGGCTCATGTGATGCCCCTACAAAAATTAAATCTAAAGCTATCCCATTGGACCACCTCGGCTTAGTGCTATTTGACGCTACAACTTGTTGTCTTAAGGTACATTGTCTACAAAGATTTTCGCATGTTCTTTTGAACATTAATGCCATGGATTTTAGTTATTGGTAAATATGTGAAAAATGTATATAAGCATTTAGTATCTAATGAGTGCATAAATATTCAAATTATTCACAAATGTATTTTAACAACATTTTGCTTTAGATCATGTGCAATTTCTTAAAAAAAATTCATGCTAGTGATAAAAACATCCTATTATCCATCAATGCATATGCAAAGCCTCACTTAACATCACCTTGGATTAGGCCCATGGTTAATTATTAATTGTTCTTGGACCTTTAAATTGATACATTATATGTGACATGGAATTGTGTTTTGTTTCATGTGCCCTTTGATTATTTCACATTGGATTGCAAGGAAAGAGAAATATATTCTTGTGATGAGTAAGAATTTAGCTACTCCACTAGAACACCTAGGCTTAGTGACCTTCTGAAATTCCATTCTAGTAATTAAGTTCTCAAACAACACTCAAAACCCAATGCATGAGTTACCATTATTTGCAGATAATTTATATAGATGAATGAAGTGTACTGTAACCTAGAATTTATGCTAAGTTACCTAAAACCATGGATTTCAACCCTCAATTTACATATTTTACACCATGTTACAATAACCCTTTAATTATGACTTGTAATTTACACACGAATTAATATGATCAAATGTTTGAAATCAAAACACCACCCTATTTTATAAAAGAAAAGGATGAAGTGAAGTTTATTTTCATGATAGTGGACCATGTAGACTTGGTGTTATTCAAACCCACGTTTTACTAGTTACTTGTACTTATTGAAAGTTTCTTGGCACATGTGGTGTCTCCAAAAAAATGAAACTAAATGCACTCTATTGGACCACCTGGGCTTATTGTTATTTGAGCCTACAACTTGTTGCCTTAAGGTACATGGCTAACAAAACTTTCCATGTGTTCTTTTTAGAATTGATTTTATGGATTTCACATAATGGTACATATCTTAACAATGAAAATATTCTTGCATATAAGGGATCTTAGATTGTGCGGTGTCCCCATAAAAAAATAATTTAAATCTATTCCACTTAAACATTTAGGATTAGTGTTATTTAACCTATAATTTGTTGCCTTAATATACAAGGCCTAAAAAATTTTCCATGTGTTCTTTTGAGTACCTATGTCATGGATTTAGTTTATAATACATATCCTAGTAATATATATTATTTCTCATGAGGCATCTAAAATTATGTGGTGCCTACGGATCTTGGCTCATGTGGTACCTAAAAAAAAATTAATCGAATGGTTCTAGACTAATGTGGTGATGAAATTAGAAACTAGAAGATCAAATTTTCAATAGCTCTAATTTTCTTAGAATTTATTGAGTACTAATATCTATTGATTTTTTCATGAATGAGTTAAAATCATCACATAAAATTATCTAAATAAAACTCAATTCAAAATTGGAGTTGACATGTAAAATTAAAAAAGTTAGATAAATAAAAAATATACCTAGAGTTAATTATCCTCTTATTTTTAGATGTTTATATTTTTAGAAACTTTTACACGTTGTAGCAAGCAAAATGTTTTGATGTATATTCATTAATAGAGAATGTGAATATATATATAATAAAAAAATAGTTGAATAGGTACCAACTACATCAACTGTAGTTACGTAACCATCAAACCTTAGATTAACTAAGTTATTTATTATTTTAAGACAATGCAATATATTTCAAACTATGATATTTTACCTCTAAAGGTGATAGAATAATTGCATATTCCTTCTTAATAATTCATGAAATTAGTCTAAATTTGTGATGAAAGATATATCATTAAGTTGATTTCATGTCATCAACAAATCATGCATTATCCAAATCTGTATAACCCTATAAGAATAAATGTAAGCTCTTCTTGTATTCTAGACCATAATCTCTTGTACCTCAGACATATCTCAAAAATCACTTTATTTCAACCTAATGAAATTTATTTATATCCTATATAAATATCAAAAGATAGATGACAACAAACATATCTTTTGATATTTATATAGGATATAAATAAATGTGAGTTCTTGTATTCTAGACCATAATATCTTATACCTCAGACATTTCTTTTGATATTTATATAGGATATAAATAAATGTGAGTTCTTCTTGTATTCTAGACCATAATATCTTGTACCTCAGACATATCTCAAAACTCACTTTATTTCAACCTAATGATATTTATTTATATCCTATATAAATATCAAAAGATAGATGACAACAAACATATGTCTGGTCTTGTATATGTCAATTCGATAAGACTCCCAACAAGTTACCTGTATTGAGTTCTGTCTACTTGAGGTGAAACTTGAAATTAATAAATTTGTAAACCTTTCTCCATGGTAGTTGAAAATGGTTTATAATTTTTCATATCATATTTCTCAAGTAGTGCCTTGGCATATTTCATCTGTGAGATAATAATTTAATTCTTCTTTTTCCATATCTCGAAGCCAATATAGTAATGAAGTAGCCTTGAGTTTGTCATGTTGAAGGATTTATTCAATTCATTGTTTACTTCTTTAATGAGATCATCCGAGATGTCTTTGATCATAAGATCATCCATATACAGAACAAGAATTATAATATCTATTCCTACCTTCTTGATATACAAATTATCTTAAAAAGTAGTCCAGTATAATGATTTGACATTGAAACACAAATAAACATATAATTAATAAAACATAATATGATTGATAACATTTATTATAATAAGAATTTTTAAAAATATTACAATTATCCTTTTTATCATCCACCTCACCCATAACATCAATCTCATTTCCTTAAAATATACTAAATTAATATAAAAACATAAAACTGGATATATTATATTGGAAGGGAGGACGAGGAGATCAATAGTGGTAGCCCAAATCTTGCTTAATCTTAAGGATAAATCGTTCCTCTTATCAAGTCACTCTTCAACTTGCTTAAAATTATATAAGACAAAGTATATGATTTCAGTGATTTTGTCATCAAATTTTAATAATAGAGTGACTTCTCTTCTTTTACCATTCAACTCAAGTCTAACGTACATTTCTAGATTGAATGAACTGTCTGCTAGAAAATCAATTAACAACATTCTACTTTAGCTCATGTGTAATTTCTTAAAATTTTCTCATGCTAATGATAAAAACATCATATTGTCCATCAATGCATATGCAAAGCCTTGCCTAACATCACCTTGGATTACGCCCATGGTTAAGTATTAATCTCTCTTGGACCATTTAATTGATAGATTAGATGTGATATGAAATTGTGCTTTGTTTCATGTGCCCTTTGATTATTTCACATTGGATCGTAGGAAAAGAGATATATATTTTTGTGATAAATAAGAATTTGGCTACTCCACTAGAAAACCTAGGCTTAGATACCTTCTAAAATTCCATTCTAGTAATTAAGTTCTCGAACAACACTTAAAACACAATGCATTAGTTACAATTATTTGCAGCGAATTTATATAGATGAATGAAGTGTTCTACAACCTAGAATTTGAGCTAGGTTACCTAAAACCTTGGATTCAAACCCTCAATTTCCACATTTTACACCATGTTACAACAAAACCTTTGATTATAACCTACAATTTACACATGAATTACACATAATATTAATACACTCAAATGTTTGAAAACAAAACACCACCCTATTTTCTAAATAAAAAGGATGAAGTGAAGTTTAATTTCATGATAGTGGACCATGTAGACTTGGTTTATTTGAACCTACTTATTATTAGTTATTTGTACCTATTGAATGTTTCTTAGCATATGTGATTTCTCCAAAAAAAAAATGAAACTAAAAGCACTCTATTAGACCTCTTGGGATTAGTATTATTTGAGCCTATAACTTATTGCCTTAAGGTACAAGTCTGACAAAAATTCCATGTGTTATTTTTAGAATTAATTTTATGAATTTTAGAGAATGGTACATATCCTAACAATGAAGATATTCTTTCAAATAAGGGATCTTAGATTATGTTATCCCTTCAAAATAAAATTAATCTAATGTCTCTTGGCTTGTGTGGTGCTTCCAAATAAGTTAAATTGAAATATTTTTAGCTCATGCGATGTCTCCACAAAAAAAAATTATATCTATTCCACTTGAACACCTAGGACTAGTGTTTTTTAAACCTAATTTTTTTTCCTTAAGGTACAAGGCCCACAAAATTTTCCACGTGTTCTTTTGAACACTATTGTCATGTATTTAAATAATAATGCATATTCTAGAAATGTATGTATTATTACTCATGAGGGATCTTGAATTATGCAGCACCTCCACAAAACATTATTTGTAATAACTTGGCTCATGTGGTACCTTGGAAAAAAATGAATCAAATGGTTTTTGGCTCATGTGGTGATGAAATTACAAAATAGAAAATCAAATTTTTAGTATCCCTAATTTTCTTAGAATTTGAGTGTTAATATCTACTGATTTTTTTAATGAATGAAATAAAATCATCACATAAAATTATTTTAATAAAACTCAATTCTAAATAGGAGTTGACATGCAAAATTAAAAAAGCTAAATAAATTAAAAATATATGTAGAGTTAACTGACCCTATTATTTTTAGATGCTTCTATTTTTAGAAACTTTTACATGTAAGCTCGGATGGGCCTAAAAATATCCACTTATGCCATACACACCAAATTCACAATAATAGATGAATTTCAACTCAATTTTAATTTTTTTTTCAAATATATCTAGTTTTTAAAATTTTAAAATTATAAAAAAATACTAGAATGCAATTTTGGATCCTTATATGGTCACTTATAACCTTCAAAATATATGGAAATGTAGCAAAAATTTATAAAGTGAGTGTAAAAACTAAAACTTGATCAATAAATGCTTTACAATGATTTAGGGTATTTTTTAAGGAATGAGAATTTTTTGGAAGTGTATAACTGTAGGAAAATATTTTAATATTGAAATATATAGAACATAAGTATAACATAGAATCTACTATTAATTAATGATTTTTTTTGCAAATAAAATATTTTTATGGATATTTTATAAGTAAATTTGGTGAATATTTTTTCAAAAAATTCTTTATTGGCAAATCTAAAATTTTCAAAATTTATCAAAAAATAGTCAGTTGGCAAAAAATAGCCCCTAAAAATTACCCTACAATGTTTGTCCTTGACATCTATACCTTGCTTGGGCAAATAATTATTATGATCATCATTTATCTATTTAAAATCCATCACATTCTTAAAATGAATAAGAACATCTTCTAGAATTTCCTAATTTATTCCTATTCATCCCTAATCAATAAATAATCCACTATTAATTTAGTCTTAAAAGCCTCTATCCATTTTGGACAAGTGTGCAGTATGAAAACATTGATGCACTTCTTAATTTTCCACTAGTACGTACTTTTCTCCCTTGCTTCAAAGGCTAGTTTTTAAAAGTAACACACTTCTTAATGGCTTTCTCGGGCACAATAATATGTCAATTATTTATAAAAAATGAAATATTATTATATAAAGGCACATCAAGTGTCTCATTTGAAACCCCTAACAGCTCTATCTAACACTCTCTTACAAAGGTAAATTCAATATCATCTATATATTAAACAAAGATACCTAATGCAATTTTATTAGATTACTACAATCATTGACTACTAAGTTAATATTTTTTTGTTATAGGTTGAGGACATCTTTTGTCAAGCACTCTAATCAAATTTTCTAGTTACATTAATATGATCTTCACTAAAGTGAAAACTATATTGACCTAAGGTTAACTTATATTATGTAGCTAACACTAAATAAACAAGGGATTTTCTACAAATATCTTAGTCATATCCCACTTCCTCATTCATTCCCCTTTTTCATTTGATCTTTTTTCATGTACTTGTGTAGGCTAGGGTTTTGATTATCTAGGTTATTATTGCATCAAAACATGCTTTGAACATAATCAATAAATATATAGATAGAAGTAAACCAACCTAGAATTATAATTTTAATACATAGTCTAGATAGACAAAGTTTCATTAGTAAATAGTGACACACTATGACCTTGTCTACGTAGTACACAGTTTTCCTAGGATACAACTAGTCACTTTTTCAATTAACTTTGTGTTTTTTAGTTTTTATTGATAGTTCTCGACAACCATAGTTACCAAATAAATAACATAATTTGAAATAAAAAAAGTTTTCAAGGACATGTCTCTAACCCAATCATTCTCCTCTAGTTGAGAATAACTCACCTCTTGTGAATTACCCTTATTATACTCATACCATTTATATGCATCAATATTATTCAACACCTATTTTTTTATAGATAATTTAGGGTTAATTTTAATTCTTCCAATATAAATGAATCAATTACAAAAACCACACATCTAGGATAACATCCACAAAAAGGTGATAGAGTATTAAAATGTCCTAACCAGTCGATAATGAACCAACATAAAGCATAATACATAGAACCACTACCCAAAGGGGATAAAACATAACCAAAAACTAACTAGGGGAAAATGATCCTAGGAAAGGAAATTACCATAGAACATAAACTTAGATAAACATAAAAACACATGCACATAGATAAGATACATGCAAGAAAAAAAGAGTCCATCTAATCATTGGGCTACACCATGGTGCTCACCATTGAATTCTCTCATTTTTTTCCACTAGGGACTATATATTGACACCTCCATTAAAATATTTACCTATTTATCCTTATTAAGGGGATCTAAATGATTGCCCAAAATAAGGGCTCACATGTTGGATTCAAGTCGAGCTCGCATGGTCAAAGAAATTTCGTATTGAAAATGAACCACCATAGTCCCATTAGGCCTTACATCCATGGTCCTTAACAAGGGTGTAAAATGATGGCCACTCCAACCATTTAATCTGGGATCCATGTAGTAACAAACACATGACATGACTAAGACATCCCCATGATAAATGAAAGGGATGGTAGGGGAGCCTGCTAGGAGCTCACATCCAAAGAGATAATAATTCAACCAATCAAAGAGGGGGAGCACAGGTGAACCTATAATTTATCCACATTATCCAACATAATTTTAAACCACTCCTTGATGGCTTAAAAGATATACAATGGAATAATTTCATAGTTATACTTCCTTGTGAGGGGCTATGACGATGGGATTTTGGCCAGAAAATCATTAATTATCGTTTGTTGTCTAATTATGTATCAAGGTTTTATCATCTATTTAATTATCTCCTTCATCATTTCCTTGTCCTCCACAGTGAATATCATGTTGATGATGAATAACTAAGTCTCCAAGAAAACTAAGCCCACTATGGCCTCCAATACTAGCCTAAATTGAATATAAAAACCTTCTTTAGATGGGATTCACTAATGCTTCCCTTGAAAGACATTTTCATCATGTCAAAATAAACACACAACAAAGGCTAACATACTAAAAATTTGAACTATGTACAACATCTAAATAGTTCTAAATTATCCAACACTCAACCCAAGAAGATCACTCAAATTGAAGGCCTTAAACTTGAAGTATTCATAATCCACATAAATGAAATCCAACCTAATATAGACTCAAACATGTGTGAGGATTTTATTTTAGACATGGCCACTTTAGTTTTGTGGACCACCTCCTCTAATACAATGGCTCTATTTTCAAATATCCTCTGATTGTGTTCTTTCAATAACATCCAAATTAGTGTAGCTGAATAGGACACTCAAAGACTAGAAAAGGTGTCCTTAATAGGCCCTAGTTTCCA